>JARHVA010002986.1:1327500-1600000 GCA_037957365.1 Torreya grandis | reverse complement strand
TTGTTTCTTTCATTATGGTTGAAGTGAGTATTCATAAGGGGGAATCACACATGATACAATGTTGATGTTGTGGTAGAGGAGTCACTAGTTGAGAGAAAAGGTGGTTGATTGCCAATCATTGCAAGGTGGAAAGGAGAGTTGGTAGGTGTAATTTGCATGTAGTGGGGGTGCCCACATCATACACTTAAAAGAGGAATATACTCCAAAAATGTAAATAAACCACTTACCAAAGAAAAATATTAAAATTAAATATATTCCCACATTATTAGATTTGCTGAAGATATATCTTCTATTAGTAGTCACCAACCACATTGAGCTGAAAACCTAAAATCCTAGTGTTAAGAAGACTTCAATTAAAAAAAAATCATATGATTTATTTATAAGTAGATCATGTGTCATGAAATCCATTCATTATGAATTAGAACATGATCCATATTATGTAGATTTCCATCTTGACCATTAAGTGATTTATGGCTTGATATTTGAACCTATTGATATCTCCTTCATCCTTCAACACACCACTATGGAGGTTTCATTTTCAAAAATCAACAATCTAGTTTTAGATGAGAATGTAAATATAGTTACACACCTACACTATCATCAAATTCCATATTTCATTTCTTACCTTATAAATAAATGATCCAATGATGTGGTGACATCATGGACACCCATACTCAAGGAATCAAATAAATACTACAACTAGAGCTCCTACATAGAGATTCAATCCGTGGACTCTACATGACAACCTACCAATAATTTGAAGGATTAGAGGGGAAATCCAAAACACACAACAAAGAAAATTAGGAGTTATTATCATTTCTCAAAATATTAGTATGAACTATCAATTATCCATAAATAGGTCCAAACACAAATATCCACATGTTCAGTTAGAGTCCCAAAGTTACTCTTTCTCAGGGTGTCAATATGGAATATCATTTACCTAAACCTAGGAACCAAACATGAGTGGCCATGTTTACATTTATAGTCCCAAAATCCCAACCTTTCCCAGTGTGTTAGTCCTACTTTATAGGGTTATTAGTCTTGGAAACCAATCATGTTTGTACACAAATGTCATTAGAATTTAAAACCATTTTTAACCTGTTAATATTAAGAGTTTTATGTCTTGTGCAAGGATGGGAGAAACTTGAAGATGCTCTTTTCTCTTTAGAACATTGATCTCTTAGGTGATAGTTGTGGAAAAGTGATTTCCTCCTTGTTAGTAATGATTTATTTGTTATAAACTAGAGGGACCATGAGTGGCAGTGTTCAACTACATTTCTATTACATAAATACTAAAAAAAGATACACACCTAGATAAAAAATGCACCCCCACTGCCCACACTATTTTGTGTGTTTTATTTATGGTAGTCTATCCATAGAATAGAACATGGGCTTGGATAGTAGTCTGGAAGCCAATGATAAGGTATTAATTTGGTCCATCAAGGTGTGTCTGAGGATTAAATTAGATCTAGTGGGTATGTATCTACCACTGAGATTCTAAGAGAGAATAAAAAATAATAGGATGGTCATATGGGAATGGGTGCCTCACCTGGTGATTCTTTCCCATCCAACTATGGATTCCTTCATGATTCACTATGGATGTAATTTTATGGTGGAAAGCATGACTCTAAGAGTTTTGTTGATGAATTAGCCCATGTATGTTAATCAAAATTCCACTCTATATTTATAAAATATTATTGGTAGATGAGGAGGCCTCACTTCTTCATTAGACAATCCCACCTCTTCTCCTCTTAATAAATTAACCTCTTCCCATGAAAGATAATAAGTTTTACTGAAAGCACCTCTTGCTCTTTGATATAAAATATCACAGCATCCTCATTCTCTCCATTAACTCCACACATATAAGAAATATTCCTAAATATTTCATTCACCATGAGGGGTAAAGGCATCTCCTTAACGAATATATCTATTTCCATAGGTAAAAAGGTAGGCCTTATATGTAATAAAAAATGCATCATGTCTATAAATCAATCCTATCTTAGAGAAGGTAGAGCACACCTACACTTATGATTGGGAACACATTTATTAAGTGGGAGCATGACCAATATGGGGATCTGCTAGACCAATTAGGGGATCATTTATCACAAAACACCATGCTAAGGAGGGTACCAAAACCTCTAGTCTAACACAATCATGAAATAACCCTAAGGATGTCCTGGGTTTTGATATTTCACCTAAACTAATAAAAATAAAAGTAAATCTAATCTAGTGCTCATAAAATCTTGTGGCACAACATGAGGGGTTAGCAAACAATCAAAACATGTATAGGAGAATCTCAATTAATTTAAGTATGAGTAAGACCCTAATACATGGAATATGAAGATTAATATTATTTGAATCCAATACTTATATTATTTCTATCTACTAAAGAGAGGAGTAAAGTTAGAGAATACTTACCTAAATGTGAAATCAATGAGACTCAATCTCTCCCTTGGACAAAGGGGCTTCAAAATAGGTTCATTTGGCTTGTGAGAATCAGTAAGAAAGGCCAAAACATCCAAGACTTATCCACAAGATTAGATTTTTCAAGTAAAAACCCTAAGTTAGGACTCTTCAAATAGAATGGTGGAAGAGTAGATTGTAAATAAGTGCAAGTGAATATAAATCTTTAGTGCATATTGAAATAATGATGAAATGATTTTGTATATATAGGAGGATTTAAACCTAATCCATTCTAAAAATATTGGCCGACAAGGTTGACCTAGTCAACCTAGCATAATTTCAAACAATTATTCACTAGGTCATGAGCTAGGTCGACCAAAGGACAAACTAGTTCCTAAGTGAAAATATCCCAAAATTTTATAGGGTCGACCCAGTCGACCTAGTACAAATGATTGATAAAAGGGACTTAAGGTGAGGAAAATAGGGATGGAAATTGGAAAATATTGGAGAAGTGTGAAAAGGAGGATTAATAGCCTAGGGAATGGTTTTGAGGAACTAGCTGGATTGGTAATATGTGGAAATAAGGGACAACAATCTTACAAAGCACTAATGGTCTGTCCACCCCTTTCCTAGTGCACCCCTTAGGGTGTGCACTTAGAGAGATTGAGTCTCGATGGGTTCCTATAAGATGTAAAGCATCAATATTTGATAAAAGTGTGAAAATATTATGTGTATACATATTCCTTACTCAAAGCTCATCACGTGCCACTAAGGTGCAATAGCGGATGGTGTTTTGAGAAAGAACATAAAAACATACAACACTAATGCTTAAAAAATTGTAGTATTTTAAAGCATAAAATGAATGACTGAAATAGAAATAACTAAAAAGTAAATGTAATTCATACCTTGACTTACCTTTATATCTAGATGGTTATCTACTATGTTGTTAGTTTTGATTGTGTAGGGCATAAATATTGATTTTGACAAACCTAAGAATACAAAACTAAAAATAAAAAATAAACATAAGAAATCTAAGATATCTGGTGTTATATGGACAAGACATACTTAGGAATTTGGTATATTGGGGTGACAAGTGCCATGTTAGACCAAAAGACAAAGTCTAAGAAAACAAGAGTAAATTGGGTAACCAAAAATCCAAGGCTACTAAAGACCAAAAAACTCAAAAAAGTAAACCTCAAGTAAAAAAGGCAAACTCACCAAGTTAAACCAAGGATACATGTCAAAAATATGGTAATCATACATCAATGAAAAATTAGTAACAATACTTAAACAAATATGTGTAAGCTAAAAACAAAATGGTAAAACAACATTGATGAGTGAGCAGTGATAATTTTTATCTCACACAACAATGGAAAAAAGTACATAAAAATGGAAAACAACATTGATTAGTGAGAAATAACAAGCCAACCTCACTCAATAATGGAAAAAGGGTACAAACTTATCTGTTCGTAACAAAATGATAGTAAAATAAATTATAAATATTAAAAGGAAATAAAACCAAGTCTAGGAATGTAAATTTATGGTATAAATAAAGTAATCCATAGTTACTCAAACATGTTTCACTCAAAGGATAGATGAAAATGAAACAAAGTAGTGTTAACATGTTTTTGGGATGTGAAGAAGGAAGTAGATAAAGGGAAAACATATTTGGAATAAAAATTTGCCTATCAAGGGGGAAATGAAATGGGTGAAGGGGAGAATGAAAAAAACCAAGGCGAAAGAAATCTTTATCAAAGTCAGTACACTCAAATTAGGTTTGTCAAAATAAGAGGACTTTCAACCTTAAAGACTCTAAATAACTTCTCTGAGCTACACAAGTCTTAGGTCAATAAATGAAGTATATAGATTATCCCATGAAGGCTATATACATTAAAAGTAAAAGGGACCTAACTTCCCATAATGTGTTCCCCATTCCTTAGGACCCCTTATAGATCCTTCGGTCTACTATCAAGATTAGGTACTTTCATGAGAAAGTAGGTAACACCATAGAGTTTATTAGATTCTCTTATTCCAATCTACTAGCCTACAATACCCCAATGGACCTCAGCTCTATATGAGGCCAACTATGGAGTTTGAGATTTGATTAGAGATAAGAGATGTGCTTGTAATCACATTTTTTGGTGTGATATTTGACTTTTGAGATTTTTATGTTAACTTTTGTATATCATTTCCTTTTATTTCAAATATTTAGCTTTTAAATTTCTTGATGGGTTTTTCTATTCCTCCTCCATACAGATTTGGAAAAACAAACATGGGTGCTAAAGATGACTTTAATTTGAATACTTGGGACTTGGTTTCTAAGAGAGAGAATTTTAAAGAGTATGGGGTCTAAGAGTATCATAAATCTAGATGAAATAAAAGTGTTGTCTTGACTTCAACCTTGTTTTATCCAATGTGGAGTGAAAGGAAAGGGGAAATCAAGGAGAGTGCCACATGGAATAATTTCAATTAATTAAAATCATAAAAAATGTGACAAAATGAAAAATTGGATAAAAATTATAGTAAAGTGTGATTCCTTATGATAAGAATGAGTGAAATGGAGGTAAACATGCTAACATATATTATTGTGAAAATTTCATCTATCAAAAGAAACAAAAGATAAAGTTGAGAACAAGGATCAATAATATTGTTTTATAAAAAGAATGATAAGATGGTAATTTTATGAGGAGGGATGGGTCCTATCCATTGTCTTACACTATAACTCATTAAATAAAAACCCACGAGGGTGCCATAAATAAGCATGTGAAATAATAAAATGAGAAAATAAGAAAAAATATGGTATTTTGTGAGTAGGGTCAGGTCTTATCCATGGTCTTACATTACAAACTCACAAAAGAGAAATCCAAGGGATGTAAAAAGAAATGTATAAAGAATAAAGATAAAGAATATTATGTTACATCATGAGGATGACTGGGTCCTATCCATAGTTTTATAATACAAATCATGAGAGAAAATAGGATACAAAAAAAGCAAAAGGAAGGACTAAAGGTTTGTAAAAAGAAGGAATTGCTACAGAGGGAGAGACCCGTATAAGTAACTTACAAAAAGTGTTAGATAGATAACATATAGAAATCATGAAAAGAATGGAAGGATCCTACATTAATGTCTATATCATTGATGATCACATGAAAAACAATTTTATGTGTCTCAGAAGGTTTCTTGGAGTTGAATTAGTTTGGTAGCATGTAATGGAGAGTAAGAGTGGGCATCACAAGATGCCTCAAAGGGTAAGTGGATGTAAGGATGGGCATCACAAGATGGCCCATAGTTTAAAATGATATGTGGGTGGGCATCACAAGATTTCCCAAAGGCTAGAGTAATATGTGGATGGGCATCACAAGATGCCCCAATAACTAAAAAAAGGAAGAAAAGATAGGAAAAGATAAGAAGAAAAGATCACCCCATATAATTTCTAAATGGATTCAAGTTATCCAAGAAGATTTTGATAGAGGATATGATGCTTGATGAAAGAAAAATAATTCTAATCAAGAATAATAATATATAGAGATAAAGAACTAAGTCAAGAAAATATATAACTAAGTCAAACATACAGGTAGACAAGTAAGAGTATAGAGTCGACTAGGTCAACCTAGTACATAAAATAGGGGATGAAAATTATATAGATTTGACTAGGTCAACCTAGCACAATAGACAAGGTATGAAAATTGTACAAAGTTGATTAGGTCAACCTAGCATAGTAGATAGGGGCTAAAAAAGTGTACAAGGTCGACTGGGTTGACCTAACATAATAGATAGGGAAAAAGAAATAGCCTGTAAGAGACTATGTTGATAGAAATGACTATGTACTAAAATAAGAATACTTTTTCAAGTAATTAGGAAGTAATAACTGAAGGGAAAAAATAATCAATTAGATCAATGAGGTTGACCCAATTTAGGCACACAACATAAAACCTTGCACCAACACTAACTAATGCAAGTTTTTGTAATACAACGCACAATTAAGTAAAGAGTAAGCAATCAAATTGGAAAGTAACAGATAAATCTGTGGTCAATG
This sequence comes from Torreya grandis, assembly GCA_037957365.1. Classification (NCBI taxonomy): domain Eukaryota; kingdom Viridiplantae; phylum Streptophyta; class Pinopsida; order Cupressales; family Taxaceae; genus Torreya; species Torreya grandis. The sequence goes on along the minus strand of JARHVA010002986.1, from coordinate 1,593,561 downwards.
TGAATGTTATTAAATTATTAGAATATGATTTAAAATATGATGGGGAGTTTGTTGTAAGCAATAAACTAGAAATCAATCTAAGGAGGGTTTTAGAAAGTTTGGGCTAAAAGACATTTGTATTGGCAATGGTACATGCTTGTTACTGAGGCCTACCCCATCCCTTCATACACCACAATGATAAAGATATCAAGTTATTAACCAAAATATACCATAAACCATGTGTTTATAATTGGCTAGAAAACCATGTCAGCTTCCCTCTTGGTGATGAAATCCAAGTAAGCTGGCCTTGGGTAGGCAATTGTTAAAATGCTTATTAAGATTTTGTGATTTGGTTGTGTGTTCATAAAATAGAAAATAGTGAAACTAAATGATATATTGAAAACCTCTTAATTAGACTATATGATCTATTCTAAGCATGAAAGCAACAAGAAATGAAAGTATGAGCTAATTACTAGCATATAAGGGTTAATTTTAACTTTGAAATATAGTACGATGTTGATGCAATCGACAGTGTATGCACAAAATATATAATAGGTCGACAATGTCACCTCTATACTACAGAAACAAAAGGTCTAAAAATGAACTACAACAATAGGGTTGACCTAGTTAACTATATAGGGGCAGTTTTAAAGATTATAAACTATGAAAATAAAGACTGTAAGGAAAGAGACAAAAAGATATAAAGGAACCTTGGGGGGTTAGAAGATTTAGATAAGTGAGATTGGTATAAAATAACCTTGATAAATTCTTGCAAATCCTACTAACAAGGTCCATTAGGTTGACCTAGTTTTATATAAGCCTATTGTTGAGTGCCTAAAATGTACAAGGTCAGTTGGGTTGATCTAATATTCTAAATAGGATGCCTAAAAATATACAAGGTTGACTGGGTTGACATAGTAGTCTATATTGGATGTTCAAAAGTCTAAAAAATTGTATTGTGTCAATTGAGCTGATCCAATAGCCTGTACCTAGAAAATAACTTGCATATAAAAAAACATATTTGTATGGATGTGATTGTGTGTTAAACCTACACATAAAAGTTATAACTGTGTCCATATAATTGACCAAGTATTGTAAATATATGATAATAAAAATGATAAAATAAATAAATAAGTGAACCAAACCCTATATGGGTTAGATTCATGTTGAATTCACCAGAATGTATGCAATCAAAAATGCATCATGGCTTTAAATCAATCCTAGCTCAGAGAAGATAGACCATACCTACACTTTCAATTGGGAACACATTTTTTAAGTGGGAGCACGACCAATATGGGGATCCACTAGACCCAATTATGAGATAATTTATCACAATACACCATGCTAAGGGGGGTTCTATAGCCTCCAATCTAACACAATAACCCTAAGGGGGTCCTAAGATTTGATATTTCGCCTAAACTAATAACAAAAAAAGTAAATCTAATCTAGTCCTCATCAAAGCTTGTGGCATGACATGAGGGGTTAGTAAACAATCAAAACATGTATAGGATAATCTCAATTAAGCTAAGTATGATTGAGACCCTAATACATGGAATATGAAGAGTAATACTATTCAAAGCTAATACTTATGTTACTTTTATCTACTAAAGAGAGGATCAAAGTTAGATACTACTTACTTGAATGTGGATCTATCAAGACTCAATCTCTCCCTTGGTCAAATGGGATTTGCAAGAGGTTATTATGGTTTGTGAGGATAACTAATAAAGGATAAAACATCTAAAACTTATCCACAAGACTAGATTCTCCAAGTAGAAACCCAAAGCTAAGACTTCTCAAGTATAATGGTGGAAAAACATAATGTAAAGAAGTGAAAGTGAATATAACTCTTGATTGCATACTTCAATAATGATGAAATGAACTTGTATATTTAGGTAGATTTGACCCTAATCCCTTCCAAAAAAGTTGGCTGATAGGGTCAACCTAGCCAACCTAGCACAAATTTGGACAATTATTCACTAGGTCTTGAACTATGTCGGCCAAAGGCCAAACTAGTTCCTAAGTGAAAATATATCAAAAATATATAGGGTTGACCTAGTCAACCTAGTATAGTTGACTGACAAAAGGGAATTGAGGTGAGGAAAAGAGGGATGGAAAGTGGGAAAATATTGGAAGAGTGTGAAAAGGAGGAGTAATAGCTTAGGGAATGCTTTTTAGGATCTGGTTGGATTTGTAATATGTGGAAATAAGAGAAAATAATCTTGCAAAACACCAATGGTCTGCCCACCCCTTTCCCAATTTACCCTTTAAGGTGTGAACTCAGATAAATTGAGTTTCAATGGGTTCCTACAAGATGTAAAGCATCATTATTTGATAAAAGTGTGAAAATATTATGTGTATACAGGCCTTTGACAAATATTTCATCTCTCATAGGTGGTAAAGGTAGGTCCTCAACAGATATTTCCCTTACCATAGGTGGAAAAGGTAACTCCCTTTCTATTTCTATAGGCTACACGTCATGTACACAACTTCCTTTCATGTTCAGTTCCTAGGACATAAAAGGTATAAAACTTCATCTTCCTCAAATTCTACACTCATGGGCATGAAATATTTAAGATAAATAGATGAGAAAGATTGTTCCTTCCTGCATCTTATTTTGGGATAATAATCCTGTAACATTGGTACCTTAAGATATGACATTTTATAGACACATTTCATTCAAAATTCTTAAAGCCTAGTCAGGAAAACCATTTAGTGCATATCATAAGACCATAGCATTGAATTTATTCTCCTTTCTTTAGTCATGGATTTAATGAGATATTTTTTAATAGGTCACCTAAAATCTTAGCAGTGAGAGGATATCCCAAATTGATGAGCATAAATTGTAGAGAGATAGTTTCAAATTCATGATAGGATAGTTGAATTAATAAAAAAAGTAAAAATAAAATCATCAATGTGTCTATGTGAGGTTTTCCTTTATCTCTTTCCTTTCTTTAGACTACAAGAAATGTGAGGCTAAAAAACTCAATAGGTGTTGTACAATCAACTCAATAGATGCTTATGATGTATGGTTCACTTACTTATTTCTAATTAATTATCTTCATAAATTAAGTATTTTGTTCACAATTTTGATGTTGGTAAATTTAAAAGCAAATTAACACACACACGCACACACACACACACACACACACACACACACACACACACACACACACACACACACACACACACACACACACACACACATTTGTGTGTGTAGTATCTATATTCATTAAAAAAATCACAGATGAAATGTTTATTTCTTCATAATTCTAGATAGATAAATTTTATTTTAGAATATTAAGTTGGATGAGATATAACTAGTACAAACATCCTTATTCAATATACATTTGTAACTACATTTTAGTTATTTGTTATTTTTCATTTTTCATAGTTCTAAATATATATATTCGAAGCTCTTAGACTATATTTAATACTTGACAATCATATGTTTTTTTATAATTTTTTTAACAACAAAATTTGTTTTGGTTTTTCAACCTCTTGTATAGTTTCATCAGGGTTTTTCATTCTATTCATCATGCCTTGGTGTTATACATATATGTGTCCATTTTTCATTTTATTATATTTCAATACTTATCAATATAATATGTGTATCGTATAGAAATCAAAATGCCTACTCATTCTTATATACCCATTCCATTGATTCCACTTATGTCTTTATATCTTAGTGGTTTATATATTTATTCCTTGTGTTCTTATCTCTCTCTTATTTCTTAGTGCGATCCTATCCAATCCTTATTCTTCATTTTTTCCACCATCTTATGGTTTTTTTTGCTTTGGGAGATATGCTCCTCAATTTTTATCTCATGCTTCTTTTTACTTATTTTTCTAATCTTATGTTTTTTTTGTCTTCTAGTTAGAATTTCCAGTCTACTGATTTCACCTTGTGAGAAATTAGTGGGCCACTGAGTCCATCCTTTCCTTTATTTTTGGTCCTTGACACTTCTCATCTTTTCTCTTTCTTGTTTAAGCTGATTTTTCTGGGGTTTCACTTTTTTTTTATAGATTTTGCATGTTAGTATGTGACTCATTTGAGATTAAGAAATCCATATATACAAGATTATTTAGGTAAATTCCATAAGAATTTTACTCCAAGTTTCCAAAGTTTTAAAAAGAGAAATTATTATATTCCAAATAAAGACTAGTCTAGGCACACTATAAAGGATTTATTTATGCTCATAAGAATTGCATTAAATTTTTACTGTATCTGATACTAAAATAGAGACATAAAAATGTGCATGTAGTTATATATCTACCTTGGGAAGATGAGGTTGAAGGCCTTACAAAATTTATTTATTTACATTGCACATGATCTATGATGGCTATGATTTTGACATGCAAGATACATAAATAAATTCCACTTTGGTGGCTACCTAGCCCAACTATTTCTCCATACTCTCTTTCATAAATGTTATTTGATGAATTCAGCCAAAGACATTGGGTAACAAAAGCAAACATGTCTACCCATCACTTATGTGAAGTGAATGTACAAAAAGGTACAAATCTAATGGACAATTGACACTGGAAAATAATATTATAAAAGCAAATGTATATATAATAAATAGTCAAAGATAGTCATCGATCAAATCTACCCATATCTAATTTCATATAGGTAAAAAATATATATTCGATAGCATGTGTCAGTTTTATCCATAAGCTCCAAATTTCACACATAGGTTTTTGCTAGCCTACATAGTATAAATCTACAATTATAAATATAGAAATCATCAAGGTTTGATAGTTCATTTGAATTGTATCTCTCATCCAAGTTCATTTGTTAAACTAATAGTTTCCTTGTGCTTATTTACTATTTAAGTCACTAAAGCATATTTTAAAATGTTGTTTTAAATGTGTCTACATAGATCTCTTTAGTCTAATTTTTTTAGTTAGCTATGTGCATCTAAGTTAAGCATTATTACATTTTTGAACCTGATCTACTAAAATCCAAGCTAGGGCGTGTACCCTTCAACCCCTTAGAAATTTCTTTTAGGGTGTAATTCTTATTTTCATTCTTTAAGGTTTATTTTCATTTTTGTATGTATTTTATTGACTATAATCATGGTTCGAATTAATGAAATGGATGTAAATGTATTATCTTTGTTAGATGTTGATTTAAAAAATGTTTGTGTTTCAAATGATGAAGGGATTAATCAATGCATTATTCAATATTTAATTTTATTCAAATCTTAGTCATATCAATGAAATTATGCATGTGGTTAAGGATGCAAAGAATTCAAGTATATATTACCCAAGGCCTTGCAATTGTGATTGTTCATATTTTAACACTATGAGGAATAGTGTTCCTATGGCTACCATCAATGATAAAATTAAAAAATTGAATGAACCCATTAAGGATATTAGTGTGTCTTCCCAAGAGATATTATCCATAATGCATGTTGTAGGTTCCTTATAAATAAAAGTATATAATAGTGCGCAAGATCATTAACCCATAAATACCCCATGACTGAATGATGCCCACATTATAATTATTTGATGGGAGCAGTGGTCCTTATTTACAGATATTAATTATAGTGTTAGGTAAGTGCAAAAAGTTGGGGGCCAAAAAGTAGCCTACCCTTGGACATGATTTTATAGAAATTTTAAAAATAAAAACTTTTGTAGATAATTTGAGATATCTACACTCCAAATTTGAAGATGGTGTAATAACATGAAATGTAGAATTTCAAGTCTAGTTTACAAAATACTATTTAAAAAAAATGGTTAATTATAATTATGTCAAACATATAAATGTTGAAGAGGAAATCATTTTTTTTAAGAAAATAGAGTAGATATATGGTTGTACAGTGCACCATTTTTTTATTGGCATTTAATATTGTTTGAAACACTTCAATGAAAATTTAGATAAGATCTTCTAGTATATGACCTATATGTTTTCATATTTTTTCAATGAATACTTTTTTTAATGAATTTTTCAAGTAAATAGATCCTAAAAAATGACAAAAAATCGATATCCATCTGTGCGACATACCTAACTACCTCAAGAAAAAATGAAAATTAATTTTTTTTAATGTGCGTATAATTAGGCCTAGTTTTTTACCATATAAATTGTTTTTCACTTGGATAAATTAAAGACAAATTACATGAACATGTATAGGAATTATGTTTACATTATGTAGTTCATAAAAAAGGTATAGTTATAAATTAACATAATTTAAAACATTAAATTATTCTAAAAATTATAAAAATCAAAATTTTGGAAAGAGGAGAGCGTGCTCGTCATGATGGTATTAAGTTTTTGAATTTCACCATTGAAATTTTTAGTGTATTTGGTGATCAAAGTTCAATTTTGTTTTTTATCAATATTCTCAAACTTGGCTAAAGATTAATAGGTCCAAGCCTTTGGCTCAAGAATCCAAACCATTCCCAAGCCAAAAGGTTTGGTGTTTAAATTCAAATTAAAATCACACATTCATGTTAATAATGTGATAGTGTTAATAACATGATCTTGTTATTAACAATAGTAGTAACATCATCACATTATTAAACATGTTAGTAATGTGATCATGTTATTAACCATGTTAGTAACAAAATCACTGTAATGACCCTGCTCAAATCTGATTGAAAACTTTTGATTTTTGGCCTTGGAAATTTTATTAAACACTTCACATACAAGGGTCATATGACTGATATAACATTTTAGTTTGATTTAATGGCTCTTTCTTTCACTTAACATCAATAAGAATGCTTGTAAGAAGACTCTAGATTGCCTAAAGAATGACCTAACATGAATGTGTGACTAATTTTTGCAATATTCCATGCATATATGTGATCTAAGCATGAGAAATGAACACCTACAGCCAACTGGCATTTTTACAAACAATTGGTATGCAAACTAACTAGCTGATAATAAATGATATTGAATTCTTCAAATGACACCAACAACTATTACCTCCTTAATTTCAATTAAATTTCTAATATAATGCTCATGAAATATGGCCAAGACTCTTGGCATTTACATGGATTACAAAATATGATAATGTCAGTATAATGCACACCTACAACTAAAACTTATAACACCAAAAATACAATGCTAACATGAACCTGATTGGAGATGCCTTGCTGTCCCAAATAAAGTAATAAAAATCTAGAAATTGGAGACACCAGCACACACAAATTTTGAGGAAGTCTCCCCTGTTCCATATCTAGAATAATAAAATAATTGAGCAGCTTCAAGTCTCCAAAAATGCTTGACACCTTTAGTTGAACCCCTGAAATGATGCGCCCCACTCTCCAATGAAAATTGCTGCTGGTATAAACTTTGGTGAATAGGCAAAGGGCTCAAATTGCACCTCAAACTTGACGTCAAAAATTCTAGGGTCATCTGATCAATGCATTGACTCCTCCAATCAAATTACTCCAAGGCTTAATCGGCCCTGCTATAGAATCCTAGGAATGATGCACCCCACTATGGAAATTGCTGCCAGTGTGAGCTGAATGGAAAGAAGGCTTATTTTTACCCCTGCTACTTCTGACTCGACATAAAAATTTAGATTCTCCCAGCTAATTGGTTGACACCTCAAATAAGATCTCTCCAAGGCTAGTAGGCTCCAGTATAATAATCTTAAAAATTGGCCTTAGGCCACAAATTCTGCCCAAATGAAGTGACTGAAGTATCACCTCCAACTACAATAATTCAGGTGATATTGCACACCCTCAGAATCACTATCAATGGGAGTTTTCATTCCCAGTGACAATCTGATTATCTGTAGACCGCTCGGCTCCACAAATACTCAAGAAATTCACCACCACAATAATTCAACAAATCTTGATGCTCAAATGGTGAGACCTCAAGGTCTATTTTGTTGAGTTGTGGAGCTAAAAGCTTCACCAGATGAGCGAATGCAAAATTTTATAGATTTACATAGTTGTCGATGCCAGTCAGGATTCGACCAGAGGCTACCGATGTCAGTCATGGATCGGCCAACGTCGGTCATGTGCAGGCAAATAGGGACCAATGTCGGTCACCTGTGCATCTAGAAGTCTATTTTCATGGATGAATAGATTGTTTACATGATAAGTTAAACTATTGGTATTGAGTTTGCATTTCTATTTTTGGCAGGACTGATTTGAACCTTTGATTAGGAGGTATATCTAATGGTGGAGAATGCATGCTCATGAATCCTAGTTTTAAATAATAGGGTTAGATCTTCATAGTTTATTGTAGAACATACATGTATATGTGAATCAATCCAGGTATTGGAGTTGGTTGTAATTGAGAGAGAACTCTTGAGGGAAAGAGATATATACATCTGAGAGGTGTGAGAAGAAAGAGAGATTTCTTCTGTGTATTTCCTTCTGGAAGAGTTTAATATAAGTTTTTGGGTTGTTTCTTGTATCTCATATTCTTTGTTGTTTCTGATTCTAGTTACTTATTCTTTCTAGTATAATTCCATGTTTAGTTGCTTGCACAAAAGTAATCAATTGTCTTGATAGATCCTAACAAGTGGTATCAGACCATTGGGTTGACTAATAGATTGTATCAGATCTGGTTAGTGTTTATTGATTACAGGTCACTCACAGGGGTTTTTGATTGAGTGGGAGTAAAGAAATGACAAAAGAAAGTAAACTAAGAATGGAGAATTTTAATGGTAAGAATTATCAATTATGGAGGATGTAGATAGAATATTATCTGTATCAGAAAGATTTATACTTACTGTTAGATGGGGTTTCAAAGAAGCCCACAAATATGGAAGATGAAGAATGTAATGTTCTTGATAGAAAGGCTCTTGGATCTATAATATTGATTATGGCATCTTCTGTGATATCCAACTTATCACAGGCAAAAACAATGGTAGAGTTAATGGATACGTTAGCAAATTTATATGAAAAACCCTCAGCTTCAAATAAGGTATATCTTATGAAGCAATTATTTAATTTGTAAATGCAGGAAGGTCGATCTGTATCTAATCATCTTAATGATTTCCATGGAATTGTAAATCAATTAAATTCAGTCAAAATAGTATTTGATGATGAAATTAAGGCTCTTTTAATCTTATGCTCTTTACCTGAAAGTTGGCATAGTTTGGTAATGGCAGTTCGTAATACTGCATCTACTTCAAATATCTTGAAAGTAGATGATGTTGTTAGTGTAATCTTGAACGAAGAAATTTGCAGGAAAAGCATAGAGAAAACATCAGGTAATGCTTTAAGTTTTGAAAGCAAGCGAAGGTAAAGAGAGAAGGGTAAGCAAGGGAGATCAAGGTCTAAGTCAAAGATGAGAGGTAGATCCAAATCTAGAAATGGCAGAAATATAATTTGCTGGAATTGTGAAAAGAAAGGGCATGCAAGGACAGATTGTTGGTTGAAAGTTAAAGATGAAAATCAGCATGAAGGTAAAGAAGAAGCAAAATTTGCAGGTATTGTTACACAAGATGCTCTTATATTTTCCTTGGATAATAAAATAGAATCTTGGGTTTTAGATTCTGGTGCCTCTTTCCATGCTACCCCTAATAAAGAATTTTTCAGTGATTATGTCCATGGAGATTTTGGAATAGTCTATTTAGGGGATGATGAGCCTTGTAAAATTATTGGCAAAGGAAAAGTGCAGCTGAAATTGCAAAATGGCAACACATGGGTGTTGAAGGATGTCATGCATGTACCCACCCTGAAGAGGAATTTGATTTCTGTAGGAAAGTTAGGGGATGAGGGTTGCACAGTAACTCTCACAGCTGAATCTTGGAAAGTTTCCAAGGGTGCACTTGTATTAGCCAGAGGTAAGAGAGTAGGTACTCTCTATTTATGTAATTATTACTGATTATTCTCCTTCTGTATTATCTACTTTAGATGTAGATGCAAAGTTGTGGCACTGTAGGCTCAGCCACATGAGTGAGAAGGGAATGACTGTTCTTAAGTCAAAAAGTAAGCTTTCAGATTTGAAAAGCATAGATCTAGATTTTTGTGAGCACTATATTTTTGGGAAACAGAAGAGAGTGAGATTTCTCAAGACTGGGTCAACAAAGAGGAAGCACAAGTTGGATCTTGTTCACACAGACGTGTGGGGACCGACTCAAGTAGCTTCTATTGGAGGATCACAGTATTATGTTTCTTTCATTGATGATGCTATAAGAAAGGTATGGGTCTATTGTATAAGGAAGAAATCTTATGTTTTTGACACTTTTAAGAATTAGAAAGCTTTAGTTGAGAATGAAATAGGGTTGAGATTGAAATGCCTTAGATCTGACAATGGTGGTGAGTACTACAGTAATAAGTTTAGAAGTTACTATTCTATGTATGGATTACGTAAGAAAAGGATGGTTCCAAGGACACCTCAACAAAATGGTGTTGCTGAAAGGATGAAAAAACAATAATGGAGCATTCACAGAGTATGAGGTTGCATGTTGGTTTACCCTTATAGTTTTGGTTAGAAGCTGTAAATATTGTTGTTTACCTGATTAACAATGGACCCTCTATTGCTCTGGATGGTGGAATTCCAGAAGAGGCGTCGACAGGTAAAAAGGTAGATCTTTCATTTCTTAGAGTTTTTGGTTCTGAAGCTTTTGTGCACATTGATAAAGAAAATAGAAAGAAGCTAGATGCTAAATCTATGTGGTGCACATTTATTGGTTATGGCTCTAAAATTTTTGGATTCTGGTTATGGAATTTAGGAACTAACAAAATTATTAGAATCCGTGATGTTGTTTTCAATGAGAAGGTGATGTACAGTGATCAACTCAAGAAGCTAAATAATACTGAGCAGGGCAATGTTGAATTAGATGAGGTAATGATCCAAAATGAGCTCGTGGGGAATAATAATCACACTCTAGAAAACATAGACACCGACATCGGTCAGAAAGGAACCGACTTCGGTCAAGCAACAACCAACATCGGTCAATCTATAACTGACATCAGTCAGACAGTAACTAACATCGGTCATATAGAACTGACGTCGGTAGGATACAGACATAGAGATGACTAAGATTGGTCACTGATAGAGAGGAATTTGGGTGGACATCAAGCAGTGAATGAGTCTCAGACACCCATAAGGAGGTCAGAAAGGGTAAGTAAACCTTTGATTTGATATTCCCCTTCTTTATTCTACTTATTGCTCACTGATGGTGGAGAACCAGAAATTTTTGATGAGGCAATGCAGGTGGAAACTTGGAAATAGTGGGAGCTTGGCATGAATGAGGAAATTGATTCCTTGAAAGAGAACCAAATGTGGGATTTGGTTGAGTTTCCAGCTAGAAAGAGAGCACTAAAAATCAAATGGGTTTACAAGGTAAAGGAAGGTGAGAATGGAAAGATGAGACATAAGGCCAGGTTGGTAGTAAAGGTATTTGCATAGAAACCAGGTATTAATTTTTTTGAAATTTTTTCTCTTGTAGTAAAAATGACTTCTATTCGGACTGTATTGTCTTTAGTTGCTATTGAGGATTTGCATCTTGAGAAAATTGATGTTAAGATAACATTTCTTCATGGAGATTTGGATGAAGAAATATATATGGATTAGTCAGAAGGATTTGAGGTCAAAGGAAAGGAGAAACTTGTGTGCAGGTTGAAGAAAAGCTTATATGGTCTTAAGCAAGCTCCTAGACAATGGTATTTGAAATTTGATGGGTTTATGACACAGCATGGTTTTTGTAGATGTCAATCTAACCATTTTGTTTATTTCAAAAGATTGGATAATGGTAGTTATATTATCCTGTTACTGTATGTAGATGATATGCTTGTTGCAGGTTCACACATGCAAGATATTAATGAAATTAAGGTAAAATTAGCTCACACATTTGTCATGAAGGATTCAGGAGTAGAAAATAAAATCCTTGGCATGAGTATTAAGAGAGATAGGAAAAATCACAGTTTGATTTTGTCTTAAGAGGATTATGTGAACAAGGTGTTGAAGAGGTTCAATATGCAGGATGTAAAACTGGTAAGTACACCTATGGCTGGACACTTCAAGTTGAGTAAAGAACAGTGTCCTAAATCACATAATGAGGTTGAGTACATGAGTAAAGTTCCATATGCTTCAGCAGTTGGAAGCTTAATGTATGTAATGGTATGTACTAGACCTGATATAGCCCAAGCAGTGGGAGTTGTCAGTAGGTTTATGGCCAATCTAGGGAAGGAACACTGGAAAGCAGTTCAGTGGATTCTTAGATATCTGAGAGGGACCAACAGTAGGCATTTATGCTATGGAGGGTCAAACACTTCTCTATATGGATATGTAGATTCGGATATGGTAGGTGACTTGGATGGTAGGAGAAGCACCACAGGATATGTTTTCACTATTGGTGAAATGGCGGTTAGCTAGATTTCAAAGTTACAGAAGGTTGTTGCCTTGTCTACTATAGAGGCATAATACATTGCAGTGACAGAGGCTAGCAAGGAAATGATATGGATGACACGATTCATGGAAGAGTTGGGAAAGGAGAAAAAGAGTTTCAAATTATATAGTGATAGTCAAAGTGCAATTCATTTGGCAAAGAATTCAGCTTTTCATTCAAGAACCAAACATATATAGCTTAGGTACCACTTCATTAGACATGTATTGGAGGATGGCGAGTTGAAGCTGGAAAAGATCCATATAGATAGGAACCCTGCTGATATGTTAACCAAGCCAATAAAAAAGGAGAAGTTGAATCTTCATTCAATTTTTGTAGGTCTTCAAGATTGAGCTTGAAGATGGATAAGCTAGAGGATGTTGCTGTACAGGTATAAGTGCAGTTGTTTATCTCCAAGTGGGAGATTTTTGAGTTGTGGAGATAAACACTTCACTAGATGAGTGAATGCAAAAGTTGCTAGATTTACACAGTCACTGATGCCAGTCAGGATTCGACCAGAGGCTGTCGACGTCAGTCATGGATTGGCTGACATCGGTCATGTGCAGGTAGATAGAGACCGACGTCGGTCACCTGTGCATCCAGAAGTCTATTTTTGTGGATGAACAGATTATTTGCATGATAAGTTTAACTATTGGTATTGAGTCCGCATTTCTATTTTTGGCAGGACTGATTTAAACCTTTGATTAGGAGGTACATCTAACAGTGGAGAATGCATGCTCATGAATCCTAGTTTTATATAATAGGGTTAGATCTTCATAGTTTATTGTAGAACATAAATGTATATGTGAATAAATCTAGGTATTGGAGTTGGTTGTAATTGAGAGAGAACTCTTGAGGGAAAGAGATCTGTACATCTGAGAGGTGTGAGAAGAAAGAGAGATTTCTTTTGTGTATTTCCTTCTGGAAGAGTTTAATACAAGTTTTTGGGTTGTTTCTTGTATCTCATATTCTTTGTTGTTTCTGATTCTAGTTACTTATTCTTTTTGGTATAATTTCGTGTTTAGTTGCTTGCACAAAAGTAATCAATTGTCTTGATAGATCCTAACATACTTAAGCTTTCCCTCAAGAAGTCATCCTTAATAAAATAATATTTTAAAATATTAAATTATAAAATAAGATTTTCCGTAGTTAAAAATAATAATGAAATATAGTGAAAAACCTTATTCCAATTGAAACTGAGCCAGGTAATCACCAAGTGATTACAAAATGACTCTCTCACCATGCCTCATTAGCCTACGAGAGCCAAGAATATGCTAAACCCTCTACGAATTGATATTAAATAAAATGGGGACATTACAGTCTGCCCTCCCTGAAATTGCTTGTCCCTAAGCAATCTCAGCTGCCAAGAAAACTGTACTCCACCTGGATCACAAATGACTTTGTAAAGTGCCTGAAAAGATACTAAATCATGCTCAGCACTGTGGTGAATGACAAAAAGCAATCTATCATACAAAATGATCCCTGTATCCCAGTACAATCCATACTCACATTCGTCTACCAAATTGACCCTGTCCACCTCTTCTTTGATGGACTGGATGCGAGTCATCAGTGAGTTCTCTTTTTCCCATTCCTTTGAAAGCTCTTTTTGCTTTTTTTTAAGTGCCTCTAAGTCAGTGTCTGGCTTACTAAGTCATTCTTTTGATGCTTTGTCGGTATCATTTTTCAAAGACAATCTTTCCATCTCCAACTTGAGCATAGTTCTATCTACTTCATCCAATTCAGTAGGCTTTGATGTAATTTCTATTTTTTATTTTGTAGCATCTTCATCAACAAGCTCAATTGCTTTATTAGGCAAAAAGTGCTTAGTAATATATCGCTCTGAAAGCACTATAGCTGCAACCAGCGCACCATCTAAAATTCTAACTCCATGATGCAATTCATAATGCTCGTGTAGTCTATGAAGAATAGATATAGTATCTTCAACTGATGGTTGATCCACATATACTTGTTGAAATCACTGCTCAAGAGCAACACCCTTCTCAATATTCTTGTTTTCATTTGGTTCAAAATGAGAGAACTGTCAAATATTATTATGATATGAAGGACCTTGACACGCCTTCCATAAAAAACTATATGACACAATTTCAAGATTTTCCCTGACGAAGGTCTGACAGCAGCAAATTAAAGGTGGATAGAATGCATGGCTATAGATGTTAAATTTACTGATGTTGCTCTAAAACCATTTACAGTAGAACAAACATCCATAAAACTATTTAAAATAAGAATCAAGTGCTGTGAATGTTTTATATTTCCCATTACTACTTCTATCACAGGTGGATTGCATTTACTTGCTTGGGAAGTTGTTTGGTTTGTCTGTATGGAGTGAATATAACCAGCTTGGCAACCACCTCCCACTTCATGATATGCTCAATCCTTAACTCTTGGATGTTAAGATGGTACTCTAGTTGTTGTTGTTCCCCTAGTGTAGGCGTCAACACACTTTTTGTTGCCCACTTTTACATATCTAGCCTAGCCATTCTCCTGAAAGAGATCATCCTGAAACTAGAGTCTCAAATTGCCTTAAGGACATGAGTCTTTTCATCAACCTAAAAAGACACCTCCATCTCTCTAAGATCAAGGGTGAATTTCCCAATCTCATGTAACCATCTCATGCCAAGCACCATATCAACATCACCCATGTTCACTACATAAAAGTCCGTCTTGAACTCATAGTTGTTCAATCGTATGGGCAAGTCTAAAATTCTCTTCTCACATTTGAAAGTATAGTCATCTACAACCTTAACCCTTATCCCTTCAAATTCTTCCATTTTGATGCCTCTCTTATCAGCCAAATGAGCATCAATGAAGTTGTGAGTTGCCCATGTGTCAAGAAGAATGATTACCTTTTGCCCTACTAAAACCCCACACATCCTAAATGAACCTTCCTATTGGATGCTAGTGATGTGTGCATCAAGTTGCCTCATTAATCCTTCATTTTTTTCTTCTTCCTATTCTACTTTTGAGTCTTTAGAATCAGATTCATAATATGCCCACATTATTCTATTAGCCTTTCCCTTTGGTCTCAAGAGACAATCATGATTTGCATCATAAGGCCCCTTACAATAGAAACACAACTTCTTTTTCCTCAACTCGTTGAGTGTGTCATGATCCAAAGGTGGTACTAATTTGTCCTTGAGATCTAGATCATTCTTCTTCTTAGAGAAAGATTTATTATCTTGATTCGAAGAAGATCCCTTTGATACAAACTTATTCTATGGTGTTGACAGTTCCATACTTCTGGCCTTCTTCATAGCCTCTTAAAGAGTAGGAGGGTCAAAGGCTTTTAACCATCCCCTGATAGGCTCCATTAATCCTTCAATAAATAGGACCACCAACCATCTCTTTGAGATGTTAGGAACCATCACTGATAATTTTTTAAAATCTCCAATGTAACTCTCCAAACTTCCAACTTGTTTGAGTTGGGCCAAATCCCTGAAGTAGGATTCTAGATCTTTCCTATCAAAATGTTCCACAAGTCTATCCACAAACTCTTGATAGGATGTAATCTAATTATGCTATAATGTTACTAATCCATGATACCACCATTCATGTGTTGCTCCTTCCAAGTGCAACGTGGCAAATTTGATGGCATCTTCTTCTATCATGGGTCATAGAGCTAGGAAGGTGTTCAACTTATGAATTCATGACTGTGGAGTGATCTTGCCACTACCATCAAACATGGATAATGTGAGCTTATTAGTAGCTTGCTTAAGGTCTCTATTCTAATTTTGAGGCCTCATCTCTTGTTGAGACTTGTAGTAGTTTGTCCTTGTTTGTACAAAATGATCAAAATACATAAGCTCTCATGCTTTTGGTGTCAATAGTAGCCATTCATCATGAGCAGACATATATGCATCAATGAAGGTAAGCTCTTCAGCATCTTCAACATTCTCTTCTACTACCCATTCTTCCCATAAGAAAGTGGGTCATGTAGCTCTATCTGCTACATGGGAAGATGCTCTCAGTATTCTCCTTGTACCAGTTATGCTCCTTTCATCATCATTATCTTAGGGCTACCTTCTTGGTAGGTCCATCTACTATACAGTGTTTCCAAGCTACTCAAGTATCCCAGATATTTGTTTCTATCCTTCCCTTAAATTCCTAAAAGTATCAAGTACCTCTCTATCATCATCTCTTCTTCCATTTCTAGGAGGACTTCCTTCTCTTCTTTCTTCCATAGGGCCACCAATCACTTTATACTTTGCTGCTACAGCCACTGATAATGTGTCTTGTCTCTGTTTCCTTTCTTCTCTAGCTGTATATCTCTTGGTTCGTGCATAAATGAAGATGATTTCTGACCCAAAGGATGGCAGGAAATCGCTCTGATACCACTGTAATGACCCTACTCAAATTTGATTGAAAACTTTTGATTTTTGGCCTTGGAAATTTTATCAAACATTTCACATACAAGGGTCATATGACTGATATAACATTTTAGTTTGATTTAATGGCTCTTTCCTTCACTTAACATCAATAAGAATGCTTGCAAGAAGACTCTAGATTGCCTAAACAATGACCTAACATGAATGTGTGACTAATTTTGGAAATATTCCATGCATATATGTGATCTAAGCATGAGAAATGAACACCTACAACCAACTGGCATTTTTACAAATAGTTGGTATGCAAACTAACTAGCTAATAATAAATGATATTGAATTCTTCAAATGACACCAGCAACTATTATCTCCTTAATTGCAATAAAATTTCTAATACAATGCTCATGAAATATGGCCAAGACTCTTGACATTTACATGGATTACAAAATATGATAATGTTGATATAATGCACACCTACAGCTAAAACTTATAACACCAAAAATACAATGCTAACATGAACCTGATTGGAGACGCCTTGATGTCCCAAATAAAATAATAAAAATATAGAAATTGGAGACACCAGCACACATAGATTTTGAGGAAGTCACCCCTATTCCAGATCTAGAATAATAAAATAATTGAGCAGCTTTAAGTCTCCAAAAATGCTTGACACCTTCAGCCAAACCCTTGAAATGATGCGCCCCACTCTCCAATGAAAATTTCTACTGGTATAAACTCTAGCAAATAGGCAAAGGGCTCAAATTGTGCCTCAGACTTGATGTTAGAAATTCCAAGGTCCTTTGATCAATGCGTTGACTCCTCCAATCAAAGTACTCCAAGGTTTAATCAACGTTGCTACAAAATCCTAGGAATGATGTGCCCCAATATGGAAATCACTACCAGTGTGAGTTGAATGGAAATAAGGTTTATTTGTGCCCCTGCTGCTTCTGACTCGGCATAAAAATTTAGATTCTCCCAGCCAATTGGTTGATGCCTCAAATAATATCTCTCCAAGCCTGATAGGCTCTAGTATAATAATCTCAAAATTTGGCCTTAGGCCACAAATTCTACCCAAAGTGACTAAAGTATCACCTCTAACTGCAATAATTTAGGTGATATTTCACACCCTCAGAATTGCTATCAATGGGAGTTTTTGTTCTTAGTGACAATCTGATTATTTGCAAACTGCTCGACTCCACAAATAGTCAAGAAATTCACCAACACAATAATTCAACAAATCTGGATGCCCAAATGGTGAGACCTCAAGGTCTATTTAAGCTTTCCCTCAAGAGGTCATCCTTAATAAAATAATATTTTAAAATATTAAACTATAAAATAAGATTTTTTGTAGTTAAAAATAATAATGAAATATAGTGAAAAACCTTATTCCAATCGAAATTGAGCTAGGTAATCACCAAGTGATTGCAAAAATGACTCTCTCGCCATGCCTCATTAGCCTATGAGAGCCAATAATATGCTAAACCCTCTATGAACTGATATTCAAGAAAATGGGGACATTACAGCTAAGGACTGGCCATCACTCCAAAATTCTTGGGATGATTTGGGTCCTCTTCCAAACCCCTATATGGCCAGTCACTGAAGGACTGTTGAGGCAATTCCATAGAACACGTGGTGGCATTGACTCTTACTGACCGACCAGGAGATCACTTTCGACCACTAGGGTATCATCCAGCAGGGCCCGACATTGGATCATCATAGCCCACCACGCTTCGTGGGTCTCAACCTCGAAACCTTGGCTCTGATACCACTAAGGACTAGTCATCACTCCAAAATTCTCAGGATGATTTGGGTCCTCTTCTAGACCCCTATATAGCCAGTCATCGAAGGACCATCGAGGCAATTCCCTAAAACACGTTGTGTTGTTGACTCTTACTGACCGACCAGGAGATCACTCCCAACCACTGGGGTATCGTCCAATGGGGCCCAACATCGAATCATCACAATCACGTTAGCTAATATCATGATGGTGCTATATATTCATAAAAACCAAAAACCTAAATTTTATCTTGAGCTCAAATTTTATATATGTTCTTATATGTTCTTGAGCTCCCTAATAGTGGTGTTATTTCATGTGACTTGGGAAATGTCCCTAATCTTAGATAGTGAATTAAGGTGTCATGGTATTACATTAGACTTCAAAAATTTTATGAATATTTTAATATGTTGAATTTAATTCTTATAATTGCTTAGTTTTAATGTGTAACTCATACATTTTATGATGTAACTAATTTTATCATAATATGTCATAAAATGCATTTTTTAAACCTATGGCCAAAACTTATCCTTTTGAGTACCAATATATCTATGCATATGAAGTAAATTAGGGCTATTTCAATCCCCTTAAAATTAAATACATGACTAAAAATGTGATTTAGGTTGATAAACTCCAATTTCATTAGCTTGATTGAAGCAAAGAAACATTATTTATTTATATGCAAGTTCTACATGTATATAATGTGTTTTTTATCTTAATAAACTTAAAGTCATCTATTAATGAATGGAAATGTCAATTAGTTCAATTATGGAGGTAATTAGGGTCAAAATGAGCCAAATTAACTTATTTTAAATTATATATGATGTGATTTGGAGTGAAATTAACCCTAATGTCATGTCATATATAATTAACCAAAGAGTTGATTAATTTAATCAAGGCATTTGAGGCCAATTTGGATCCTTTCAAGAGCAAGATATGATTTGGGGCAAAATTAAGTTTGTTTCTATCATGAATTGATCTAATTAGTCAATTTGTGCAATAAGGGCATGATTTGGGAAAAAGTGAGCCCCTAAACCGAATATATGTCTCAATGAATTATACAATGTTTATAACATATATGGATTAATTGACCCTACATAAATTAGAAATGAAAACATGAAGGTAATTATGACAAATAGGTGAACAAGAAACTCAAATTTTATTCAATTACCTTAGTGATTGGACCCTATATCTGATATATTAAACCCTAAACCCCATACCATTTTACTTAAACCCTGTACCATTTACTTTAAACCCTAAATCATAAGCCCTAAACCCCAAAGCCTTTAAATTTTAGACCTTAAACCCTAAACCAATAAATTTATCACCAATTAACATCATTTATATATAATAAGAATTATGTTCATAGGGATGAACTTGGTGAAAATTGCATCACTCATTACGAAAATTGACTTAATTGGCTCAATTTGTGATGATGTGGGGGCTAATTAAGCCCAAAATCACATTATTTACTCACATATCTAGGTTCAAGGAGATAAAAGTTGCCCCAATTGCCTTCATGTTTGTTCCTTATATTCCCTAAAACCTATACCATAATCCCTAATCCCTAAAGTTCCTAATCCCTAAACTCTAAATCATAAATATAAACTCTTTAAACCCTAAACGAATCATTTTATCCAAAATTAACATAATTTAGAGTAATAATTAAGTTCATAGAGCTTAGTTTGGCCTAAATCAAATGACTGATTGGCCCATTTTACTAATTCACTCAATCTGTATGACGACATGGGGTAAAATGATAACCTAAAAACACATTATATAGTCACAAATGGATCTAAGTGATTTAAATTATACTCAATTACCTTTGCGATTGACCATATGTACCCTAAACCATATATACATTAAAACCTAAACCATAAACCATAAACAATAAACACTATACGCTAAATTGTAAACAATAAACTTTCCCTATTTACCAATCAATTTAGTCCTAATTAACATCATTTTTAGTGAGAATTAGGTTCACATGGCATAGCGATATTAGACCTTATATAAACCCTTTAACCTAAACCCTAATCCCTAATCTATAAACCCTAAAACATAAATTATAATCCCTATGCCCTAATTCCTACTACATGATACAAACATAATGCATTACGATATAATTGATTTTATCACGAGATGTCATAAAAAGCATTTTTTAAACTTATGGCCAAAACTTAGCCTTTAGAGTACTAATCTAGTTATGTAGCTGAAGTAAATTGGGGTTCTTTCAAGCCCCTTCAACCTAATTACATGACTATAAAATGTGATTTAGGTGTTGATCAGTTCCAATTTCATTAGCTCTATTGAAGCAAAGAGACATTATTTATTTATATGTAATTTTTACATGTATATAATGTGTTTTTCAAGCTCAATAAACTTGAATACATCAACTAATGAATGAAAATGTTGATTAGTTCTATTGTGGAGCTAATTAGGGTCAAAATGAGCCACATGAACCTATTCTAAATTTTATATGATGTTATTCAAAGTAAAATTAACCCTAATGTCATGTCATATATAACAGACTAAAGAGTTGATTAATTTAATAAAGGAGGCATTTGAGGTAGATTTGAACCCCTTCAAGAGAAAGATATGATTTAGGGAAAATTAAAAGGTTGATTCTATCATAAATTGATCCAATTAGTCAATTTGTGAAATTAGGGGTGTGATTTGGGAAAAATTGAGCCCCTAAACCAAATTTATGGCTCAATCGAGTGTATAATGTATGCAACATATATGGCTTAACTGACCCTACTTTTATCAAAAATGAAAACATGAAGGTAATTTTCATAAATAGGTGAATAAATAATCAAAAAAATTCAATTACCTTATTTATTGGACCCTATATCTAATATCTTAAACCCTAAACCTTGTACCATTTAGCTTAAACCCTATACCATTTACCTTAAACCCTAAGAAATTAGCCCTAAACCCCAAACCCTTTAAATTGTAGACCCTAAACCCTAAACGAATTAATTTATCCCTAATTAACATCCTCTATATATAGTAAGAATTAGGTTCATAGGGATGAACTTGGTCAAAATCACATCACTCTTTAAACCACAATAGACTTAATTGGATCAATCTATGATGATGTGGAGTCTAATTGAGCCCAAAATCACATTCTTTACTCATAGATCTAGGTTTAAGGAGCTTAAATTTTCCCCAATAGCTTTCACAACTATACATTATATACCCTAAAATATATACCCCAAGCCCTAATCCCTAAATTTCTCAATCCCTAAACTCTAAAATAAAAATATAAACTCTTTAAACCCTAAACCAATCATTTTAGTGAAAATTAACATCATTTAGACTAAGAATTAAGCTCAAAGGGCTTATTTTGGCCTAAATCACATGACTGATTTCCCCATTTGACCAATTCACTTAATCTACATAATGAAATGGGGTATAATGATAACCCAAAAACACATTCTATAGTCACAAATGGGTATAAGTGATACAAATTATCCTCAATTATCTTTGTGATTGACCCTGTGTAAACTAAACCATATATACATTAAACCTAAGCCCTAAATCATAAATACTAAACACTACCCTAAATTTTAAAAAACAATCTTTCCTTATTTACCAATAGATTTAATCCCAATTAATATCATTTGCAGTAATAATTAGGTTCACATGGAATAGAGTGATTAGACCTTATATACACTCTTAAACCTAAACCCTACATGCCCTAATCCCTAGTCCCTAAACCTAAAAACATAAATTATAATCCCTATGCCCTAATGCCTGAATCCCTAATCCCTAAACCATATACACTAATGATTTAATCCATAGTCTATACTAAGCATAATGCGAGTGTGTTATTAAATAACATGATCATGATATTATTAATATAGAAAAAACTCACTTCTTAATGTCTATTTTTAAACCAAACTAAGTATTAATAATAATATGATCGCGTTATTTGATAATGTGATCATGTTATATAATGAGATCATATTATATAACGTGATTGTATTATATAATGCAATCACATTATTAGATAACATTATCACATTATTATCAATATAGACTAAGCTCACTTTTTAATGTATATTTTTAACCCAAATTGAGAATTATGTCCCTATAAACATTCTATGTGGGACCTGTGAGAGCTATGTACTTTTGACCCCACCTTTGAAAAGTTGTCAATTATCTTTGATGGGTGATGGATCATGTTAGAGGAAGAGTAATATGTTGAAGAACTAAACATCAAATAAATTAGAATATTTGAGAGAGAAACACAAGATATGAATGCAAAAACTTCATGGTAGACAAGGTACAAATCCTAATCTTGATGAACCAAATACCATAGATAATAAGACAATTAACAATAATGAATTAAATAATGATGAAATTGACCATAATGAATTGAATAATGATGAAATTAACCATATTAAAATGAATAATAATTAAATTAACAATAATGAATTATATAATGTTGGAAGTTTACATTTCAAAGTTCCAAGTTTTTGATTTTGTTGATGATGATTCTAAGTACAATGTTTCACCCCCATGAATGAATAAAATTTGATGGAAATAAATAATGATGAAATTAATAATCAATAAAATTTCATGCAAACATATAATTAATAAATAAATAATGAATAAAATGTCATCTCACCTCTAAATAATGAAAGTAATAATGAATTTGAAACACCCTATCAACAAATTCCACCATTAACAATACATCCAAGAATTATGCATAGAAAAGACAAGTACTTAATTGAAGTTGATGAAAATATTTTAGAAGCAATGCATAAAAAAAAATTTGATCATCATTCAAGAAGATTATCTCAATAAATTTGGGATAGTTTCCTTCATAATTTAGATTATGATAGTCAAAGATGTCAATTATTTATTTCATTGATAGAATTGATTAAGATGAGACCTATAATGTACACTTTAAGACTAAGAACATCTAACATAGATGATGAAAATAATTAATTTGTTGAAAATATACATTATGCATATCATATTGTAAGCCCAAAATCATTCACCCAATATTATAATGTTTCCTGACATATACTTATAACTTGTGCAGTAAGTGACCAAATAGGGAAAAATAAATGCTTTCAAAAACAAGTTGAACACTTAATATAAACAACAAAACATTAATGAAATAAATTCAAAGACGTGAAAAACTTAATGAACCTAGAACCAATGACCTCTGGGAGTTCTATGGTAGACTTCCATGAAAAAACAAGACTATAACCGATACTCTCAAAGAGTTACTTGCTCAATTTTGGAAAGATATTACAAGAGTTTCACCCAATGCAAGAGATGTAGTGAAAATAAGAGTTGGTTTTCATAACCATGAACCACATCTAAAATATTTATTAGATATGAATCAAACACAATTATAATCTAAGTTTTTTGGAAAACATCCATGAATTTTTATTTATCAAAGATATTTTTAGATGGCCAATCCTTTTTATGTAAAAATAAATCACGCACGCACCACTTGTTATTGTAGGAAACATGTTGAATTTTCAATGCACTATGATTTTTCTCACCATATTATTTGTACTTTGCATACTAAAAACATTTTAGAGGAGTGTGGAATTAAATTTACACCAAAAACATCTTGGGAATTTATTCCATCTATCTTTTACAAAAGATCAGATGGACAATTATTTTATAACAAATCGTGTTTAAATGGAAATTGTAGCTTTTATGGTGGATTTTTAAAATTAAAAAATGTATCCATGAGGAGAGTACAAATGTAATTGGATATGAATTACTTGGTTTATGTGAATATAAATTGATGACTTATCAAGTAAAATATGGAAAATAATCTAAAATGTGTGAGCTTGTTACAACAAAGATACTTGTTTCTAAATTTTTGGTCAAATTTAGGGAGAAAATTGTTTATGAGTATGCAAGGCACACACATAGGGCTATAAGGTTGTATGTGATAGGTAAAATTTCATATGGAATGATAATGAAATTTGTATTTCATGATTCAATGATAAAGATAACAAACATTATAATAAATAGACTAACAAAAGACTATTCATTTCACATTCCCAATGACTCTTCCTATTCCTATAGAAATGGAAAGTTTATTGAATAAGATGAAATGAAATATGCCTAAGCTAAACACATATGATTAATCACTAGTATGTACAATATTATTACATCCCTCCTTAATCTATAGGGGTCTTTATTAGACCAATCTTTCCTTTGAATGTTTCAATTTTTTCTCGTCCAAGTGCTTTTGTAAGGATGTCTATTGGTTGCTCTGTTGTTGGGCAATGTTGAAACTTGACATTTCCATCTTTCACATAGTGCTAAATCAAATGAAATTTGGTTTTGATGTGCTTAGTTTGGTTGTGAAAGACTGAATTCTTTACCATCTATATTTTAGAAGTGTTTTCAAATATGAGAGGTGTTGACGAAAGTTATTACTCTTGTAAATCTAAAAGAACCCTTTTGAGCCACAAGATTTCTCTAGTTTCCTCTGAAGCAGACTTATATTATGCGTCTATTGAAGAAATTTCCAACACTAATTTATTCTTAGATTTGTAACTAAAAAATGTTGTTCCCAAATTCATTACAAAACCTAAGGTGGAATTTCCATCTCCATGATCACCAACATAGTAAGAATTTGAATACCCAACTAGTTTAAAGTCTCATTCCCTAGAGTATTTGAGCCCAAAATGTTATGTGCCTTTGATATATTTGAGGACCCTTTTTGTTTCTATCCAATGACTCTCCCTAGGTAATTTCATAGATATTGAGAGGTTACCAACTGCATATGATATATCTAGGTGAGTGGTAGTCACATACATCAAACTTCCATTGAGATATCTATATTTAGTGGCATTAACCAGTTATATTGAATCTTCATATGTTAATTTGAGATTTTCTTCCATAGGTGTGTTGAGAGGCTTAAAATATTCCATTCAGAACTTGCTCAAAATGTCACCAACATACTTCTATTGAGTGATAAAGAAATACTTTTATTTTTTAATTACTTAAATACCCAAATAGTAATGAAGATAACCCAAATTAGTCATTTCAAATCTTTTCATCAACTCTGATTTGAATTTTGCATTGTAACATTCATTGTTCCCTATGAAGAGAAAATCATCAATATACATTACCACAAATACATCTATTTTTTAAACTATTTTGATGAAAAGAGTTGCATCTTCAAACTCAAAATGTTTGAAGTTCATGTTCATGAGGCACTCAGATAGTTTTTCATACCATGTTCAAGGGGATTGTTTCAAACCATATTATAATATTTCTAGTTTTCACACCTTGTGCTCTTGTCCCTCTACTACAAAATTATCAGGTTGTGTCATGTACATAATTTTCTTGAGGTTTCCATTCAAAAATTCAATTTTGACATCCATTTGGTGAATTTTACATTTATTGTGAGCTGCCAAAGCCAATATGATCTAAATGGTAGTCCATTTTTTTGTAAGTCCAAAGGTTTCATTGTAGTCAATCCCTTCCTTTTGAGCATACCCATTTATGATAAGCTTTGATTTGTGCTTGTCAAATGAGTCATCTACCTTTTATGTGTTGTAGTAGACCAACTTATAGCTAATTATTTTGCAACCATATGGTTGATCAACTAGATTCCAAGTCCCATTTTCTACAAATGAATTATACTCATCTTTCATTACTTTTTTCCAAGAGTTAAGCTTCTCAAATTTTTTAAAAGTTGTTGGTTTTGAATCAAATGCAACATTGATTTCCTCTTGAGAACCATCCAATGTGAATTTTTCAATCATTTCCTAAATTTCATCAATAGATTTGTCTAGTAGTGAGGAGATTATGTGTGCACTTCAAGTGAATATTTTCCCAACTTCATCAGGTCTCACATCTTTTAGTGTTTGAGTGGCCCAGTTAGGCATCTTGTTCTATGTTATAGGTTCTTTGGGTTTATCCTCTAAAGTTATTTCACTATTTTCCCTCTATTTTACTAGCCCCTAATCAATATCTGATGAAGTTTAACTCTCTCCTTCAAGTGGAGTTTCAAGCTCATGTATAGGAGACAATAGAAAACCAATAAATTCTAAACTTTGTGTCCCCCATTCATTATTTGGAACATTCAAATTACTCTCTTTGTAGACATCAAACTTTGCATATTTATCTAATCGACTCAACTATCAATCAATATGCTATTTATCTTTTGTAGTCTCACAAAAGACAACTTCTCTTGTGACAAAAAACTTCTCTTTTTAATCGTATAGCTTGAATGCCTTGAAGGAATCAAAATGTCCCAAGTGGATGAATTTTGGACTCATGTGATCCAATTTTTTTCCCTTATACTTTTGAATAAATGCATAAAAAGTGGATCTAAAACTATAAAGATGTTGTACTAAAGGGAGCTGACCACACCACATCTCATATGGAGTCTTTGATTCAAAAACTATTGATGGTGATATATTGCAAAGGTATACTTCTATTTTAGCTACTTTAGCCCAAAAGTGTAGATTTACCCCTTTAAAATATAACATTACATAAACCATATTCATCATAGTTCTATTCATTCTTTTAACTACTCCATTTTGTTTTGGAGTGTGAGGAACTATGAGATGGTGTTTGATCATGTTTTTCTCAAAATAAGATTCAAAATTCTTGGATGTGAATTCACCACCATTATCTATCCTGAGTGTCTCAATGCAAGTTTGTGTTTCACTTTTAATCATTGTTCAAAACTTTTTGAGAGTAGTGAAGGCTTCTGATTTCTTTTCAGAAAGTATATCCATGTTATCCTACTATAGTGATCAATAAACATCATGAAGTACTTATGACCACTAGTGGATATAATTGGAAGAGAACATAAGTTTGAATGAATAACCTATAATTTTCTATCTACTTTCCATTGTGACTTTGAAAATAGTTATCTTGCATGTTTAGCCACGATGCAGGATTCACACTTCTCATCTAATTTTATGGGCAATGTAGGCATGCCAAAAACACCATTATTTTGTAATACATGAATGTTTTTATAGAAAATTTACCCAAATAAATCATGACACAAAATGTTTGGAGACTTTTTGTCTTCCACAAGATGAGCATAATTCCTTGAATTTGATGATTCACCTTTCAGTTTGAGTAGTTTCACTTCTTCATATCCAATCAAGATGACTATATTTTCACTTTTTCTCTTGATTGTGACATCACCATTATTCAACATAATGGAATGTCATTTTTGCCTTATGAGCATAAGGGAAAATAATTTTCATTTCAATTGAGGAAGGTAGAGAAGATTCTCAAGTTTGTAGTCTAGAAGCCTTGGACACTTGAGTTGAATTTTACCTCTTTCCTATGGTTGAAGACTTGATATATCTATGAGGTATATTAAGCCACAAATTTCTTCATTGTACTCCTCAAAGAAGTCTTTTTAGAAATTCATATGTTAAGTGGTACCAGTATCAAGAACCTAAGCATCAAATCATGAGGAAATAATCGAGACACTATTTGCTTCATCATCTATACTGGAAAACACACATTCACTAGAGAATAGGGTTGAGTTTGACTATTTTGATTATTTCTTTGAATTTTAATATTTCTTTTTTTATGGTGTGCTTCAATTTTCTCCCATGGAGTCCTACATTCATGAGTCTCATGTCTAAATTTTCTATCACACCATTCATAATAGATGTTTTGTTTATGATTCTATTTTTGATTTTGACCACCATGATTTTCATTTTTGCCACCTTTTCCCTTGTACTTATTCTTGTACTTGTTATTTCCTTCATTTTTGGAAGATGTGGTATTATTTGATGGTTTGGTAGAATTTGTTTTGACATAGCACACACTTTCACCTATTATGGTTTTAGTTTTCCTTCCAAAGGCCTTTTCTCTTTCTACCATGTTTTTAACCAACTGGTCAAATGTGAGAGTCTTCAACTAATTGCTTGATTGTAGAGACTCTAAATAAGTTGAATATTTGGGAAGAAGGGATTTTATGAATGAATTCATGTATATGTAAATTTTGACACTTGTTTCCTTAACATCATGTTTGATAGATCATATATCAAAAGCTAATCTTATCACATCACCATTTTCAACTCTAGGTTGAATAGTTTCAATTGCAATTAAATGAATTCTAACTCTGAATGGGAGTAATATAGGTCCTTTAGTTTATGATATTCTTACCATGGTGTATTGAACCCATATATATGATGAAATACATATCTATCCACTGATGCCCTCATCAAGGCCAAAGCCTTTTAGTTTTTATACTTCCATGTCTGAGTGTCCTTTGCATTCCTTGTTGGTTCAACTGGTTGTTTTTCCCCATCATAAATATCTAACCATAGATCATTGAAGATGAGTGTGTTCTCTAATTGTTGAGACCATTCAAACCAACTATATTTGGAAATTAAGGTAGTGTCAATAATGGATTTGATAGAATGCAAGGTTTTGAGTTTTTGGAGGTTTTGAATTTTTGTTTAACCCCAATTAGTTATTTATCACTCCAAAATGGTCCCCATTTCTATATATGCAAAGGTACTGAAAAGGATTCACTTTTTATCATTAACACTGGCTTAAAAATAAAACCTCTTTCATAAATATACTTAGTTTTTCTTGATTTTTGGATTTACATTTTTTGGCATACATGAATGGGTAAAAGAATAAATCTCCTTATTTCTCCTTGAATTACGTGATTTGGTTTTTTCCCCAAATATGCTTAGAGCATCTTGATCAAGGCAATTAAAAATTTACTCTACAATCCAATTTTTAAAATGCTTCAAATTTGAAAAAGTAATTAAAATTAAAATTTTAATTTTTGAATCAAAAAAAGCTTAAAAATTACGATCTCTCCTTTATTTGTCTCATGTGGAGAAAATTCCAATATTAGAATAAATGAATATATATGGCCTCTGGTTGAAATAAAGACTCTTACATATACTACATGATACAATAGCTTCTTAGTGTGCCATGTTAATCCTTCTTTCCCTTTCAATAGATACTATGTAGTCTTCAGATGCCTCTACATGGCCCAAGGAAGAAAAATTCAAGTTTTAATGTTGGAAATAGAAAATATAATGTAGCTTAAAGAAATGAAACACCAAGTGACCTCCATGTAGGTTTTGTCAGACATAGATGTAGGCCTTTTTAGACATAGATGTAGATGATGCATATCCAAAATAATATGTAGTCAACAAAAAAAATCCAATTTAGTTATATGGACTAAAATGACTTACAAGATACCAAATGACACACAATGATCTATGTAAGTCATGGCTCAAAAACTTGTTGTTAGATGCAAGAAAAAACTTAGAATGAATATAACATTTCACAAAATTTGATTTCTCCATGTAACCCAAGGGGATAAAACACAATATAAAATTGGAAGATATGGTATCAAATAAAATACCATGTAGACCACCAACTCAGATCGATACACCTTTAAAAGTCTGATGTTATTCACAACATTTTTATGCTTTTAAAGAACAAAATAAAGTAAAGAGATATATAACCATATAGGTGAGAAAGAGGAGAAGAAATTAAAATAATTGACTAATTAAAATTTCATGCTTTCATACCAATGACAGGCTAGATTTCATATCGAATGACAATGAAATTTGTATTTCATGATTTAATTAAAAAGAGAGAAAACATTACAATAAATAGACTAACAAAAGACTATTCATTTCACATTCCCAATGTCTCTTCCTATTCTTATGGGAATGGAAAGATTATTGAATAAGATAAAATGTAAGATGCCTAAGCTAGACACCTAGGATTAATAACCAATATGTACAATATTATTACAAGATGAAAATTTCAAGATAATTGAGGTTTCATTCCCACCTGGTTAAATTATTTCAATTGTTGACTTTTCTAAAAGTTACACATTCAAACCCCAAATGGAAGTTCAATCTTAATATTACAACTCATCACATGTTACCATATTCATTTATATATAATTCATGAATACACATGATAGTATAGAGTAGCAATGAAAAATATTAATGGAGTACCATTTATATATCAATGATGATCAATCACATTGTTCAGAGTATGTGCAAGGTTATTTTTAGAAGTTCTATGAATAACTGAGTTAAAGGAACATTAATTTCAATCAATATTACATTTAGTTAGATAAGTACACATCAAAACTCAAAAATGCATGGATGTTTTATTGGTTGAGCAAGATGCACATTACCACTAGTGTAGAACACATTTAGAGTTTCACCAAGGTTGGCCATGGAAAAAAAGAACATGATGGTGCTGAAGCATGTGTAAAAATAGATATTGCGAGGGAGGATTTGAAATTTGAAGAGGGTGTTCATTTGACAGATGCAAAAACCATGGTTTAATGGTGTAATAAAAACATGTGTCATGGTGCTCAACCAAATTGTACTATTTGTAGACATTTATGGTTAATAGAGGAAGAATACTTGTCAAAGTATAAGTATTATATGAATCTAATGGGTTCAAGTGAGCTCCACTCATTTCATATCTCAAATTCAATTTCTTGGAATGTTCATATGAGACCCTTGGCATGTTTCTATTTTTCATGTGTGAACTTTGTTTGGAATGAGTGTAAGTCAAAAGAGTGGGTGTATGATTGGAGTTCTAAACCTCTAATTCAAATCAACACATATTAGATTATAACAATATTGTAACATAAAAATATGAAATCATCATATGACTTTGACCATGTATCTAATCTAGTACAGACAAGTAAAATATTTTTCATTATGTATAATTTATTCTCATTATATATATTCATAGTGTCACCAAAAATGTTCTTTTGTGATAAAGAGCATGTTTTTTTAGTTATTACAGATGAGGAAAATGAAAATGGAATTAATTACTACTTGTGTTGGTATGTAAAGAGAAAAAAAAATTGACTTCCCCAATTATAAATTGAGAAAACATTAACTATCCCACTACATTAGTGGTAGTCACTAAAACTTGGTTTTGATGATATCTTATAAAAAATTTAGATCAATGGTTGTTTAAAGAGTTTGAAATAGATAGGAAGATGTTGTAATATTAAAATTCGATTCTTTCAATGAATATTTAATTACAAATATCATGGGATTCCATTAAATAGGATACAATGGAAATTTTGCGAGTTAGACCATAAAGATATTCTTCATACTATCAAGGTTAGAGCAGATCCTAGTGGTTCATTGAATTTAAATACATAGGTATGTTGAATTTTCAAATGTATATGTAATCAATTTTACCAAATGATTTTTATTTTATAGTTAGTACATATGAATTTAATTATTAATTACTTACTAAAATATTTTTATAGGTTACTGGTACTAGATAAACCTCTACCTTCACATGGTTGACACTATTAATATAGAATTCTATATTCTTCAAGCTAAGAGAAGCTCCTAAATGGTAGTGAAAATTCACTTCTATGTGGATTTGAATGTCATGGTGATGTGATAACATGTAATTTTCCTATCTAGATGTGATTGAAGTGATAGATTCTCAAGTGGAGGTCTCGAAGGTAGAAATGGCAATTAGAACTCAAGAAGTTACATATTTAATGCCAAAAAGTTACATTTTTGGACCTATCACTACAACTTGTCCAATGGATTTATATTAAAGGTTCTACTTGAGTGATATATGGTGTGATTAGAGGGATTACAAATCTAAGGAAAGGATCTTATAGTTCATGAAAATTAATTATAGGTTTTGTTTTATGCATGATCTAATTTAGGCTAAAAAAATGCATATTATTCTATTAGGAAAGGCATTCTTGAGGATAAAATGGGTGGTGGGCTTATCAATCGATCCTGATAGGGGATAAAAACCTAGTACTAGAAATTATCCACCTCCAAACCCATTGGTAGTGTCATTTTCTAGTCAATAAGCATTAGAACCAAAGTTCTGCATCCATAACTTAAACTTTAACAACATTTGTTAGTTTTTCTGCGTTCCTGAATGGTAGTGAAAATGCACTTATATGTGGATTTAAAAATTGTGGTGGTATGATAACATGTAATTAATCTATATATATATATATATGTGTGTGTGTGTGTGTGTGTGTGTGTGTGATAAAATTGATATATTATCAAGTGGAGGTCCTATAGGTAGAAATGGAAATTATAACTCAAGAAGTTACCTATTCAATGTTAAAAAGTTGCATTTTTGGACATGTCACTGAAACTTGTCCAACAAATTTCTATCAAAGGTTCGACTTAAGTGCTCTGGGTTATTATTAGAGGGATTAAATATGTATGGGAGGGATCTTAGGGTTCATATAAATTAATTATAGGTTTTTTTTAACCTATGTTTGAACTTAGGTTAAAAACTACATTTTACATATATTGGGAAGGGCTTTTTTTAGGCCAAGATGGGTGGTGGATTTATTGATCAGGCCTAATGGGAGGCTAAAAAACTAGTAATATATGTTATCCACCCCTTAGATTTTTTAAAATGTTAATTTTTGGGTAGGAAGTAATAAAACCAAGGTTTTTAAGCCACAACATAAACTTTAACAACATTTGTTGTTTGTGTTTCTTCACTCCTAAACAGTAGTGAAAATGAACTTCTAGGTGGATTCAAACATCTTGGTGGTGTGATAAGTGGTAATTTGTGTATAAATATATGATTTAACTAATATATTCTCATGTGGATGTCTTAGAGGTATAAATTTTAGTTGGAGCTCAAGAAGTTGCTTTTTCAATGTCAAAAGTTGCATTTTTGGACCCATCACTGCAACTTATCCAATGGATTATTATAAAAGATTCCACTTGAGTGATATAGGGTGAAATTAGAGGGATTAAATAGGTAGGATAGGGATATTATGTTTCAAAAAAATTACTTAAAATTTTTATTTTATTCATATTTTAACATAGGCTAAAAAATTACATGTTTTCTGTATTGGGAAGGGTGTTCTTGAGGTCAAAATGGGTGGTGGGTTTGTCAATCAGGCTTGATGGAAGGCTAATAAATTTGTACTAGATATTATATTCCCCATTATGATGTGTTTTAAGTGTAATTTTTTGGTTAGGAAACACTGGAACTAGAGTTCTACAACCACAACTTAAACATTGATAACATTTGTTGTCAGTGTTTCCATGTTCTTGAACGCTAGTGAAAATACACTTCCAGGTGGATTTGAATATCTTAGCAGTGTGATAATATCTAATTTTCCTATATAAATGTGATAAAAGTGATATATTATAAAGTGGAGGTCCTAGAGGTAGAAATGACAATTAGAGCTCAAGAAGTTGCATATTCAATGCCAAAAAGTTATATTTTTGGACCTATCACTGCAACTTGTCCAATGGATTGATCTTGAAGGTTCTACCTAAGTGATCTGAGGTGAAATTAAAATGAATAAATAGGTAGGGTATGGATCTTATGGTTCAAATAAACGACTTACAAGTTTTGTTTTATGCATCTTTGAACTTAGGCTAAACAATTACATTTTTATTGTATTGGGAAGGATGTTTTTGAGGCCAGAATGGGTGGTGGGTTTATCAATTAGGCTTGATGAGAGGCCAGAATGGGTGGTGGGTTTATCAATTAGGCTTGATGAGAGGCCAAAAAATTAGTCCTAGCTTTTATATTCCCCCTCATAAATTTTTTTAGTGTCAATTTTTTCTAAAGAAGAATTGAAACTAGAGTTATACAACCACAACTTAAACTTTGACAACACTTTTTAGTCTTTCTATGCTCTTAAATGGTAGTGAAAATGCACTTTTAAGTGGATTTGAACATTTTGGAAGTGTGATAATGTGTAATTTGATTATTTAAATTGATATAATTGATATATTCTCAAGTGAATGTCCTAGAGTTAGATATGGCAGTTGTAACTCAAGAAGTTGCCTATTCAATGCCAAAAGTTATATTTTTTGACCTGTCACTACAACTTGTCCAATGGATTGATCTATAAGGTTCCATCTGAGTGTTTAGGGGTGTGATTATAGGGATTAAATATTCAGGTAAGGGATCTTATGGTTCATGGAAATGACTTATAGGTTTCACTTTATACATGTTTGAACTTAAGCTAAAAATTTGCATTTTTATTGTATTAGGAAGGGTGTTCTTCATGCTAGAATGGGTGGTGGGTTTATCAATTAGGCTCGATGAGAGGTCAAAAACCTAGTAATAGATGTTATCCACCCACCTAGATGTGTTGGGAGTGTTATTTTTTTTGTCAGGAAACATCTTAACTAGAGTTATACAACCACAAATTAAACTTTGATAACATTTGTTGCCAGTGTTTTCATACTCCTCTATCCCTTTTCTCACCCACTTTTGCATGAAAGTGTATTTTAAGTGTTCAATGTGATTTTTAGGCTAGAATAGGTTTGTGATATTTTTAAATATCAGTTATAGGATGCTTAACACCCTTAAGGGACATGCCTAGAAAGCAAGAGAATGTCATGAGTGAGGTGTTGAAGGGTTAGAAACTAGTCTCAAGAACATACATTATGCCTATTAATCCAAGCATCCCTTCAAGTGAAAAATTGAAAAAAATTTCAAAGGAATGTGTAGGAATTTTAACGTAGATTGAGTAAGTTGAATGTAGGTTGATTAGGTGGATATAAGAGATAGAGGAAGTGTTCTTGAAAGTATTAAATAAGAGGAAGGCATATAGGCATAGCCAAGCCTAGGGAATTTATACTGATAGATTGTGAAGAGTGAGTAACAAAATGGGTATGTTGGAACATAATTAAGGTGATGTATGAGCATCACCAAATACATGTATAATCCATGTTGACAATAGTCTTAGCTAAGCTCTCGACCTATAGAAATTTTGAATAAATTCAAAGTAAGGGTTTCATGAGTAAAACACTTCTAAAACTCAAATTATTTAAAACTAAGGTCTAAATTGTTTTGAGAAGCTGGGAATGGATTTTATAACTTAGTACCAATATCATTGGTTTGAAAATAGGTTTTAATTTTTAAGTATAGAGGATAATTTTTATGTACACCTACAAAAGACCATTGTTTAAAAAGTTGTGCATAAGGTAAGATAAGTTTTTGGTTGATTTGAGTTATATAAAATTGGATAAGGGTTATAACATGTTAGAATTGATAAAATAATAATATAAATATAATTTTTAATATATTAAAACTCTATTTTTATAAATTGACCTATTGGAGCAACAACTAGGTCTAGAGACCTAGAAACTTAAAAAGATAGAATTTTAGAATGAGAGATCATTCTCTTAGAGACCTATAGTTGGTTGATTTTTTGTAAGTTTTGAAAAATAAATAAATCCTTTATTTTTACTAATACCTATGTAATGTTTCTTAAATAATAATTTTTCAAAGGTAGGAGAGCAGATCTAAGAGATTGGTGACTAGTTAAGAGTAGACCTAATGAGTAATTGACTAGTTTAAAAGAAGATTGTTTGAGAGTGGATTTTGAATTAGGTTAAGAAAAATAATGAATAAGTGAGGTTGTAATTCTTCATGATATTAGAGCATATGAATAATAATTTTATATCCTTATTAAACATAGAAGATCAAACTATGCATTAGGTGGTATTAGAGGATGATAAAGGGTTTTGGCCAAAGATGGATCATTGTCTCATGAGTGAATATTATGTTTCAAGTCACTAAGATTGCATTTTATTAGAATAAATAAATTATATTCAAGGTTAGGTATAAATTCATCTTGCAATTTTAACAAAGATAAAGCTACAAAGATGAAGAAATAAACCATGTATATGGTCAACAAAAGGAGTTGATGATAAGAACCTTGATCCTAAAACTAAATAAATGACAATAAGCCAATCATATATTGAGAAAAACATTTATTAGACATAAAAAATTCCTTTTATGGAAGGAATAAATCCATATTGGAGTCTTGTTCAAGGGGGAAACCTCGTATTAGAGCAAGCTCCAATTAATATTGACTTCTTTGATGCCTAACATAAACCTATACCCTTATATTTATACTAATTCTCATCTACACAACTATTCTAATCTACACAAATCCTTACTCTTATGTATGTGGTACTAAACAACTATCCTCTATTCTATTATTTATTCTACTATTATACCCCTCTCTAGGTACATTACATTCCATCCCCCTTAAAAATGTATCACCCTTGAAACATGATAAGAAATAGGAGGACCAAATGAAGACTAGGCCATACATATGTAAAATATGTTAAACACCATATAGAGGCACATTAATGTGTATTTTTATGTTTCCATTTCTTTCACTTATGATCAGATATGAATATGTACATCAACAGGGTGAACATGAGCATTATAACTAAAGGTTGAAGTGTAATTTGAACCATGATGATAATATCCTCAAAGCAAGAGTAAGGGTGCTCACAATAGTCATATTGATGAATGAATTGAGGATACATGCCATCCCAATTAGAATTTTTCTCTAGGTGATTTGAAGACTCGGTTCCTTACTTGAGATATATGATTGTTGGCTTAGGCTCATCGTGGGTCTACTCAAGCATGGTGATTTCCTGAATGGGCTTGTCTAGAACATAATAAGGTGCATCCAAAAGGGAATAAAAATATAGTTTATTGATGTCTTGAATAGGTTGTGTTGTGTATGGATGAAAAAATAAAGATGTATCACCATGAATATAGTAGATGTGGTCTTTTATGATCTTACCTAAGCCCACTGCTTCCATCATTGTATAAGTTTGCCACATTTGAACCTCTACTCGAATATAATTTTGAAGTCCATTGATGAAGCAATGAACTAAAAATGTAGTAGAGATTTCATTGGTTAATGTTTCAAACTTGTTCAGATATTTGCTAAGAGTACCAATTTGTCAAAGTTGAATTAATGCACTAGTGAGATTATCGCTTGAGAAAATGGGAAGCTTCATGAGAAACATAGGAGTGGATGTTGATTTCAATAAAAAATACATTTGTATAATGATATGGCCAAGAACATAACAAGAGATAATCAATAAAAATGATTAGAATTGATAGTTTTAAATTTGATGATGATAATACTCATATCGATGAATGACTAACCACTAAGGCTAGTAGACACATAATGACCAATGTTTTATTTTTTTAATTTTTTGACACATGAACATATCTAAGAATAATAAATGGAAGATGATTTATAAGTAATACAAAAAATATTTTGAACAAATTAAAATTAACACATGACCAAAAAACAAGACAAAAACCTAAAATTGAAAAAAACTTAGGCACATTAAATATTTAAAAATAACACGAAAATTTTAAACAATATTAAAAAACCTAAACAATAAAAACTACAAAATAATTAAACAAATACTTAAAAATAGTACTTAATATAAAATTTTCACTAACTAATAAAAAACCAAATTTAATAAAATGTAAACCTAAAACTAATAAACATAAAACTAAATAATCTAAAGTAAAATCTAAAACTAAACCTAAAATGTAAAACTGTGGGTTGTGGGTTGTGGGAAGTGGTTTGAGTGAGGTTTTAGGAGGTGAGCATGTATCTTGAGTGAATTGGTAGGTTGAAGGATCTCAAGCAAGTGTAAAGGGTATCAAGGATGGTATAAAGAGATAGACATAAAGAGTTTGACATTGAACAAGGAGCTAATGATGGTGGGGATTGAGGTCAAGTCAATGTAGATCCCTACAATGTAAATGGTTGATATATATTTTAATGTCAATGGTGGACTTGTAGGTTTGAGATGTTAAGTGAGATCACAACCAAAACCAATATATTGATGCCAAGGGAATTTTGTGCATGGAGCCATGTAAAGAGTGACATAGATGAAACACCAGATCACTTAATAATAAAGGTAAATAGTTGAGGCACAGATCTTGTTGAGTTGAGTTTAGGTATATCTACATCATGATAAGCAAGGATATTGGTAAGAAATAATGGAAAAGTGGTGGGTAAAATTAGAAAAATCCAAGAAATATGTGGAGAATGGTGTCATGGTCATGAGGAGGATGTTAAGGAGAAGGTAGTTATGCCTATGTAGATCCTGTTAGTGTAAATGGTAGATCAATGACGCGTGATCCATATGGCCCAATAATACATGAATGTGAATGTAATTCCCACAAAAAACTTTCATTTTTATTTGGAAATCCACCCCTAAAACATATTCGATGGATAAAGCCACCCCTAAAACATAGGGTCAAGAGCCAAATCCAAAGAGCAGGGTTAAGGCAAATGTAAACTATGATGCTAATAATGAACTGAAAATAATTTGGAATACTATGATGGAGATATAGGAATACATAAATCCAAAAATTTCCACATAACATAATGATAATAGAGATGTATTTTTTTCAAAAAACTAAATGATTGAAAAATCTCTCTCTAATCTAAAATTTTATAGCAACAGAAAAATTTTGGTCCTAGAAATTACTCTGATACCAGATGATAGGAACCTTATTCTTAAAACTAACTAAATGATAATAAACCACTCATATATTGATAAACACATTGATTAAACACACAAAATTCATTTTATGGAAGGAATAACTATGTATTGTGGGCCTCTTTGAAGGGACAACCTCCTATTAGAACAAACTCTAATTAAAAATGACTTATTCGATGCCTAATAGTAAACTATACCCATTTATTTATACTAATCCTCATCTACATAACTCCTTACTTTTATGCATGTGATACCAAACCACTATTCACTATTCTATTAGCTATTCTACTATTATACCTCTCTCTAGGTATATTACCCTTGACTGCACAAGAGGTATTGATAGAGATTACTCAAGAGGTGAGGGTAAATATAAAGGAACAAGAATCATAGAAGGCATATAAGTAGTAGGCCTAGTTTTAAGAAAATCTAGTAAAAAATGCATTAGAGCCAAGTGAAGGTGAAAGATCAAGTAACTTGCAGGTATAGGTATCTAAGTGAGAAATTTGTATGGATTTATGAATGATTTAATGTCTTTGCATTATAAAAGTATGAACATGATTGGGTATGGGCCTTATTTGAAATCAAATTTTGTTAATGATCAATTGAAAATTTATAAATGGGTAATGACAAATGCAAAATAGATAACATTGTTAGTAGTCATTTCCACTACACATAATCTAATAAAAAAATTAATTTAAAAAATATGGGAGATCTGAGATTTATAGCATTGAAAAGAACAAATTTTTAATCCTCATTTGTGTACAACATTAAATACGAGATCCAATAGATAATCATTTGGAAGATAAAAAAAAAATTATACAATAACATTTTAAATTAAAAATAAATATAAATAAAATATATTAATATAATTTAGATGAAAACTATAAAAACATCATATAGGGACATGTACAATGTCAATAATACATAGATTTCCATGATAAACATACAAAAAAATTACATCTACCAACATAGTATATAATGTCAGGTGAATGTCATTAATGCATATACAATGTCAAAAATGTGTAAATTACCATATAGGCATACAAAAAATCACATATAATGTAGGACATCCTAATCATCAAAAAGCCTCATTCTCTTTTCCTTTCTTGAAGAAGACTCTCCCTGGGATGTCCTGCTAGTAGATGGAGATCCCTCTAATGCCTTGGATTGATCCAAGGTCTGAATGCAAGTCCTAATCTCATAGATCACTTGCAGCTAAACCTATTCAAATACAAGTATTATTATAAAATTAACATAAAATACATTCAAGTAATTGTTAATATGTTAATTTTAAACTATAATAAAAAATAAATTAAACATGCACTTACTGTAAGCTTGTGGTTTTTCTCAATCTATTTTTGATGCTCAAACAAGTTAGTGGTAGGCTCAATTATTTGAATAAGTGTATGAAATATGGAAGAAACATGATAAGTTACCCTACTAATCATCTAATTGGGACTATTAGATGTCATGGGACAAACCTACATACACAATACCATTACATAAGTTATATTTTCCCCAAGTATGTAGTAAAATTATTAAAACAAGTCTAAATTTTTACAATTCAAAATTACAAGTTAATATATACCATTGTTAGTGCCTATGCAGATGACATTGCAATAACAATGCCTATGTCCATCTCCGCTCATAGTGATGGAGGAGTGTCTAATTGAGATGTCAATTGAATGTAAACAAGGTCTCACTTTTTTATAAAGTATCAAAGATATATAAGGTGAGTTTTTCTCATTTATTAAACCAAGAGTGTATTTAATAGTATTATACTTGAATTTTGAGATCCTTGATAAATAAATTTAACATAAGTTATAAGGCAAATATAAATAGACTAAATATACATAGAGCATTAGATTAACTCAAAATTTTACCTCTATATAAGTAAAAGGTGTCTTCCTAATAGACACAAATGCAGTAGTGGATGGGCTAGCAGCTAGATCTAAAAATGTAAATAATGGTTGCATCAAATCAAATAATATAAATGCCAACTATGATGATGAAGGAACCATCACCTCTTAGGACAAAAAATGACATATATTATTCAATGTCTATGTAAATTAATTATTAGCTAAATTAAATTTGTAAATATAACTTAAATTTAACATGACATTTATATAAAAATATACCTACATCTATGTAGAGGCTGATGTCTGCACACCAAATATGTGTTGTAAAAACTCATCACTCATAATTATATTATCTAAGCCCTCTAAACCACTAGCTATCATCATCAGAAGGTCTAGTGCATATATCTCCATAAGATATACAAGGGTGGGCTTGGGTATGCACACTAGGTGGTGTATCTCTATCATTGGTCTATGAGAGCCTACTCATATGATAAATGAGTGTGTCAGTGAGATAAATAAGTGAATAAAAAGTGTCGATATCTATAAACTATTGAAATAAAGAGAGGAGCTCAAGATTAAGTGGATTTTAGATACAGATCCTTGCAAGCTAATTAGGTGCATGATGTGCACTTGGTTAATCCTATACAGATCCTTTCCCTAGCCCTAAAACTCACTATAATAAAAATAGTTTAGAATATCATTGTGGAAAAACTTATAGTAGAGTTTCCTCAATAAATACAATGGGATATCATGGTTGTTACATGGTGGATAATCAAACACCATCCACCATCAGCCCCAAAAATTTATTGTGATTAAATTATGTTGGTAGGGATGGATTGGAAAACATTTAGAAGTTACCAGAAATGGTACATTGGTGGTTGAGTCAATGAATAAGGCAAAAATGGAGGATTTTGATATGTCTTTATTCTTGACCTCACATGTTGACAATTTATCAATATAATAAGCCCTATAACTATCTTGATATGAAGGCCATCTATTAATTTGATTGATTATAGAGTCAACTTGACCTAGTAATATCTATAGAGAATTGGTTAGATATGTGCATTGGGTGTTGGTGGAAATGGGATCCTTCATTCTCCCAATTAATTCTTTAATTTCAATTTTCTTTTCCATAATGTGGTTAACTAGACTCTCCTAATTTCCTAGGGAATTTTGTGTAATTGTAAGAGAGTTAAGAGGAGGGTTATGTTGAGGAACAAGAGGGTTAGGTGGAGGGTTAGGAGGAGGGAAAAGAGGGTTAGGTATAATAATAGGAGGGTTAGTAGGATGTGATGTTCAAAACAAATAAATTTCCAATTAAACAATTAAAATAACAAAAAAAAAACTACTTAAATTTAGGGTTAACAACTGTAGATTTTTGGCACTTACCTCTTCTATGCAGTTGCATAATCAATTAACAGTTTCTTGGGATGAATTTTGGTAAGGTTTAACCTCACTAAGGCAAAATGTGATTGTATAATAGATGAGAGTGGGAAAAGAAAGAATTATTGAATGTAAAATGAGGAAATTTTGTGTTCAAGTTTGGTTTTTATTTTTTTAGCAACACAGGGAATGCGATCATGTTATTAACATGATCACATGATTATTTTAAATAATGTGATCACATTATTATTTTAAATAATGGGATTGCATTGTTTAATAATGTGATCATGTTATGGCTTGATATTTATTGATCCATAATTTAAATAACATAATTGTGTTATTTCAATAACACGATCACATTATTAAATAATGTGATCATGTTATGTCAAATGTCCACAAAATTATTCCTTAACTCCGTGCACTTTCCCAATTACTTATATTGGTAAAAATATTTATAAAGATAAAATATTTATTACAACATACCTTAGAATCCTAATAATTACACTTTACATTTGTTTTGTTATCTTCATATTTTTTTCACATACATATCTTAAGTCGAAAGATTTATTTTTGCACTATAAATTCACAATAAGGGACCACATGTTGCATTTTAACATCTTCCTAATCTTCACCAAGGAAAATATAAACTAGTAAATTATTATATATTATAATTTAACTATTTTACATGCACCATTTGATATATCAACCACTAGACCTAGAGA
Source organism: Torreya grandis (assembly GCA_037957365.1). Classification (NCBI taxonomy): domain Eukaryota; kingdom Viridiplantae; phylum Streptophyta; class Pinopsida; order Cupressales; family Taxaceae; genus Torreya; species Torreya grandis. The sequence goes on along the minus strand of JARHVA010002986.1, from coordinate 1,550,911 downwards.
AATAATACATTTTTATAGGGGTCATACAAAGTTAAAATTATACATTTTATTTTATACTTTAGGACACACATATATATTATTTGGCCAAGTATATAGGTAGCTAAATAACATTTTGGGTCATATTAATTCATGGGGTCAAAGGAATCCCTTTTGTTAAAGCCTTGGAAAAGCTTTAAGACTCTAACACCAGTGGAAGGTATCCACTGTCACTTCAGTGCTCTTTAAAAAAGAAGGAAGTATCAAAAGGCCTCCATTGAGTGCAAGGCTACCACGTGGATATACAATGGTTCTTTTTGAAGTCAAAGGGTCATTTTCAAATTGATGGTATGGATCACAATGACAAATATAATGGTTTGCGCTAAGCCTTGAAGGAGTCTCCTTTTATTAAATCCTTGGAGAAAAGCTTCAAGACTCAAATGAATGTGGAAGATGCCACTTGTCACTTTGTCACTCTTCTAAGGGAAAGTAAATATCAAAAATCCTCCATTAAGCATGAAGCTACCACATGTCAGCACATCAGGTCCCAAAGTCCAAAAGAGTTAAGAAAGTTAAAGAGTTTATGAAATGAAGGGAAAGGAAGAGTTAAGTAGTTAATAGTTGCAGAAGCCTCCATGTGTCCATGATTTGAGAGACTATAGTTTAAAGACAAATAGGAGAAACAATTAAAATAGAATGAAAGAGATAGCTAGAAAAAATGATTGAATTAAGCTCCAAGTTATTTATTTACAATGGCATGTAAGTTTTGGATCTAGAATTCATGGGCATGCAGTTAGAATATAAGTGAGTGGTAGTGACCCACAATGGCTATTTTAGGCAATAAGCAATAGATCAAAGGATTAAAATGAGGGGAGAGATCACTAGAGATTAAGTTAGATCAATAGAGAGTTTAGGAGATAGTTTTTAAAACATTTTACTACCTTAATAGGAGCCTCTCTTGAGGGATCAAATATTATATTATGTGAATTTTTCCTTATGTAATTTGCTTTCCTATCAAACTATGAAGAGACTGGTGTTCTATGTAATTATAGTCTATCTCTAATTCTTTCTTCTCATTTTCTATTATGAGCCTTTTGTTAGATTTGCATAAACACTAATATTGTTAATCATGCTATATGCTCTTTAATTCTATTAGTGAATGTCGTTAAAATTAAAATTATGCTATTGGGATAGATGATGATGATTCAAGTTATCTTTTCTATTATGATCCTTTGATTAGTCTATAGTCTATGATAGAATTATTGATTATGCTTTAAGCTCTTTAATATTTTCAATGAATTCTATTAGTACTAGTTAATGTGTTGTTTGGTATAAGAATACAATCTTGGTATATTTCCTTAGTAGTTTAATTACTTATTTTATGCATTTTTTCTTTTCCATTTGTTGTCCCCCAAAAATAGCTTTCATTTTTAGGACAACATTTGAATTATTTTGGTCTTACAAACCAAAATAATATCTTCCATTTTCAAAATTTTGTCTTAGATATTCAGATTTTTCATTTTCAAAGCTTCTCAAAAAATCTATAGACTTTGCAAGCCAAGTTCAATGGATTTTACATGATTTCTATGGAATTTATATCTTTAGATTCTACAGGCAGGTTCATTTATATAGATTCAAATATTTTTGTAGGTGGTTTTAGTCAAAGGAATCGGTTTTCAAACACTTAGTCATTTTCTGGGATTGTTTTAATGCCTTGGTTCAAATAGAAATCTCCATCGGCAAACACCAATAGCAAGTTCAACGTCTTTGGAAAGAATTAAGCGCTTCATCAAGGTTCAAAGTTTAATCACTTTAATTGGTTTATCGGCTTCCAAACATTGAACCAAATCAAGGTGGCTTGAACCATTTAACCATTGAACCACTTTAGTTCAAAGGTTCAACGAGTTCAATAGTTTAATGGCTCGGTTCAACCAAGTGGTTCAATGCTTTATTTGACTCAGATGGTTCATTCCTTTTGTTTTAGTGTCTTTTGGTTTGATCATTTGGTTTGTCAGTCGATTCAAAGCCTTGTTTGAACCATTGAACCAAAACTTGGTTCAACGTCTAGGTTCAATGGAAAGGTTCAATAGCAGGTTCATTCACTTGGTTAAACCATTTGGCTTATTAGATGGTTCATCAGCTTTGTTTCAAAGGCACTTGGCGTGCTTTGTTGAACCATTGAACTGGTTTAATGGATAGGTTCAATAAAATGGTTCAACTATTGGTTCAAAGGACTTGGCGTGCTTCATTGAACCTTTGAACCTGTTCAACTAATGGTTCAATGCCAAGTTCAAAGGGGTGGTTCAATGCCAAAAGAAGACTTTTCGAAGGACAAGTGCCCTTGCAAAGGGCACTTAATCAAGAAAAGCACCTTTTTGGAGGATTATTTCTTTTAAGTAAGCCGAAAGGTAATTGTTTTAGATTTGTTTAAGGAAAAATCTGAAGACTTGTTCAAATACTTGGTGAAATGAATTTTACCCAGACTTTTTGTCCATGGGAATTTTCCATGGAATTACCTATGGGGAGATTTTAACTCAAACACCTGGGATTTTTCCTCAGGGATTTTTCCATGAGAATAAAGCCTAGGGAAACATTTGCTCGTGATGACAACCAAAACAAAAGGGACTGCTAAAACAAAGGGTTGTCGAAGGACCCCGAAAGGTAGGTGCCCTTGCAGGGGACTCTCGGCAGTCAAAATAAAGGGTGCAACAAGGATCATTTATCAAGGCCCAAAAGGGTATGTCCAATTTAGAAAAGTGCTAAGCAAAAGGTCAAAATCTGAAAGAAGACCAAGAGGTGACGCCCATAAAGACGTCAAATTCAGCATAGCCGACTAGCCGTTGGAAGCATATTGGCGGGCATGTAAATGTCAATTTTAAAGACAATAAAATAGCCTTTGATTTACAGACCCAAATGAATTTCCAGAATTCAAGACAAAAACTAGCTGAAAGCAAGGAAAGGCAGAACAATGGATGAATATTGGGCTCGATTCAATTAATCTAGAAAGGAGGAACAATGAAGACAAGATCAGATCACCCGGTGGACATTGAAAGTTGTAATCTTTCAATTACACGACTTGTTTATCCACATTGAGAAGATCAAATGGGTAAAATTCCCCAAAGTTCCAGCTTGTCTTCCTAACATTTCCCAATGCATCATGATGTATTACTATTTTTGAGTCCTTCTTGAAGTGGCTATATAAGGGACTTTCTTTCATTGTAAACGTATATTCTTTTTGACAATCTGAATGAAACTTTGCTGAAATTGAGAGGCATCATTGAGACTTTGTGCTCAGTTTGTTAATCATATCTTGTTAATGAAAACAAGGGACTTTTTCAGACTTTATGCTGTGATATATTTTATGTTTCATTAATTTAATAAGTAGGATTAGTAAATTAGTCAGGAAGGTGACCTGAAGAATCAACTGTGGAGAGACTTTGTGCACCCATAGCTGCCTTCAGTGTGTTTGCTTTTTCCTTTGCTATGTAAAGGACTTTGAGAAGAATTTGAGCTTTCATTTCCCTTCGTATATCACTCTTGAGTATTTCAGGTGCAAACTTTGTGCTGTGTCATGATTTCCTGGTTCTCATACTCCCAGTTACACTCTACTTTAATTTCTAGGAGTATTCTTATGGCTAGCTGAATAGTTTTTCCTGAAAGAAGAGGAGAGTTATATGTCATTCCCTTGAGTTTTTCCTTTATTTTTCATACATCATCTCTAAAGAAAGAGAGATGAATGTCTGGTCCTACCCTTGAGTATTATTATTTTCTATTTATACATATACATAACATATCCATAGGGAACCTCCCCTTAGTGAGAGGAGAGAGCAGTCTCCTTCTGATGTGATAAACTTACACATTAGGATGACTAATCATATTACTTTAGATGATAAGACCTATTTTGTTTACCAGTATGCTGATAGACAAAATATTCAACCAATAATTTTTGGCGACTCCACTGGGGAATATACACAATATTGTGCAATTTGGAACCTAGAGTTTCAGATTGAAACATCACCTATATAACCCATTATCATTATAGCCTTATCCATTATAGACTTTGGCGACTCCATTTCATGTCTTACCCATTATTCATTTATAGCCTTACCATTTTTCATCCATCTCCATTATATTAATCTGGTCTGCAAAACTAGAGCTGCTAGGAAAGAAAGTGCAGTTTGAAGCCTCAAGCTTTAAGCTAAAGCAGGGCCAATTTCTTTTCCATTTTTGTCTTATAATCTAGCAACTCCACTCAGATGTGTTATCCCTATTGTTCATAATTAAATCATGGCAGTTTAAGGCCCTTGGGGTAACTCTTTTGGCCCACTCAACTTGACTCCACCTTTGCATGAGCTACCACTCAGTTCAAGGAAGAATTTCCCCAAATTATTTGGTGATGGAAGAGTCCACCTTGATGAACACATTGCAGCCTTCACCATAGCCTGTGGTGTGATAGGGGTAAAATTTGAAGACATGGTAGTTAGGAATTTTGTGGAGACATTACAAGGTGCTATTGTAGACTGTTTTTACCATTTGTAGAATGGATCAGTGACTGGTTGGGACACTATCAAAGCCAAATTTCAAGCAAGATTCAAACCAACAAAAGATGCACATGACCTGTTGGCCTAGCTTAAGCAAATGAAGAAGGAGCCTCATGAGCCTATGAGATATTTCATTGCAAGGTTTGACAAGTTGAGAAATAGGATTCCCATAATTTCTTAGCCTACAGCTGAGAATCTTAAATACTTTTTCATTAATTCTCAGCTACTTGAAGTTAGTTTCCTCTTGAGACTTACTAGTCAAATAGATCTTTCTACAACTCAATTTTTGGCTATTGAAGTAGAATATGATATCATCTTAGTAGGGAAGATAAGAAGAGATTCAAATAGAAACAAAGCTTCATCATCTTATGAATTTGCATCTACAAGCACCATAGATCCAATGGTGCAGAAGCTAATAAATGAAGTGCTAGCCCTTAGAAAACAAATGGCACAAGGGATGTCATCTGCTCCTTCATACAGAGATATATCAAGGATGACATTCCCTAATTAGGCACATCAAGAGCAACCCAATCATCTTCCTTCCCCATAGAAGAACCTTACCATTAAAGCACCTCCAACCAACTCAGTAGTTGGGTATTTGGAAATAGAGCATGATTTCTCTTTCCAACATGAGTTTAATCAAGAAAATAAAATTGATCTCTTCATAGAAGATCAAGAAGAGTCTGTTGGCGACTCCCACATTGATTTCTTAGATTACCAAGATGAACCTAGAATTAAAGGTGAAGCATCTGAACGATCATATGTTGTGATCACCCAGTCCCAGAATCAGTCAACTCAATAAGCTGATAAAGGAAAAATAGAGAAGCAACCTCAGACTACAATTTGAATTGTTAAGAGTGAGACCACTTTGCCTATTCAACTAAAGGACCCAGTGATTGCTGAGAAATTAAGTATCCCAAACATCTCTGTGCCTTATACTTCAATTTCATAGATAAATTACCCCACCCCTCCCATAAAGTAGAACTTCCATCCCCTGTGCCTAGTCCAATCCAACTATTTGACATAATTGATCATGTCAAATGTGTCGAGACCCAAACGACAACCCATGCAGCCCAAATATTGTTTAAGTCTTCAGGTAAGGATGAAATAGCAAAAAAATTGGTAGAGTGTGGCCTAAGTGTGGGAGAACCTTCCCTTCCAAATAAAGAAGAATTTGAGATATATGAGGAGTTTAACTTGAATGATCCAATCATGTGCTGGATTGAAACAATAGAACATCAAGTTATGATAGTGGATTATGATACTATAAATCAAAATTAGGGAAAGGAATTTGTCATCAAGAAAACAAGGAGTGATAGTTTCCAGTTTGAAAACCACGTCCTACCATTGAACAAAAGAAAGAAGAGACCAAGAGGAAGATGTAGAAAATTGGTCTCCTGGTGGAGAGCTCCATTCGCCTGTCACCATTTCTGGGGACAAAACATTTTCTTACTAGTTTACCAAGATGGTGCACCATTATCATTGTCTCTCAAGAAGCAGCATCAGAAATACTTCAATTCTTGAAGTATCAGATCTTTACTTTTGTATTTATGTATATTTGTACAATTTTAATTTTTGTTTTGTTTTATTTGTTTTCATTTTTGATGCCTTTCATTTCTAGAAAGCATGACTCTGAAACTGAATGGTACACTTGATGACACTAGAGATTCTGAATTTTACTCCTTTTAATTCATCTTACAATTGACAAAAGTTCCTGAACTGGAGCCAGCTGTTGTCCCCCAAAAATAGCTTTCATTTTTAAGACAACATTTACATTATTTTGGTCTTACAGACCAAAATAATATCTTCCATTTTCAAAATTTTGTCTTAGATATTTAGATTTCTCATTTTCAAAGCTTCTCAAAAAATCTACAGACTTTGCAAGTCAAGTTCAATGGATTTTACATGATTTCTACGGACTTTGTATCTTCAGATTCTATATGCATGTTCATTTATACAAATTCAAAGATTTTTGTAGGTGATTTCAGTCAAAGGAATCAGTTTTCAAACACTTATCATTTTTTGGGATTATTTCAATGCCTTGGTTCAAACAGAAATCTCCATCGGCAAACACCAACAACAAGTTTAATGTCTTTGGCAAGATTTAAGCGCTTCATCAAGGTTCAAAGTTCAATTGCTTTAATTGGTTTATCAGCTTCCAAACATTGAACCAAATCAAGGTGGCTTGAACCATTGAACCACTTTGGTTCAAAGGTTCAATGAGTTTAATAGTTCAATGGCTCAGTTCAACCAAGCAGTTCAATGCTTTATTTCACTTAGATGGTTCATTCCTTTTATTTTAGTATCTTTTGGTTCGATCATTTGGTTTGTCAGTCAATTCAAAGCCTTTTTTGAACCATTGAACCAAAACTTGGTTCAACAGAAAGGTTCAACAATAGGTTCATTCACTTGGTTCAACCATTTGGCTTATTGGATGGTTCATCGACTTTGTTTCAAAGGTGCTTAGCGTGCTTCGTTGAACCGTTGAACTGGTTCAATGGATAGGTTCAATCAAATGGTTCAACTATTGGTTCAAAGGACTTGGTGTGCTTTATTGAACCTTTCAACCAATTCAACTAATGGTTCAATGCCAAGTTTAAAGGGGTGGTTCAATGCCAAAAGAAGACTTTTCGAAGGACAAGTGCCCTTGCGAAGGGCACTTAATCAAGAAAAGCACCTTTCTGGAGGATTATTTCTTTTAAGTAAGTTGAAAGGTAATTTTTTTGGATTTGTTTAAGGTAAAACTTGAAGACTTGTTCAAACACTTGGCAGAATGAATTTTACCTAGACTTTTTGTCCATAAGAATTTTTTCCAGGACAAATGTCCACGAAATTACCCACAGGGAGCTTTCAACTCAAACACTTGGGATTTTTCCCTGGGGATTTGTCCATGGGAATAAAGCCTAGGGAAACATTTACTCATGATGACTGCCAAAATAAAAGGGACTACTAAAACAAAGGGCTATCGAAGGACCCCGAAAGGCAGGTGCCCTTGCGGGGGACTCTCGGCGGTCAAAATAAAGGGCATGATAAGGATCATTTCTCAAGACCCAAAAGGGTATGTCTAATTTAGAAAAGTGCTAAGAAAAAAGTCAAAAGCCAAAATAAGACCAAGAGGTGACACCCATAAAGACGTCAAATTCAGCATAGCTGACTAGCTGTTGGAAGCATATTGGCGGGCATGTAAATGTCAATTTTAAAGAAAGTTAAATAGCCTTTGATTTATAAACCCAAATGAATTTCCAAAATTCAAGACAAAAACTAGCTGAAAGTGAGGAAAGGCAGAACAATGGATGAATATAGGGCTCAATTCAATTAATCTGGAAAGGAGGAACAATGAAGACAAGATCAGATTGCCTGGTGGACATTGAAAGTTGTAATCTTTCAATTGCACGACTTGTTTATCCACATTGAGAAGATCAAATGGGTAAAATTACCCAAAGTTCTAGCTTGTCTTCCTAACATTTCCCAATGCATCATGATGTATTACTATTTTTGAGTCCTTCTTGAAGTGGCTATATAAGGGACTTTCTTTCATTGTAAAAGTATCTTCTTTTTGACAATTTGAATGAAACTTTGCTGAAATTGAGAGGCATCATTGAGACTTTGTGCTCAGTTTGTTAATCATATTCTGTTAATGAAAACAAGGGACATTTTCAGACTTTATACTGTGATATCTTTTCTGTTTCATTAATTTAATAAGCAAGATTAGTAAATTAGTCAAGAAGGTGTCTTGAATAATTAACTATGGAGAGACTTTGTGCCCCCATAGCTACCTTCAGTGTGTTTTCTTTTTCCATTGCTATGTAAAGGACTTTGAGGAGACTTTGAGCTTTCATTTCCCTTCGTATATCACTCTTGAGTATTTTAGGTGTAGACTTTGTGCTGTGTCTTGATTTCCTAGTTCTCATACTCCTAGTTACGCTCTACTTTAATTTCTAGGAGTATTCTTGTGGCTGGCTGAATAGTTTTTCCTGAAATAAGAGGAGAGTTGTATGTCATTCACTTGAGTTTTTCCTTTATTTTGCATACATCATCTCTAAAGAAAGAGAGATGAATGTCTGGTCCTACCCTTGAGTATTATTATTTTCTATTTATACATATACATAGCATATCCATAGGGAACCTCCCCTTGATGAGAGGAAAGAGCAGTCTCCTTCTAATGTGATAAACTTACACATTAGGATGACTAATCTTCTTGCTTTGGCTGATAAGACCTATTTTGTTTACCAGTACATTGATAGACAAAATATTCAACCAACACCATTAACATCAAACCCCAAATAGAAGAGATATATCCTTTAATGTATAGAGGTTGTTTCAAGGGTCAAGTCCTACATCCTTGAAACTTGCCATGACATTGGTGATTAGTTGCAAAACTAAGCATCGATAGTTTTCCTGGCACACCTAGTGGGATGAAGTTTAACTAAAGGTGCATGAGCAAACATCCCTCAAGAAGAGGAAATTATAGACCAACTACAAGTTCTTAATCTGATATAAATATAGGACTCTTAATACCACCATTGGTAACTACTTCAAGAAGAAGGTCGACTTAGCAAAATACACTAGGAAGTCAAATGGCTATTTAGGCTCTGCCTAAGAACTTTGTCATTTAGAATGGTGTAAGTCCACTTATCCTACTAATACCTCTTGATACATGGGACCCTATTCTAGATAATACTCTAAAATCATTACTTAAATGTAATGGAGAGGAATTCAAGACTCTGGTAGAGCATCTTTAAGATGTGGTTGATGTATGTACTATTCACTTTATCACACAATAGAATGTAGCCTTGAGACTACTCATTGCCTCTTTAAAAGGAAGAGATCTCGATTGGTATAGATATTTAGTGCCAAATTTTGTTAGAAAATGGGACCAATTAGGAACTACATTATATAATAGATTCAATGAAAAGGGGGATAGATCATCCCTCCTATAATAATTAATCATTATTAAGAGAGCTCCCTAAGAAGTAATGATTGATTTCAACACTAGATTTCAAACGACATGGCTAAAAATTCCAATCTCGGATCCACTGCCTACAGGTATGGTAATTATTTTATATCTCAATGATTTTAATTATGATATCTAAGTCATGATCTAGCCATTAGGATGGTAGACCCTTCCTGATGCTTATGATCTTGCTATAAGAGTAGAAAATAATTTGATAGATGATAGGAAATTACCCCCAATGCCTCTTATGCCTATGTTTCCAAAATTATCTCTCCCTATTCAAGAATAGGAACCTAGTACTTCTCAGGCCAATACTTCTCTATACACCTTTTATTCATCTCAAGGAACATCAGCCATAGTTCTATATTATTCCTCATCAGAGATGAATGATGTCAAGAACATCCTTAGAACCTTTTTTGATGAAATTCTCAATCTTAAGAGGAACCAAGATTCATATCAATGACCTCCTTATTAATTATTCTAAGAGAATATACCCCCATATCATCCAAATCAATATCAAGGGTCTCAAAGACAAGCTCCATCACAACCTTCTAACTAGATTATACCTATACCCACACCATTCCACCAAGCTCATGAAGAGAACTGGTCCCTAGCCAAAACAATGTGGTGAAAGAGAAAAATACATGGTGTTTTCCTTGTAATAAATATCACATGCCAAGAGATTACCATATGCAAAATTTAAAACAAAGAGTAGCTAAATAAAGAAGAATGGGAAACTAGGAAACTACCTCATTAGGACCATATTAGTCACCCAAAGTTCAAAATGTAGCCATAGTGGCTCAGATGTAAGGCATGTCATTGGACTAAGAAGGAAAGATTACCCCTAAACATGTTTTTTTCTCATGGATTGAAGATGAATAATATAGGTTCATTAATGAGGCATCTGCCTCTAAGAGCCTAGTTCAGTCTAATTATTTTATACAATTAAAAAGGAGAATGGTAGAGTCTATAGATGTTGTTCTTAGTATTAATATTGAATCAAGAAAGGTGCCATTAGCTCTAGTTCCTTAGGTCCCTATGATAATATAAGAAGTTCCAATAACTACATAGATTCAAGGAATCTCCAACATAATAGTTGAAAGGATAAGGTATCCATGATACTCCAAAGTATAGCCACTCAGACCAATCAATGTGGTAGAACAATTGAAGAAAGCTCCTACTAATGCATCATTATGGGATATGTTGGCCATTCCTAAACAAAAGGAACTATTAAAATAAGAACTAAAGGATCAAAATGATCCAAATTCTAATTCCACAAAGGAAACTCCATCAAATAGAGGCAAAGAGAAATTAAAAACATCTCAGTCATAATAACCATCAGCTTTGGTGAATGCCAAAGAAGAGGTAGAGAAATCTAAACCTAACCCTTTCTATATAAATCTAATAGTGGGTAAGAAATGGCTTCATAATTCTATGATAGACTGAAGTGAAAATACCATAGTCATGCCTCAGTTAATATATGATGCCCTAAATATTAATTATGAACCACGAACTAAAGTCCAGTCATGTAGCTTGATGGGAAATCAATAAAAACCATATGGATAATTAGAGGGCTTCCATTGTAGTTGTATTATTGATCTATAGGATAATTTAGAAAATATCCTAAAGTAGAATAAAAGTTGCACCATTGTGTAGGGCTCATTTATACCTTTTTAATGGTATGTAGAATGCATAAAATGAAGCTTGTATGCTCTTTATGTAGTCAGTCAGAGTTCTAGTCAAGCTGGTCCAAGCAAGTCAAATTTGGTCAAACTATAGAAATTTACCAACATATAATGATTCAAAAATAATTACACTACATATATCTCATCACAATATTTCTAACACATTTTACGGTTCAAAAAATGGAGTCCGTATGTGTAATTTATGACTAGTCAAAGTTGTGATCAAACTTGGTCAAAGTGATGATGGGTAGAAAATGTGAACCAGTCATGTAGCGATATTTGGCAGAGGGTTTGTGAAAAATATTGGTTTTGTTTTATCATATTCATTTTTGACATATGTATTCAGCAAAATTTCAGCTATGGGGACCATAGCTGGTGAATTCCACTTTTGTCTTGGAGGGGGACCCTACTGCTGATAGAGCATTGGTGCACCCAATTGGATGTCGACAAGTGTCAAATTATGAGTCATCCACATGGTGGGTCATCAAGCCACCATGTGGATTGCCACTTATATATTAATCCATGGCAATTTTCACTTATTGACTATATTTTATGTAATTATTTATTATGCCAAGTGGAGTATGAGGGGCCAAGTCATCATGAAGCCCATGAAATGCCAACACACCAACTACCACATCAAAGTCCATGGATTTCAAACACCACAAAAAATAGTTGCCAAAGTATTTGGCATTAAAAATTCCATGGACATGTCTTTTAAGGCTTACCCAATCTCAATCCCCATAAATATGGGATAATGGGATATATTTTAAAGGCTTAATTAATTTAATCTAATCCATGTGGGATGTGGATAAAAACAAAGACCAAAGCATGTCAGTGGGATTTTGGATCAAGCCTAAGCCATGGGATTTGAATCCTGACATCTTTGGAAAAAGGATAACAATCTAACCATTGAACCCATGGGTCTCAATCACTATACAAAGTGCAAAAAATAGTGTTTGAAGCAAGGTTTTTTCGTGTAGACAATGTAAGCTTAAGAACTAGTCTTCACTCTTCCTTAGTTTAGAGGTATCGAGAGGCATTTACAGACTTTGAAGTAAACTAGAGATTTGTTATAAACTTTGATATGGTTACAAAAATATATGGGGTGTATGTATATAAGGTCATTTTATGTATGTTTTAATACCTCAAAGTGAATCCTTGATAGACTATGTATAGGTCATAATAGACCAATTTACATAGATCTCAAGTTTTGAGGGACTTTGAGAGGTTTTCACTTCTTAGTGTAAACTAGGGATTTGTCCTAAACTCTGAGACAATTTCAAAGGTATTTTTAAATCCTTGTGATGATTTTTTTAATAACATTTTATAATTCCATTTTTGATACTTTTTTCAGGATATCCATAGGACTGTGAGATTGCATTTGTGTGATAGTAAGGTGGAAGGTCCATTCATTAGTTTACTAGGAATTTCTAAAGCTCTATTGTTTGAGTTGTGTGTAATCCTAGAGTATCCATTTGAAAATTGTGAGGGTTGGTCATGTACTCACTTTTTAATAAAATTGATCACTTTGTACTATAAGGAAACCTAGAGATGTAGGCATTGCCAAACTCCGTTATCAAGTGTTTATCATGAGTTGATTTGTTTGTGCATTATTTTTCCAAATTTTGATTAATTTTGTTATTTAATCATTATTTAATGCACATTTATTCAAATATGACATATTAATGTAAAATTGAGCACTTTGGGGTTTGAGACAAATATGTATTAAAAAGTCAAATTTAGTTTCATTTCCTTGAATGTTTTGAAAAAATTATGTGAATTGAATAAAGGGTCCAAGGTAAACTACTTTTCATAGAAATAAGTGCCAATTTATGGATAAAGTTTGGTATCAGAGTAGTTACTATGCTGGATTAGCTTCTTATTGTGTGGATTTGATATTAGTTATTTTTAGTTTGGTTTCCAGTATTATTGTAGACTTTTTGAGCTTGTTAATATTCCATTTGTAGTGTGAAGTTTATGAAATTAGTTTATTTATAGGAAATAAGAAGCCATGGGAAAAGCCTTGAAACAAGAGAGGCTTAATGAGCTTAAAGCAATTAATTGGTAGATCCAAGAAGAGAATGCTTTCTTGAGAGCTTATTTTTACTCCTTAGAAGAAGAGATTCCCAACATAAAATCAGAGATGCAATCCAAGGATGAGCTCTTGGCACAGATGAAAGATGAAGAGAAACACTATCTTCATCAATTACCTTCCACTATAGATGTAGGCACTATGAATAATGAGTGAACTATAAACTATTCATCTAATAATTCCTTTCATTTAGTTTAATATGTTTTAGATATTGATTTTGGTAGTTTTGAGAAATACACTAAGGGAATTGGGTCTAAATTGGTATTGAAAATGGGATTTGATGGAAGGGGCTTTGGTAAGAATGGACAAGGTATTGCTAACCCAATATGGGTAGAGCATAGATCTCACCATATAGGACTGGGTTACGCTAGTGAGAAATTGGATGTTGGAGAGAGTTCCTCCATTGCTAGAAGAGGACAAGCTTTTGATAGCCAAGATATGAGACCACTAGTAGAGAAAGATTCCTCCTTATGAAGGAATGATGAACAGTGTAAGAAATAAATTAAAGGAGGTAGTGAGATTCCACCTCCTTGTTCTTACACTAGAAAAAGCAAAAATAGGAATGTGAATTCCAAGACTTCTAAACCACTATTTCCATTTAAGAAATTTGGTTTCAATATTCAAAAGATGTTGCATTCTTTTCCTTATACATTTTGCATATTAAATAACCATTGTGCCACATATTATTGGAAAAGACAAGCTTTATTGAAGTAGCTTGTAGGTGATAAAGACCACTCTCGTACTAGAAAAGTGACAAATGGCAAACAAATGACCTCACCTAAGAAGAGGGATGTTTGCATTCATTGTCATGTGAGTGGATATTAGGTTGATAAGTGTTGGAAACTTCAACCATCCCAGCATCCTTGTAATGGTAAGAATAATATGGTTTATAAACCTATTAATAAGGTAATTAATGAAGTTTTTGTTCAATCAACCCATGCAGATGTCAGTAAATCCACTAAGGAAATTGAATACCCTAAAAAGTAGAATTTGATAAAAAGGGTTAGTAAATAGTTTCTAAATTTCATGATGTCATGATTAGGGGATTGATAATGCATTAATATTTCAAATAAATTTTGGGATCCTTATTGTATGTTGACAAAGGTCATTTACCTATGCTTTGATATATGCATTTAGAGCTACTATTGTGGGAACACTTCGAGATAGGTTTATCATCTGAAGTTTATAATTCTCACACTTGTGTTATGACTAGCTCTATTTTTGGAATATCTAGTATTAGCTTTATTATTTTACTATTGAATTATTAAGGAATTCAGCTCATTGATTAGTTTGGGAGATTTGACAGCAATTGCATAGGTTATTAGGTAGGAATCAACTTTCTTACAATACTTATTTTGGAATAGCTACTATTTTTGGAATGCATCTATTTATGGCATGTGTGTGATTGGATGCATGATTAGACCCATTAGGGAAATGTATTGCAACACAATCACAACCAATATTATATTTCATTTACATTGACAAACTTATCTTGTAGTTGTATTGGTGAGTGTTTGGTAGTTCACTGCTTACAAGATGTGACAGTGGGTAGATAGTTTGATATATTCTGACCTTATAGGTAGTTGTAGGATTTAGTATAAGTCATGCCTTGTCTTATGGCCTTTTACATTTTTGAGTTATGAATCATATTTTACTACTATTATCTCTAATCTATGATTTAGGTTCTTTACTTAATATGTTGCAAAGGACCATTTAGCAGTAGCAGAGGAGATCAATATCCTTATTTGTGTAGAGGTTCTTGTGAAGTTTTATAATAGAAGAAGTCATCACACCTTAGTTTTGTGTTGAGGTTATTGATGGCCATGTAACAATAGAGGGTTTGTGGAAGATATGATCAATCAATTATTCCAAGCATTGTAGACATAATTTTGGAACTTGAGTAGACTGATAAAGACCTATCAGATAATCTTCAGAACCAACTAACATGTAACAGATCAATAGAGTTAGAACCAAGACCAAAACCATGAAAAGATCCTCACCTAAAGTACCAGGTCTAGTACTAGCTTTTTGAGGACAAAAATCCTTCTTAGTGGGGAGGATTGATCTAGAGGAAAATTTAGAAAAGATCCTAAAGTAGACTAAAACCTACACCATTATGTAGGGCCCATTAAGACCCTTCCAATGGTATGTAGAATGCAGAAAAATGAAGCTCATATATTCCTTGAGCAATCGGTTAAAGTTCTAGTCAAGTTAGTTAAAGAAAGTCAAAACTTGTCAAACTACACTAATTTACCAACATATAATGATTGGAAAATAGTTACACTACATAAAGCTCGTCATAATATTTCCAACACATTTTACAGTTAAAAAAAGGAGTCCATATGTGCAAGTTATGGCCAATCAAAGTTGTGATCAAACTTGGTCAAAGTGATGGTATGGTAGAAAATGTGAACCAGTCATGCAGTGATGTGGTAGAGAGTTAATTCAAAATATTGGTTTTATTTTTTCATATTTTTCTTTGATAGGTGTATTCAGTAAAAGGTCAACTATGAGGACTATAGTCAGTGAATTCTGATTTTGTCTCGAAGGGGGACCTTGCCACCAATAGAATGTTGGTGCATCTAGTTAGATGTCAACAAGTGTCAAATTATGAGTGGTCCACATGGTGGGTCCTCAATCCACCTTGTGGATTTCCACTTCTATATTAATCAATGGTAATTTTCACCTATTGACTATATTTTATGTAATTATTTACTATTCCAAGTGGAGTACAAGGGGCCAAGTCATCATGAAGCCCAAAAAATCCCAACACACCAACTACCACATCAAAGTCCATAGATTTCAAATTCCACTAAAATATATGCCAAAGGAGTTGGCATTACAAATGCCATGGCCATGCCTTTAAAGGCTTACCCAATGTCAATCCCCATAAATATGGAAAAATGGAATATATTTTAAAGGCTTAATTAATTCAATCCCATCCATGTGGGATGTGGATAAAAATAAAGAGCAAAGCATGTCCATGGGATTTTGGATCAAGCCTAGGCCATGGGATTCAAACCATGCCATCTTTGGTAAAAGGATAACTCTCCAACCGTTGAACCCATAGGTCTCAAGCACTATATAATGTGCATGAAATAGTATTTGAAGCAAGGTATTTTTGTTGAGACAATGCAGGCTTAAAGACTAATCTTCACTCTTCTTCAGTTTTGAGGTATTGAGAGGCATTTCCAAACTTCAAAGTAAATTATAGATTTTTTCTAGACTCTAATCTAGTTATAACCATATGTGGAGTGTCTAGATATGAGGTAATTTGATGTAATTTTTAATACCTCAAATTAAAGCTTTGGTAGACTGTGTATAGGCCATAATAGACCAGTTTGTAGAGATCTCAATTTTTGAGGGACTTGGAGAGGTTTTCACTTGTTAGTGTAAACCAGGGATTTGTCTTAGAATCTGAGAAAATTTGAATGATATGTTTAAATCCCTATGATGAGTTTTATAAGACCATTTTATAAGTCTATTTTTGAGACTTTTGGAAAGAAATCCACAAGATTGTGAGATTACATTCACACAATAGTAAGGTCGAAGGTTTGTTCATGGGTTTACCAGGACTTTTTGAAGCTCTATTATTTGAGTTGTGTGCAATCTTAGAGTATCCATTTGACAATTGTGAGGGTTTTCTATGTACTCACTTTTAATGGAAATGGATTGGTTCATATTATAAGCAAACCTAGAGATGTAGGCATTATCAAACTCTGTTATCAGGTGTTTGTCATGAGTTGATTTTATTTATGCATTATTTTTCCACATTTTGATTAATTTTATTATTTAATAATTGTTGAATACATTTTAGTCAAATACAACATAGTAATGGAAAATTGAGCACTTTGGTGTTTGAGATAAATATGTATTAAAAAGTGAAATTCAAATTCATTTCCCTGAATGTTTCAAAAAAATTGTGTGAATTGACTAAAGGCTCCAAGGTAAACTCTTTTTGTAAAAGAAATAAGTTTCAATTTATGGATCAATTCTTCCCCAAACATAAATATTTTACAGGATATATTATCCATAGATATCTATCTCATTTTTGGTTTGTGCTTATCTAGGGACTTTACGGCTAAAATTGGAGGGTACATGTCTCTTGACTGGTCACATCTTATTCTAAGAACCAAGTATGGTTCAAAGATGAAGGTATTATCAGAACCTCTCAACAAAGATAATATTACTAATCAAGTAATAACAAATTTTGAAGCATCACACACAATGGTCACTAGAGAAGAAAGAGTCTATATGGAGGAATGAAATAAAGATGATGATAATCAAAAGGGTGAAAATTATCTCTCAGATATGACACATGGAGACCCTTTTGGCAATTTTGACTCCACTAGTTTGGGAACTTATGTTAATTATGATGAGAATCTTGAGATACAATAGAGGTGATAAATGAAAAGGATATTCCCATATATGATTATTTGATATGGACCCTAAATTTTGATGGGGCGAGAAGGAAGAATGGCTTAGGAGTAGGCAAATGCCTTAGCTCTCCAAAAGGGAAAATTATCCTTAAGGCACTACATTTTCAATTTGGTTTCACTAAAAATAAAGATGAGTATGAATCTCTAGTGCATGGCCTAATATTATCCCAAAAGGAAGGAATAAATAATTTGAGAGTCTTTGGTGACTTAGAATTAGTGGTCAAGCAAATCAGGGAGATTGTAGCAACACAGAATACAAGAATGAGTTCTTACCATCATAGGGTGTGGGACTTGGTTAAAGGTTTTGATGCATTCAATATTGAAGTTATCCCAAGGTCTCAAAATGTTAAGGTAGACAAAATGGCTCAAATTGGATCCTAGTTCAATCCAACCAAAGATCTACTTCTTAACAAAGAATCAGTCAAAATGGTCATATATCCTGCCATTCCTGACAATGTAGATAATTGATAAGTGTTTGAGAGTGATATTTTACATCATTATATTTCTACAACAATGAGGATAATTTACTAACCAACCACAACCTAAGATTAATGAGGCATATGGTGACCAAATAATTCAACTAAGGTCTAACAAGCTTCTAAGGGGACTAATAACCCTTAAGAATCTATTCAACTCTGGTGATGCAAACCAAGAAAAAATAAAATTCATAGCAAACAAAGAATATTATTTATAACTTGAGATCTCAGAGGGGAGAATGTTAAAAGTGGGTAAAGTTACAACTCAAAAATAAAAATATAAACTAGTATCTCTGTGCAGTAAGTATAATAAGGTGATAACATGAATGTATGAGGATCTTCATGGTTATTAAAAATATATTGTCCAACATATTATCGACTTGATAGAAGGATCAAAGCCCATCTACCAAAATCAAAGGCTAGTAAATCCAAGAATAAAATATCTTATGATAGAAGAACTCAAGAAATTATTGGAGTCCAAGATTATCTTTCCCATCAAACATTCCACATGGGTCTCTAACTTTGTACCAATAAGGAAGAAAAATGGATAAATCAAACTCTGTGTAGACTTCAAGGATCTAAATAAAGCTTCCCTTAAATATCATTACCCCCTACCTTCAATGGAACAAATTTTGCATACTGTAGCTAGAGCAGAGAGAGTCTCCTTATTAGATGGATTCTTGGGCTATAATCAAATAAGGTTGTTAAAAGAGGGTCAACACAAGACCACTTTCACAATAAAGTGGGGGATTTTTTATTGTGTGAAAATTCCATTCAGACTCCTTAATGCTAGGGATACATTTCAATGCGTAATGGACATTGATTTTGGGGAGATAATAAATAAAATGATTCTAATTTACCTAGATGATCTCAGTGTCTTCACCAAGTCTACTGAAGATAATTTTGATCAATTGGAGGCCATATTTCAAAGATGCCAATTTTTTATTATCTCTCTAAATCCTAAAAAGTGTGTATTCAGAGTACCTCAAGGTAAGCTACTCAGACACATTGTTTCAAAAGAAGGTATTTTCATAAACCTAGACATAGTTAAGGTAGTATTAGACTTATCACAATCAATGAATAAGAAAGTATTACAATCTTTCCTTGGGAAGATTAATTTTTTAAGTAGATTCATATCAGACTTTGCTAGGATGGATAGAAACATTAATTTGATGTTAAAAAAAGATCTCAATTTCAAATGGACAAGTGAAGGATGATA
Source organism: Torreya grandis (assembly GCA_037957365.1). Classification (NCBI taxonomy): domain Eukaryota; kingdom Viridiplantae; phylum Streptophyta; class Pinopsida; order Cupressales; family Taxaceae; genus Torreya; species Torreya grandis. The sequence goes on along the minus strand of JARHVA010002986.1, from coordinate 1,531,529 downwards.
AAAAATTTAAAATATTAAAAGGACCATTATATATACCCTAGTATTGCATAATCTATATTTCTCCAATGATTTCACAATGTATGTTTATGGAGGAGAGAAAAAAATAGTGGCAATGCTAACATAAAAGGACATGGAACAATAAGGAGAGCACCCAATTACCTTCTTGTCAAGGACTCTCCAAGATTATGAATCAAAGTATAATTTTATTGAAAAGAAAGCTTATGCTATTATAAAAGTTCTAAAGAAATTCAGGCAATTAGTAACAAGTAACAAGACTATAGTATTAGTGGTTCACCCAAGTGTCAAGGAATATATAATGGAAGGGGAAATACCTTAGGAAAAAGCCAATTATATAACCAAGATATTAAAGTATGATATTGAGGTTAAGCCTACCAAGCTGATAAGAGGAAGGGGTCTTTGTCAATACATTTCCCAAGATTTTTGGACCTTAATAAAAGAAGAATCTATTACATAAGTCGTGCTACAAATACAACAAAAAGAAATAAACTCTTGAGTCACTAACAAAATTCATTTTATGAAGTTTGGTTAATATCTAAGACAATTTTCTCTTGAAAAGAGAAGATACTACTGAAAATAAGAATCAATTTTTGTTCTGATAGACAACTTCCTTTTTAAAAGGAATTTTCATAGAATTTTGCTAAAGTGTATTGAAAGCAAAGAAACTAAGAGAATCTTATGTGTGTTGCACTATTGAACATCTGGAGGATATTTTTAGTGAGAAATACTAATATACAAATAATCTAGGAAAGGTATTTATGGCCTATAATGTTTTTTTACTGACACAACATACTCAGTAGGTGTTAGTATTGCCAGTATTACATAGGTAAGAGGAGAAATTCAGCCTTGCCACTCAGTCTAATAATTATTGAAGAAAATTTTACACAATGGGGCCTAAATTTCATTGGGATTATTAATCTAATCTCAAGTGTAGGGAAAAAATGGATTCTTACTACCATTTACTATTTTACAAGATGGATTGAGGTAGTTCATTTGAAAGAAGCCACATAAAATGTGATCATAGATCTCCTAGAAGAGATTACCACCAGATTTTGACCTCCTCACACTATCATATCTAATAATGCTAAGGCATTCCTTGGGGCAAAGGAATGTGATTTTTCTATAAAGAATGGTATATATGTGAAGACTTCTTCAAATTATTATCTAAAAGGAAATGGTCTTGCAGAATCCATGAATAAGAATCTGATCAGACTCATCAAGGGAATTGGTAATGACCATAAGAGAGGATGCATGAACATCTAAAGGTAGCCTTATGGGAAGACTAAATTAAACCCAAATAGGTGATTAAGACTTCACCATATGAGTTGGTATATGTAATAAGTGAAGTAATGCCCATTTCAATTGAAATTCTAGCCTTACAGTTAATAAAGTAGTTGGAAATGGAAGAAAATAATCTAATGCAAGTTAGACTTACAAAATTATTAAAACTCCAAGAAAAGAGAGAATCAGCTCACGAGTCAATGATAAATCATCATCAAGTAATCAAGAGTTGGTTTGATCAAAATAAATCTAAAACTAAGTTTAAGGTTGGGGGTTGGGTACTAAAATGTGATGCAAGGGTTACAAAGCCTAGGAATCATGGTAGTTTGACTCTTTATGGATGGGTCCTTTCAAAATAATTACATGCAAGTAGAATAACACTTACGAGCTATAAATAATGGAAGGAGAGGCATTATAGATTCCTATTAATGAGATATTTCTAAAGCTCTTCACATAAGAAATTTTGACCTTGTATATAGTTAAATTAGTTTCCCTTTCTGATTTATTGTTTTGAGGTTGTTTTTTAAAATAAGTGTTCTTTAAACACGTGTCAGTCATGGAAGCTCTCTAGACTCTCATATGAATCTTTTCACCTATGAAGACCTCAAAATATACCTATATAATGGTTTTCATAGGGCCATTAAGTTGAATTTTAAAATTTTAATAAAAGATCTCAAAGATTTGATAATCAGTGCCTTAGAGTATGGCATTAAGAGTATTTTAATGAGACATGACTAATTCATCAAGAGAGTCATTAATTCAAATTTGTGAAAGAAACCTTTTTAAAAGAAATATTTAATCTCTTTTTTCCTTACCATTGATCAAAGAGTTTACTTAGAGTTAAGTGAACAACTAGAATTTGAGTCTGATCAAGAAAAGAAATTAAGATAAGAAGCAGTGAAGAGTATCCTCATAGCTAAGAGTCTCAATCAAAATGGCTACTACATCATCATCATTGAAGTCATATGCCTTAGCTCCTACACATCCCAAGGCTACATACCCAAGAACTAGGGAAGAAATGAAAGGCATTTTTAGAGATTATTCCCTCGTTCTCTATTATGTAGATGAGATTTTTGACCATATTTTGATGAAAAAGACTAAGACCCTAAGGGAGGCAGTGCATGCAAGAATGCTGAATTATACCCATCCTAAAAATTTTGTTATGAGGGTTTGGACCTTAGGGTTGGCCCAATACATGGTGCCAATAGTGCACCCATACCCATAATTGGTGGACCTATGTGCCCAAAATTATGACCCTACTAATACAACAATTCAAAAGGGACTGATTAGGGTATGATTAATTCATAAGCTATCCATGACATACTAGGTTTACAACATTATCATTAATCTAATTTTTATGACATGGCTCAACTGAGGTATGTTTGGTCTCAAGTGCACCAAAAACAATCATTCTTAAATAAAGATCTACATATTATAGATGATAATACTAGACCTCAGCCCCTACTTTTTCCTTTGGGCATGTTCATTCAAGATTCATAAGATGCATGTTCGATGCTTGCCTTCATTTTTGGAGAAGATAGTGATAGAATGGTACATGATTGGTAGCTAGCAACTCTTTTTTGAATGAAGAATATAACCAGGATGTAAGTGTATAAGTTTGATTTCATGGAGCACATCACCTAATCCTTATACTAATAGGTAGCAAATTTTAGGGTACATCCTACTTTCAGGTATTCATCATATCTATTCCACCTCATTTTTATTAGAATACTTAGTTTTCCAACATCATATTAATTTGAATCTATAGGATCTAGAGGGAGTAAACCCCCATAAAGTTATCCCCATATCTACATAGACTCCTATGTTGTCAGAATCATTAGACATTTATGAGTTTGTTGAGTGTTTTGTGGCACCACTAGTAGGGGAGTTGGATCCCAAGGGCATAAATAATACGATGAATGATTCTATAAGGTATATCCTATCTAATGCCCATCACCCTTGTGATTTATTTATCCCATCATTCTTTCATCAGGGTCCATAGTTTTGGGGAAGAATCTTTTATGCTTCCCAAGGTTTTGACTAGTAGAGTAGTAGGTCTAGAAGTGGCCTAACAAATGGTGGTTATAGATTTTGAGTTTGGGTAAGGAAAAAGCAAGAAGGCCTTCCATGACATTCCATTAATCAAGGTTGGTATTAGACTAGTGTAAAGGCAAACAAAATTCATTTTAATGATAAAATGGCTACATATGGTCTAGTTTTTATTCAAGATTTGTAGAAATACAACCCAAATGGTTTTATGACTTCTTGGCTAGCCAATAATAAGGTCCATGCTTCTTTTAAACATGATATCAATAAATTATTTGAGGATAGGAGGTCTCACAAAAATGATGCACCAAATGTATATGTTTAATTGTAGGATATCCCAGTCCCACCATGGGAATCATTTTATCAGCCCATTCAAAATTACGACCCAATAAGAGTAATGACAAAAGGGTTGAGATAGGCCTTGGTCAAGAAGGGTTGGAGTTAGGATAAAATAGCTACCTACTAGAAGTATAAGCAATAAATTTATGAGTTTACTCAAAATTTTGAAGATGTAGGCACAAATGAATAATGGGAGAATCTATGGGATGAGTATCATGTTACTTTAACTTCTAGCCTAGATATAAGCAACCTCCTAGAACCATAGAAAGAGACATAAGAGGTAGGGTCATCTATAGCAGTGCAAATAACTTTGACTTGGCCACCATCTCTTAGTTACTTCAAGAATCAAAGGATGATTGAGTCTACATTTAGAGACCCTATAGTTGAGTCTTCATTAGATTCCTCATAGGTAACATCATTTACACAAAAGGTGATAGACTCATCACATCTTATGACAATCTAAATAGAAAAATAGGATCCAATGAAAATCAATTAAAGGAAGAAGCAATGAGTAGAGTCTCTAGGAGGATACAAATAAAATGAGGTAGATCCTACCTCATACATGACTCTTCCTCAACCTTCTACTCAAACACTGTTAATACCACACCCTTCATAATATTAACATTCTCAGCCATCTCGACTATGCCAACTCAAACATTAATTCCATATGGTTCCCTATTTCCATTAACTTCCCAATATTTAAACTCTCCAACCTTTTCTCTTAGGGTCTCCATTCAATCAATCACTATGCCTTATGGTTTACCCCATGGGTCTCCTTTCACTGGTGGTGTAGTGACCTCTCCCTCAGACTTCCATACTCAGTCAGACATGTCTAAGAGGGAAAGAGAGGAAAGAAAGGAGAATAAAAGGAAACAAGAGGGTAGGGAAGTGGAAACATAATAAATAAGGTCTCTATATGACCATGAATAATATACCCTCACTGTCTCCCATATGGTCCCTAATGTGAATAAGCCACTTGAGCAAATACAACCCAAAGATTATACAATGAGTGCAGTGGATATGGATCTGAATCAGTTTAGACCCCAGGATAAGGTGGAGCTTATGAATGAAACTATAGCTATGATTACTACAAACTATCTTAAGGTATCCAATAAACCACTTGAGCAAATACATCAAGATTATATAATGAGTGTAGTGGATATGGATCTGACTTAGTTCAGACCCTAGGATAAGGTGGAGCTTATGAATGAAACTACAACTGTGATTACCACAAAGTATCTTAAGGTATCCAATAAACTATAGAATGTAACATTGAGATTAATTAAATCCCAAGCCACTGTGAGTTTAATGACTCAAGAGATCAGGGCCAAGGATGAGGAGATAGCACAACTCAACAAGGATCTAAAATGGGAAACATCCAAATTAGTCTTGAAGACTTTAGAAGACAAAGTAAAGCCTATGAAATAGGAGCTCAATATAGTTAAAACCTATATTATCTCATTACAATAGGAGAAGATCTTCCTTGAGAAAAGAATTGATGACAAGGAATCTAAGGTTACTTAGTTGCAATAGAAAATAAATTCTATCAAGGCAAAGAGGAATAACTTAAAGGTGTAAATCAATAACTCTAAGGCCAAAGTGACCAGGTTGACTTAGAGTTACCCCAACAACCCCAGTCTGCTGGAGTTGTGGTAATGGTCAAGGAAATTTATGTATCTTTTTGGCAAATAATATCAGTGGACATGACCCAGTTGAAGCCTTCACTCAAATTCATATTCGATGCTCAGACCTTATGTGTGAAAGTGGATTATTCTATGGAGAATATCCTACTTTAATTTGATACCAAGGTACCTGAATCATAACTACTGATTTAGAATTTATATGACACATCAAAAGAAACTCTACAACTAGTTAGAATCACAAATAGATGAGCATTAGTAGGAAGGTTAAGTGAGATTCTGAGTTGCAATAAAGCTACATACAAATTCAAGAGTCTATTAAACCTTTTGAAAGAAGGACAAAGGAAATGAAAGGTCACATTAAAGAATTGGTCCAATTAGGACTCCCTTCACCTTTTCTAGATGAAAAAACTATGCTAAAGGAAGACCATATTCAAAATTTGTTGGTCACAAAACAAAATGATCAAACATTTTTATACTCACTCAGTGATTCTTTAACTGTCACAGAGGTGGAAACCATTTTAATCTTGATTGAAAACTTAGAACTTAAATTTCACTCAGTGGTTCAAATTCTCCAAGTGTTCTCCCACAAGGAAATAATATAACTAGATAGAGCTTTCCAATCTCTACAGAAGAGGAAATATCCATCAGAGGTAGAGTGGGCCGATTTATGGGCTATATTGTAGAAGATCTAAGCAAGCTACAATAGGAATAATTTTGATCAAGATTTGGTTCAAGCAATTTTACGACAATTCTTCCATGTAGGCATGGAGTCTCTGGTGAGTTGTCATGAACTATAGAGTTAAAATTTTACATTTTATTTTATACTTTGGGACATGAATATATTTTATTCAACTGAGTATATAGGTGGATAAATAATATTTTAGGTCATATTAATTCATGGGGTTAAAAGAATCCCTTTTGTTAAAGCCTTGGAAAATCTTTAAGACTCTAATGCTAGTAGAAGGTATCCACATGTCACTTTGGTGCTCTTTCAAAAAGAAGGAAGTATAAAAAATCCTCCATTGAGTGTGAGGCTACCACGTGGATAAATAATGTTCTTTTTGAATTCAAAGGGTCAATGGTGAATCGATGGTATAGATCATAATGACAAATCTAATGGTGAGTGTTAAGCCTTGAAGGAGTCTCCTTTTATTAAATCCTTAGAGAAAAGCTTCAAGACTCAAATGAAAATGAAAGATGCCACTTGTCACTTCAGTGCTCTTCTAAGGGAAAGTGAATATAAAAAAGCCTTTGTTAAGCACAAAGCTACCACATGTTAGCACAATAGGTTCTAAATCCCAAAAAGAGCCAAGAAAGCTAAAGAGTTTGAATAATGAAGGGGAAGGAAAAGTCAAGTAGTTAATAACCACAAAAGCCTCCATGTGTCCACGATTTGAGAGACTGTTGGTTAAATATTAATAGGAGTGACCATTGAAATAAAATGAAAGAGATAGTTAACAAAAATGATTGAATTAAACTCCAAGTTGTTCAATTATAATGATGTGTAAGTTTTGGATCCAAATTTTGTGGACATACGGTTAGAATTAGAGTGAGTGGTAGTGACCCATGATGGATATTTTGGGCTATAATTACTAAATCAAAGGATCAAAATAAAGGGAGAGATCATTAGAAATTCATCTAGATCAATAGAGATTTTAGAAGCTAGTTTTTGAAGCATTTTACTAGCTTAACAAGTGCCTTTCCTAAGGGATCGAATATTGTATTTTATGCATTTTTTGTTATGTAATTTGTTTTCCTATCAAACTATGAAGAAAGAGTGGTGCTCAATGAAATTATTTTCTATTTCTAATTCATTCTTCTCATTTTTTTATGAGCCTTTTGTTAGCTTTGCATAAACACTAAGATTGTTAATCATGCTATATGCTCTTTTATTCTATTAGTGAACGTTAAAATTAATATCGTGTTATTGGGATAGATGATGATTTAGGTTATATTTTTTGTTATGAGCCTTTGATTAGTCTATAATTTATGATACAATTATTGATCATGCTTTATGCTCTTTAATCTTTTTAGTGAATTCTGTTAGTATTGGTTACTATGTTGTTGGGTAGAAGAATACAATCTTGGCATATCGCTTTAGTAGTTTAAGTACTTATTTTATGCATTATTTTTTTCCATTTACATCAAACCCAAAAGAGAAGATCCAACTTATTTAAAATCTAGAGGTCATTTCAAGGGTCAAGTCTTACATCCTTGAAACTTCCCATGACTTTGGTGATTAGTTACAAAATGAAGCATCAACAGGCCTTATATTTCCTCTCTAAGATAAATTAATTTATCATATTTGAGAATATTTAAAATTTTTCTGTTATAAATTTATGCCTTTATAAAATGAGCTTGTATATTCTATAAAGCTATATCATACTAATGTAGATATTAATGTCTAGTCTTTGGTATTTGAAAATGACAAGCTTGACACATGTGTATCACACATGACTTGAGCTCTCAAAAATAATCAATTTTTTCATCCTATCACACTTGCATGCTATCTTATGATTCAATGCTTTTATTTTTCCATTATAAACCTACAAGAACAACATTGTCTATTTCAAACCTACTAAATATCATGCATAAACTAATCTAGACTCTTACATCAATCTACCTATGCAAAGGTCAATTCTATCATTACGGCCATTATTGGTAGTCAATAATGACATGCACTACTTAGAATTGGCACACTCTTAGAAAAAAATATTTTATAAAATCAAACACATTATTAGGTTTAGATCATTATCTGAGCATGTTTGTGTCATAATGAATTATAAAAATAGATCCATATATAAAACATAAATGTTTCATTCAAAAGTACTTGGCACTTATTTATTATATATGTATACATTATTATGCACTAAGAAATTATACCATATTATTCCAAATTTGCGTACTTACCACTAGGAATAGTCAAAATCTATGTTTGAAGCACTCAAAAGCCAAGTGAAATAATGCATTATCAAGTACCAAAGTAAATCATTAGCTTCATAAACATAAGAAAGACACATAATTGCACAATCACACTAGGTGGGATAGTTATGTGTGGATTTATTTCCATCATTGTAGTATTAGATAGACAGGAATCAACCAATCATCTAGGGGCATGTGATTGGGGTCAACTCAACCCATTACACTTCCCCCATTTTTTAGGTTTGTAGAAAACATAAGAAGACATAAAGTTTTCAGGTAAAGGATGATAATTTATGGATTTTTCATGCATCATCAAGGTTCATGACCAAAAAAATAGAGAAAGAAAATACAATCGCAAGTGACTCTATAATCATTGTGCTAAACTTCGATATAGGCTAGTATAGAATGTAGGGTATGCATCGATTGATGGTACTAACTTGGTCCTTTGAAACTAACCCAACATAGGAAGCATGTTAGTTCCTTAATCAAATTAACTAGAGATATGGTTATTCCAAATTTTCACTTCTATAATATAGTCATGATTAGACAATCAACCAAAAATATAATTACCATGATATCTTTATAAATTTACATATTTAGTATATGCCCTTGTCAAATAAAAATAATAAATCTTAATCATTTAAATTCATATGTATTCTTGAATTCCAAATCTTTGATCTCAATTACATTTCAAAGTTTTTATCTCAATTATATTAATGTTACCCATTAATTTACATTAAGGTAAAAAAACTAATAACACTCTTATTTCTACTCTAACCATAATCCTTTATATCAAAATAATACATCTTCAAAATGGGATAACAAAAACATGACACATAACTAGTCATACATCTTCCCTATGTAGATCATGAGATATATCTAAATTTTTTGATTCTCTAAGAGAAATCCTAAGAATAATTATATATAGGAATTTAATTGTGCTACTTCATATTCATCCTAAATACTATCCATTAATTAATTGTGATTTAGATATTACTATTCCTATCATACAAATTCATTATAATTCAACTTATAAGTACTCTACTTTGAAAGATAAAATATTTTCTATTATTGATAAAGGTGACATTGAGCTTCATACACATCCTAATGAAATCAAAACATATATGAAATTAGAGGAACCTCCTTCAATATATATTCCATTTCCTAAAATACATGAACTTACTATAGTAATTATACTTGTTGCCTCCTATAAGTCCCTGTGTGTCATCAATAACATTGACATCTTCACCTTTACCACCATGTAGGCACTTAAATTTGGTATCATACATTGTAAAATGTTAGTTTTGATCAAACCTTACTATACATGATTAAAATAAAATGCTTATAAAGGTAATAAAATTCATGAATGGTATATGACACCACAAAATTTGCATTAAAAATATAAACTTATTTAAACAAGTATCTACCTCAATTATATGTCACCAAAACTACTCCAACTCAAACTACCTCAACCATTGATTAATAAAATTTCAGTTTTAATTCCATTTATTACATGGTTTGACTATTACTGGTACAAGTGAGATCGTTTAACAATTATATAGAGTTTGATCTTTTATTTAGGATGGGTAAAGGTGAGGGTTTTGAAAGGAACCATATCCTTTAATAAAGGATAAAAATATAATACATTTAATCTCACATGAAACACCTCTACTAGTGGTATAAAAGAAACATAACATCCTACCAAAGAAAAAAACAAACCTACAGACTAAACCAAATAGTAAATAATCAACAACTAGTCCATTCATAACTTATAAAAATAGGGGAGATATCAGTAACTAATCTTCAACCCAGCTACCATCCTGCTAAAAATTAAACCAACATGCTATAAAAAAAATAAGTAATTCTACCAAACTAAAATCCATGCCCTCTATCTCCTTTCTAGGAATGAAGGGTCACATTCATCAATTCAAGAGCCTTTTTGGAACTTCAATTTAATTTACTTCAAACTTTGGTCCAATCCACTTTGTGTTCTAGAGATGATTTTTTAAATAAGGGGGTGGAAACTTTGATCAAATTTAAAGCTTAAAAACTTCCACTTGAAGCAAAGGCATTTTTTTGCTTTAAAACTAATTGCCTTTGGTTGTGCCATAACTAATTCCACTACATGATATGGTTCAACCATGTGCCCTACATATTTGAGCTTACTTGTTAAAATATTTTAAACCCCTAGATCCATGGGAGCCTCACTTGTAATAGGGGCTTCATAAGCTTTCAAAACATCACTCTTAGTTTCAAATCCCGTCACTATAAGGAGATCAGGAATGGTGTCCTTCTACCAATATGTATCCATCATTCTTTTAGAGATACTACATCCATAGTCAGATGTCCAATATCTAAATATCTATGGAAATGGAAAGGCAACCCCTCATAATAAACATGTTAAGTCAATATTACTAGGTAAATCCTTAGAGATATCAATATTGAATAAGATTCATGTAAAAGTGGTGTGGGAAAACATGGTAGTGGCATGGTCTATTTGTTGAAAATCACACATGGTGTTACATATTACCCTATAACAAGGTTCAAACTACAACTAAAAATGGAGATAATGAATGCAAACCCAAATAGGTCTAACATTAAAGGATTTAATGAGTGGGTTGAAACTTGAAAACCATGGTCTTATTAGAATAGGGTGCTGACCTCCATTCCAAAGCAAGTCTTAAATCACATATTTAATTGAAATGGAATCAAACACCACATGAAAAAAAACTTTAGCATTGGGTTAAATTTCCATCTTACCTTTAAGATGGGTTTTCATATGTCTATGATCTAGTGGTTGAGATTTGGAAGTTTTAAATTAATAAATTATTAAAACAACAAATGATGCCTTTAGATGAGAACCAATCTTCACTACTAAGCATTGCCTCTAACACATCCTCAAAAAAGGAAACATAGGGTTTTAAATGTACTAGGTTGTGTGGCTTCAATTATGTATTAAACATACATCTAGGGTGGGATATTCCCTTCACCAAATATTTAGGGATGATCTCAACCCTCTAACACCCTTTAATATCATATATGTTCTTCTCAAAAGATTGAAAGTAAATTCTTATTGGGATAGGAGAAATAGAGAACTCCCTTAAACCATCCCCTTTGGCATCTGATCTCCATCAATTTCTTTGCTCTTAATTTACTTAAATTTTATTTTCATCATACCTTTCCTTATCGTGTTCCCTAGCTTTTATACTATATCCCTAAATCAATTTGCCACCACTACTAACTATCCAAAAAGTGATTTTATAACCTTAAGATTGATAGCATGAGAGGGAGATATTTATAAAATTATACAGAGTTTAATGAATTAATAAGTCATTAACATAATTTTAAATAAAACAAATACAATTAAACCCATGATTTTCAAGTCATCTTTCAAATCAAACACAACAAAGTAAACTATAATTTATTTGTGCAACCACCATTGCAAGGGATAAAAAAATATAATTAAAATGAGCCCAATAATTAGTGGCCCTTACCACCTCATCCATTAGCCTTGATATTTTAAGAGTTCTAAAAAAATACACAACAATATAAAGACATAAATGAGAAGACCAAAAATAGTGTTTGGTTCCACCAACATGAGTCATAATTTATAAACAAACAAAGACACATCACCAAGAAATAAAACCATAAAATAGTACATAAAACATATTAATGCACAATAAGTAGTCTTTCTAAATATAATAAAATAGCTTGGGAATCCAATCCCTAACCCTATGGATATTATTTCTCAAAACCAAAAATGTCATATTAAGTAATTAGTCACTTAAACACAATCTATGATCAAGGTACATCAACCCAAAATTTCACAACTAGGGGTTTAAAAACATTTTAACCCAAGTTATTATATCATGGATTTAACCTAGTAATAATCAAGATAACAAAATTATATTAGTACATGAAGTTTAATATATAATTAGACATAAAATAATGGAGGTAATGCAAAACTTGGGTTTTCCATGACCGTCATTCAACTCCAAAAAATATTAATGATGGAACTTATTTCACCACATTACTTGAAATAAAAATATAAAAATGATGAGGAATAAAAGTAGTTATTGGTAGAATCATTGACCTTAGGTTTTTGGAGTTAAATGAAAATCATAAGAATCATAAATTTAAATATAAAAATATAAAAATGATAAGAATCATTGAATTTTTATTTGAACACAAACTAAATTTAAATTTTCATTATCATGCCTCAACCTAAATTAAGTCATTTACAATGCAAAATAAATAAAATGATTAAAAAATTAACATTAATTAAGGTAAAACCAAATTGTTAATCCCATATCACCTTGACCTTGACCAAGTCTAATGTCCCAAAGACATAATTCAAAACCTTTAAAACTAGATTTTAACTAAAAAGCAAGCCTTAATCAAGGATTTTATTGAGTCAAAAAAGTAATATCAAATGCCAATAAAGCATATAAAAAATCAATGTCAGGTATAATTGTAGAGATGGAATACAAAGTGATTTAGATCAAGTCAAGAAAACTCAAGAAATGCATAAATAACATAACTAACTAAGCCACTTCCTTTGACAGGGTTTGAAAATGACAATTAAGAGCTATTGAAAGAAAGCATATACATCATATCTTCCCAAGAGCATCCCATTCTCCAAATGTGGCTCAAAATATGATTTTCCCCTTGATTTGGTACTCAAGGCTTTGTCAATGATGAATGCTTTGATCCTCCATCATCTCATGTGCACAAATGAAACTAGGATCATGATATTTAATTAAGTTTATGCCTATCTTGAAGTTATCCTATTATAAATCAATCATTATAACACTAAACAAAGAAAGGGTATGGAGAGAACTTTGCATAATAACTTTACACAAATGAAAATTAAAAATGGTGGTCTTGGCCCTCCTATTTATAGATTTTTGCAATCGATCAGAATCAATCATGACCATCCATACTGAGATCAAGATGTGTGAACATGAATTAATTCAATTTTGGAGAGTTAGTCCATAAATATCCCCATAAATATTTGGAAGGAAGGGGCATTAAAGAGGCATGAGAGGCCTTAAAATTGATATTTTTTGCATTTATGGCTTATGGATGCCACCCCAAAAATGATGCCACCTAATGATTTAGATATTTGAAATCAATTTCCAATTAATAAATATTTAATAAATTCCATCTATTTTCCACTTAATCTTTTGATTTTGATTAATTTTCCTAAGTGAGATTAAGTAAATTTTATGCAATTCTTTGGAAAATAGTTACACACCATTAACCAAAATGGTAAGAATGTCATATTACTAGGTCATAATTTTATTAGAGCATAATTAGAAGAAAGCATCAGTTGTGTGCATACTAATACCCCATTTAGGATATTATGAACATGAAATAACACATGCACATGTCATGTGTTTCTAAATTAGAAGAATCTAGTGATTCAGAGCGTGCAATTATGTTTTCATCATTTTGACTCAAAATGATTTGAGAAAATTTAATAATCACATAGAATGCATTACCCTATTTAGGGATACATTAGCCTAAATTGACATTTATATATGACAATCTCAAATCATTTAGCGCGTTTAAGTGATTTTGGCCCAAATTATGCATTTGAGTAAATTTTGAGTAAGATTGACAATTTTAACACAATGGTGTTAGGAATTAGATGTCTAATTTTTTTCCATGTTTGAGAAGGCATGGCAAAACATTTAGGATGAAGCAATGTATTTTAAAAGAAAATAATTGTCTAGAAGAAGTTGGAAGGAAATAACTAATGATGCCCCCTTGAGAGGACATATAAGGATGAAATAGAAGGATGGAATCTTGAAAATAGAGAGAAATCATGAAAATAACCCATGGATAAAATTAAATCCATAAAAGATAATACTTTTATGCATTGAATCTCATTGATCAAAATATAATTAAAATATAATGAGCCCCGAGAATGGGGGAAGTGGGAATGATACAATCCAAAAATATAAATGACACACTTTGAACACACCCAAAGCCAAGGTACACGTTGTGTACTTAGGGAATGATCAATCCCAAGACAAGTTACACACTTTAAATTTACTAGAACAAGGGAAAAAGTACATAGAGTTTAGAATTAGAATAAAAAGGAGATTGATGCTCCAGAGAAAGGAAATAATAATGTACTCTAGCAGAGTGGATTTGATCAATTGATGAAACAACTTGGCCTTAGTAGGGCTTATTTTGATCACTAATTATTAATTTTGCCTTCATAGGGTGGATTTGATTTTATGATTGTCCAAAATGTTGTTCCCTGGTAGGGAAAATTGGTAAGCAAAACTCAAGGATATAACCTAATGCATAAATTAAATATGATTGGGTGAAAACATAGATTTGATGACCTAATGACTAAAAAAGCCACAAACAACTAGACATACAAGAATGCATAAAGTGATGAAAGAGATGAAAAGAAGAATAAAGGTGGCTAAACTAACTCATGATATGTTAGGTATCCAAGTGTTGCCTACATAGTCCAAATGGACCTCAAAACAATGTAGTTCTCTCGAAAGTGAGAGAAAATAGAATGAGAAATCAAGAATAGAAGAAAAATGAACCACAATTTGATTAGACTTGTAATGTATGCCAAGAGATGCACATCTTGCATAGAGTTTAGTGCATAAACCATTGGTATTTAGTTTCATTAGTGTATTGAGAGCTGATCTTCAAAGGTACATTGACTTTGAGACTTGGATCCAAAGCACTTGGTTTTTACTATATAAAAATGAAATTAGGCATCATGAGTATGTGAAACCTATAAAGACATTTTATTTCAATTGTGATGATCTAGTTCAAATGTGAATATTTATAACTAAGGATAATGATAATAATTACTAATTTTAGAGTTAATATGATTTACATTTAAATAGAAACAAGCAAAAACAAATAAAAATAACACATAAATGAACCTAGCATAAAATCCAAATATGAACAATCAAGACTTAAGTAGGAACAAGACTATATAAAATTAAAGCAATAAAAACTTAATAAATAACATGAAAACATGATATGAATAATCAAGATTCATGTGTACTAATAAATGTGTACTTGGAAAAAAAAAAAAAGAGCAAGACAAAATAGTAAAACAAAAGACCAAGAAGAAATGATAAGAGAAAAAAACAAGGAATATAACACAATAAATAAAGAGACAAGAAAGCACAACATAACACCAATAAAAATAAAATAAACATAAAAAAATAAGAGTTAGTCACAATGTTAGTGCAAACATAAAATAATTGTTCATGCATGTGTAGTAGAGGCATTACTTTCTACAACAATTTAATAAGAAAAAATGACACAAAGTTGCCTCCAAGTGTTAGGGAAAAAACAAAATAAAAAAATGAAAAAAAAAGAGATGAAATGAGGTGGTTGAGCGAACTCCAGAAGTGTGAGACAAGTGGATGTTGCCTATATAGTTCTATGGATGCGAGATCCAACATGAACTTCAGGCCAAATGTAGATATTCTAGGAAATGGGATAAAATAAAAGTGATGACAAGAAAAAATGATTGATGTTGTAGAGGAAATAAGGAAAATGGGCTTGCAAAGTGGTGAAAGCATTCAAATTAATAATTGAAAAACTATAAGAGAATATAGAAAAGAGGGATTGAGTTGATCTCAACATGAATCAAGCATGGCCTAGATAATCCCATTAGGACCTCAAGTCATAGTAGTTATACCAACACAAAAGATGGTGAAAAAATGACAAGGTCAATAATTTCATAAATTTAGGCCAAATGACAAGGCAAATCATAATAGTAATAACAAGATGATACAATAATGCATGATAAAAAGACATTGTTCCTAATTTGACCATAAGTGGTTATAATTAGGAAATAACATCATAATATTGATTTGCCCAAAGGCACTTATAATTAGTGGTACCATATAAAATATTGATTTTACTATAGGTGGTTATAATTAATGGCACTAAATAAAATATAAATTTTCAGATCCACTATCACACTACTTCCATAGATTATAATTTAAATACAAAATTTTAAAACTCTTAAAATTGGATCAAAATCAACCCACAAAAATTTCAAGAAGAACCAAAGGAGCCAAGATCAAAAAGGGATTGAGTAGGATGGCTAAAAACAAGCTTTGGTCAATAATAAAGACATGGTGTAATAAAATGGTATAAGACATCACATAAATAAAATGATAGGATGACAATTGGATATTATGGAAACATATTTTCCCCCAACGATGATTGCTCAAAAAATAACAAGAGCATGGCTTAGGCTGTTCGTAAAATGGCAAGATCATTGCTTAGTTTGCTCATAAAATGGCCAGATCATTCAAACTTAAAAAATTATCACAAAACAATGAGAGTGTGGCTAAGATGATTGAGTTAACCTTAATATAAATTAATCACTGCCTACATAGTATCAAAGGACCTCAAATCAATGTAGTTCAAATAACAAGACAAATGGGGAATAATGGTATAATGATGCCTAGAATGAAATCATTTATAGGTATTCACCCAAGAGATGAGGCATGACAAATGGAAAATGGAAAATGGTTCTGCTACTCCTGCTAATGTGGAGATGCAAATCCAAGTCAACATACAAGACAAATGAAATAATCATTCAAAAAAATTGCTAGCCCACACCTCATCTAAATAGCTAATTTTTTAAAAACTTGTTGCAGATTTGGACTCTAATAATGCTTTTATAATACCCTTTAGTCATTGATTTTATTTCCTTCAAATGTCAACACAAGATGTATTCATAGCCTCTATAAAAGAAAGTGCTGCCAGAGATGGTAATAAATGTTAGGCATGGGATAAATGATATAAATGGGTAATGAAATTGGGGATGATAATGAAATGTATAATGATTGAGAAACAAATGAAGATCAATATTTTTAGTCACACACAATGTTATTGACTCTAGATTTGACATAATTTTGGCTATGGTGGGGCCAAATACTTTTGAATATGCTCTCGATAGGATCACCAAATTTTAATATTGTTTGATTCTAAGTGTAGCTACAATCTGATTATGTTGTAGATTAGAAGTTGCTTTGATTTAATTTTTGATAATGTCTTCATCAATTAAGGAAGAAATTTTGTGCTCAGCCATTGGCATCTCAAAGAGGTTTTCATTAATGAATTTGTATTGATTATCCCATAGTGTCTTTTAGAAGGTTTTACGAAGAGATGTTAACATTTAAATTTGATTGTATTCTAACACCTTTGAAAAGGTTTCACTAAAAGATGATGAGTTTGAAATTTAATCATCCCCTAACACCTCTGAAAAGGTTTCACTAGGATATTTTTCTTCTTCTTTATGAATTTAGTCTTGGTTCCCATAATATTCTTCACCCATTATGTCACAATAGATGTGGTTCAACAAAGTGCAATAATGTTAGTCCCAATCAATGCTTGTGGGAGATGGCATGACAATATAATGGCTATGTTGAGTGGTGATAATGGAATGATGAAAGGAAAAAAAATCTTCATATAATATACTAGGAGAACCTATGTTGATGCTAAATTAATCATCCCCAAAAATTGTAGAAGGATCACACATATATTCAAATTTATTTTCTAGGCAAGTATAACCAATGCTGTAATAACCATGACTATGATCTTTTTCTGAAGTTGAGTTTGAGTCATGGGAATTTAAATCCAATGTTGAGACTAATAGTCATTACGATTTTGATGTGAAATCTGATTGTCAATTCAGAAAGGGAACCTAAATCTAATTTTAATTCTTCATCTACTATGGATGTTTCTATAATAATGTTTTGTTGAATGTCTGGTATTGGATAGGTAATGGCCTCTGATGGCATAATGGACTCCATATAAATTGATTCATCTAGGAAGGGCTCAACATAAACTAGCTCTTCTATGTGAATCCCTTCAAAGAGAGGGAACCACTTGAGGGATGACTTGATAGAAACTAGCTTGCCAAAATGAGACTCTTTAATGAGGGGGAAAATATCAAGAGACAACTTCACAGAGACTGGCTTGTCAAAGGGGTGATTTTATTTAAAAATAAGACAATGGTTGAGGTAATGATTTTCCCAAACGTGGTTGTAATCATTAAGAAATGAATCAACAAACATTGGCTCATCAGTGTGAGTCTCCTTAACAATAGATAAAGTATCAATGTGTGATTCATCATAGGTTGACTCATTACAAATTGGTGTTTTAACAATAACATCTCAACCTTGGTTTATAATTGGTTGTAAAATATCAAATTTGAACACACTTTGGTTCTAAAAAGATGGTTCTTAAAGAGGTTATGATTGTTGTTGAGGTTCAAATATTGGCATGAAATTTATAAAATGGGGAATAATTGGATCAGGGTGAATAATGGTTTGTGGTTCAATAATTAACTCTCTAAAAAAAAATCATTGAAGAAGGGAAAGATAAAGAATAATTTGTATAATTGACACTCCTCAATAATAAGATCAATAAATACTGGCAATGGGCTAAAAATGGTAATGACTAGGAAATGTGGAGCTTGGTTTCTAGTGCAAGCCAAAGGAGGAGGACCTAAAATGGTAACCTTCATGCATTGAGGATCTTGATGTACCATGCAAGCTAAAGGATAATAACCTAAAATGGTAACCTTTGAGTGTTTTAGAGTTTGATTATTCATGTAAGCTGAAAGAGAAGTATAACCTAGAATGATAACGTTTGATTGTGGAATGCAAATCAAAGGGGAAGGATGAAGATGAGATACAAAAGTTAGGATGGATTGGATTGGTTTTTAAACATTAGGCCCAAAGAGGGTGACATCCTCAAACATGAAAAAGTGTTCATGCCCATCATAAAAGTTCTCTTCCTTGTAACTAAGGCCATAAGAGACCCCATTATGAGTATAACTTTGCATCATAGCATGACATAAAGAAAATGATATCTTGGCATGGCCTACATAATCCCATTAGGACCTCAATAAATAATGGTTCTACCAAAATAAAATATGGTGAAAAATTGACCAGGTCATAACAAACTCGCTAATTTGGGCCAAATGACAAGGAAAATAATAATAGTAATGGTAAGGCGATGTGGAAATGCATGATAAGAAGGCATTGTTCCTAATTTTATCATAGGTAGTTATAATTAAGAAACAATGTCATCATACTCATTTGCCCAAAGGCATTTATAATCATCAGTACCAAATAAAATACTAATTTACCCATGGGTGGTTATAATTAGTAGCACTAGATAAAATGTAAATGAAAGATAACATCCCAGATCCACTGTCACACTACTTCCATAGACCATCATTTAAACACAAGATTCTAAAACTTTTGAATTTGGATCAAAATCCCCCTATGAAATGTCTGAAAAGAACCAAAGGATCTAAGATCAAAAAAGGGTTGAGTATGATGACTAAAAACAAGCTTTGGTCAATAGTAAAGACATGGTATAATAAAATGGTATAAGGCATGACATAAATAAAATGATAAGATGATAATTGGCTATGATGGAAACATATTTACCTCCAATGATGATTAATCATAAAATGATGATATTATGGCTTAGGTTGCTTAAAAAATGGAGAGGGCATTGCTTAGTTTGCTCACAAAATGGAAAGAGTGTTCAAATTAAAAAATGCTTGTAAAATTGCAAGAGTGTGGCTATGATGACCTAGCTGACCTCAATAGAAATTGATCACTACCTACATAGTCTCGAAGGACCTCAAGTCAATGTAGTTCAAACAATAAGATAAATGGGACATAATGATGCCTAGAATGAAATGGTCTATAGGTCTGCCCCCAATGGATGAGGCATGGTAAATGGAAAATAGAAAATAGGTCTTATACTCCTACTTAGATGGAGATGTATGTCCTAGTCAACATACGAGACAACTAGAATAATAAATCATAAAAATTACTAGCCCACACCTCATCTGAATAGTTTCTCTATTAGGAACATGCTGCAAAGTTGGAATCCAATAATGTTTTTGTGATCATCGTAGGTCATTGATTTTATTTCCTTCAAATGTTGAGACAATATGTCTTCGTGTCTTTTATAAAGGAAAGTACTGCTAGTGATGGTAAATAATGTTAGGCATAGGATAAATGATATAAATGGGTAATGAAAATGGGGAAGATAATGAAACATATAATAATTGAGAAATAAATGAATATCAAGAATTTTAGTCACACACAATGTTGATGACTCTGGATTTGACATAATTTTGGTTATGGTGGGGCCAAAGACTTCTAAAGATGCTCTCAATAAGACCACCAAATTTGCTTATTATTTGATCTTGAGAGTAGATTTAATTTGATTATACTACAGATTGGAAGTTGTATTGATTTGATTGTTGATGTCTTTATCAAGTAGGGAAGAACTTTTGTGCTCATCTATTGGTGCCTCAAAAACATTTTCACTAATGAATTTGTCTTGATTATCCCATATAACCTCTGAGAAGGTTTTATGAATATATGATAACATTTGAATTTGATTATCTTATAGTGCCTTCAAAAATGTTTTACTAAAAGATGCTGAGTTTAAGCTTTGATCATCCCCTAGCACCTTCGAAAAGATTCCACTGGAGATTGTTCTTCTTATGCATGAATGTATTTATTGTCCCACTAATATTATATACCTAATATGTTTCCATGGATGTGGTTCAACAAAGGGTGATACTTTTGGTCCCAATCGATGCTTGTGGGAGATGGAATGTCAATATAATGGCTATGTTGAATGGTGATAATGGAATTGTATGCACCTAAAATCACTCAATTATTATTGATTTATATTTTTATTATTTGACATTAATTCCACTTAACCTATTTTATTCTGCTAAATTATCCCATTCTTAGTATATTTATCTCATATTATCCTCCCTCTATTATCTACATTCATAAACCTTATTAATCCTTCTCTTACATTAATTCTATCCTAATCCATATTATCCTAATCTAATCCTAGTTATTTATTATATGGGAATTTAAAATTCCCATAACCCCACCTACCCACCTAATAACCTACACCCTAGCCTTCCCTATATCCATATGTTCTTAATCCTCACCTAATCCCCCATCTAACCCTCACCTAATCCTCTATTATCCCTAAGCTAATGGAGAAATCTCTAGAATTGGATAAGCTCTTCCAAGTCTCTAAACTAGAGATGTCTAAGGAATTTAACATTCCTTGAATAATCAATAGCCATTGATCTCATCCATCAAACTTCAAATATTAACCCTTGATCTTCCCTCCCAAATCTATATAAGAAACCTAATTCATCCATGGAAGGCTATCTAATGAAGCCATAGCAAATCAATGTCCAAACATCCATTGAATCCTCCGTCAATAATCCAACATCAAGCAACATATTAATGTCAATCCAAGTCAAGGTAATCCATCAATCTTAATCTCTTTGTCTCTTTTTTAATCTTGGTTTAAAGAATTTAGGATCAAAGATTTGAATGTAGGATTAAATATTTATTTCATCTAATTACATTTAAATATTAGTGGCTTTAGACTTTAACTAGTGGTTTAATATTTGAGTGATTAAATTGCATGATTTAATCCTTTGTGCTCAAATTTTAGGCTATATTTTGGCAACCACGATGGGACAAGATGATTTATTTTTAAACTAATCTTATGACTATGAAGTTGATAATGTTTCTTGTGGGTAAGATTTAGGATGAAATCTGTGACTCCAAGCCCCACGTCTTCTTTTTTACAAGTAATTTCAAAATTCACATCTTTAAGTGGTTTTTTTAAGAACTGATTTATGGTGGTGGTCACTTTAGGTTCCATTTTTGATTAAAATAAGCAATATAATATAATTCACAAGTTTATCCTCCTTGGCATGCTCTTTCTTTCTATTTTCACAAACCAACATTAACCCCTTTCTATCTTAAAGGACCTACCAACATGTCAAATTGCACTTGCTTCAATATTCCCATATTTTAATAAACAAGCACTGAAGCCTTTTCATTATTTGTTAAAATAGTGGGTTTTTTTATTACCAAACTCCTTCTACTATGAAATATTTGTCTCAATATTATAATTAACTCCCATTTATGGAAACTATGGGGTTGGATGTTTTTCTACAATTAGTCTCAACACTTTTTGAGAATCTAGCTATTTTCTTTTTTTCTTTGGATTCATAAATTCTAGTGGTCATATCTTTCTTTGGCATCAGAGCTTGAAAAATGTTTCCCATACTCGAAGCCACTACTATTTTATAAACAAAATCTATAATAAATATATTAAATGTACATTTCCTTTGTAGCACTACAATTTACAATCCCACAAAAATAGATGCCAATAAGCCATTTTTGTCATGAAAATGATTTATTATTGTTTATCAAATTTTAAGATATTGAACACAACGTACATTAATAATTTTATAGAATATGTACTTTGCACATAATCTTTGGCTAAAACTTTCCTTTAAAATATTTATTTAAGTGTTTAAATACTATTTTGGTGGCTCTAAAACTATACATTTTCTTTTACTTAAATACAAATGGCATCATGTTTGTTAACGTATTAGTGGAGGAGATAAAAAAATTAATGAGGGAATACAGTGCTAAGTACCTACAAGAATAACACTACACAAACATAGGAGTGAGTGTTAATGGTTTTTATATATGATCCTATAATATTATTGTAGACTTGATATAGTGGTCTAATTTGCTCCTTCCTGATAGCATTTTTTAGGTGGATGAAATTTTGTTTTTTGAGCATCAATAATCATCAATATAGTTTTGTTTTATTTTGACTTCAATTGAACAACTGTCACCCTTTCAGGTAGATGATTTTTTTTTATCTATTTAAATTAATCACTATTATTATTGCATGTTAATGATCTATACAAATTCACCATTCTAGGGGAGATGTTTGGACAATCCACAAGGCTATGCTCTGATGTAAATGCAGGATTCTAGGATTGATTTCATTACTGATCATTAAAAAATGTCTGATAACTACATAGAAATAAGGAAATACTCCATCACCACCCAACAATAAAATTGCATATCATTTTACCACGTGCTACCTACTTACAATCCATATGGTCTTAGCTATCTAAAAACTTGTGCTACCTTATATTAAATGTGGTCGGGTTTCGAAACTTAAACCTATCAATAAAGCTTATAGGTTGGGAGAATTGGTCAGGTAGATGCTTATTCACTACATTAACTTTAGGAAATCTAATCTCCAGTAAGATGTGATAATCATAGAGTAATCTAGCTTGATCATCTAGTCAAAATGCATTAAACACTTATTAAACTGTGTTGAGTACACATGTAATTTATCAGCTAAAAAAATAAAGACATCTTGATCAACCATTTAATATTGTGTAAACACTAACAGTCTGTCAAAAGTCCTATTGATAATTATGTTTTAGTCTTGTGTCATTTGAACCTTTGTATGCATGTCATTTTAATTTCAAAAGAGTAGTTTTATAATTATAGTATTAAGAAGAATATTTAGTAGTATAAATAAATAAAGTTTTATAGAAGTTATTTATCATCTCATAGGGTAGATGTAGGACTCAACCTAATTAAAATTACTCTCTTTAAAGTTTTATATTATGTCTATTTTTTTAATAAATATTTTTTCTTAATATCTTTTTTTATCAAAAAATTTGATACAACATAATTGGTTCTTAATCATCGATAATTGGACATTTTTGGCACCTAGATAACTTCTCATCATTTGTATAGGCATTTGATTTGGTAGAAAACCAAAATTTTAAGGTTTTGTAGTTTATAACAAAACTATTAATAATATTTTTGTATTAATATAAATTTTGTCATAACCAATCACATTTGTTTAACACTTGTGATTTTGTAGGTAATCAACAATTTTTGCAACAAATCCTTGAAACTACTAATCTTTGTGTTATTGGACCTATCTCCTTGAGTACCACCCATCAAACTACTATTCTGTGTGCTTATAGGCCACCCATCAAAGATCCATTTTGGCACTCTTAAAATCATTTTCAAATCATTTTTATCTTGTATATAATGTTTTAAATCATCTTATTGTGTGTATGTATCATTTTTCTTGTATATTCTTGTCTTTGCTTCTTGTAACTAATCACATCTTAATCATAATTAGTTAATTAATCTTTTGTCTGCTTGTTTGTTACCTAGGGCTATGATTGGTGTATGCTCTCTCCTTTGCATCCTTACAAAAAATCTAGGGAGATAAGAAACCACCTATAAACCCCTTCCCTTTTTTATTTTGTTAGGGGGTTGGTGACATATATTTCATCATCATGCATCACCCAAAACTATGTGTTCCAATGGAGTCTAAATATTAGGAGAGTTGTCAGTATAGTAGAATTCCTCAAAAAGGGTTCTATAGAGTGAGGGCCGATCAATCTCCAAGATCTAGGGTAATTAGATAACCTCCTACATGGACTTGGGCCCCAACATATCATCAAGTATATCAATGACACAACTAGATTATTTTTGTGTACCTTAAATTATGGGACTTTAGTTGTAATAGGTGTACCGTGATAAGAGTCAGTATCATCATCAATGTAGCCATCAAGTGCGAGTAGGGTTGAGAGGGTTCAGTCGATACCAAAATTGGTTACCAACCTACAACCTCACCTATAAAACCATTGGTTAGTGTGGGTATCAAGTTACACACCCTTGAGTTTACTAATCACAGGTTTTGGTTTGCTTTCTCATGGGTGTGTTGTGTTAGATCCATGTTGTTTGTGAGCTGATTCAACCTTTACCCAAACCTATACACCTACCTAGGTATTTATACAACCCATATTTTATATTATTCCATCATCATCCTATTATCTTTTATATCCTTTTCATATTTTCCTTATACATCCTTTTAATTATCACATGTCCTAGTCACACCCTTTCCTAAGACCACCCCACCTTGATTTGTCCAAACTTAACCTTGTCTTATCCACCTTTTTATTTCACTATAGTCCTAATCACTCTGAACTCATCTTGTCTCAATTTTATTTCATCATTGAAACCATCCCCTTGTACATATTATCCTCTTATATCCTTGTCATTATCCTTATCTCAGCCCCCATCTTATTTTCATCCCATCCTAGTCTAACCTCACCCATTTATCATTGGTCTCATCTCCCATCACCAACATCTTATCTTATACATCCTTATTCAATCATCATTTGTACATATCACCTAGTACATATTTAACATCATACCATTAGGCATATTGACTTTTTATATCCTTTTATTATCATATCCTATCCTCCATTATCACCTTGTCTTCATCCCATCCATCCATCCTTAGTCATACCCTTATCACTTGCATCCATCCTTACCTCATCAACTACTTGCCTTCACATAGTCACCTCATCCCTTCTTATTCCAACCATATCTACCCATCATTGGTCATATTCCCATCATCTCCATATTATTTTTTCATGATATCATTACCATCTTGTTTCCATTCCTAGTCGTGCCCACTCATCATTAATCACTCCCTATCACTCATCCTTATTACAATCCTCATCATCCTAGTTATCATGCATTATCTTTGATTGGGTCATAATCCATATCCCATATTATCTATGCATACCCACTCATACTCTTATACCATAATCTTATCATTTTGTCATCTGTTTTCCCACATTGTCTTTTTGGTATTTCCATTATTATTCCCCATCACCGCTTTATCCTAATTTCATCCTAGTGTTATCATTATCTACTTAGTATTTTTCCATCCTCATCATCATCATCACCATATTGATTCCATCCTTAGTCATATACACCCAATCCTAACACATATTGTAAATCCTAGTCTCATCCCCTTGTATATAATCCTCACTTGTACATCATACTACCCCTATCCCTTCCTAGTCTTACATATCATTTTGTCATTACCCCTAGCATATCCTATCCCATAATTGAGTTTATACCCACCACTCATCCATCTTAATCATCATCTTTTCCATCCTTATATCACTATTACCTTACACATATCATCCTTTTATATTTTATCCCATCTAACATTTTGTCTTAAACATATTCACTCATCCTTAAATCATACCCCTATCACAAACATCTTGTACATCCATATCTCATTATCATTTTGAATATATCCTTTCATCTTGTGTATCCTCATCATCATCCCCTTTATATATATATATATATATATATATATATATATATATATATATATATATATATATATATATATATATATATATAGTCCTTTTATTATCTTGACTTCATCCCATCCTAATCATACCCCATCACCTATCATAATCACACCTTGCCTTTTCATCCATCTACTACATCCATAATCACTTGTCTTGACCTATTCTTCATCACCCACATAATTTAACCTCATCCTATCTTGTCATAGTTGGCTTCTTAGGTCATATCCACATTTAAACCATCTACCTTTCATTTCCCATTTATCATTTCATCATACCCTATATATATTTGTCCTTATCCCATTATCCCTTTACCTTCATCACATCATCTTATCCCATCCCATCTTGAAAAATTTGGTCTTAAAGATTAACCTAGTCCATTATCTTTATATCACTCACTTTTTCCTATCATTTTAGTCTATTATCATTTGGTTAGATATCATACTGAGTCAATATCCTATTAAAATCTTATCACTCTATTAGTTTAAATATATCAAACCCATCATCAATCTAATAATCCCTAGTCAGATCATTTTGCCTATTCATAACTATCACCCATCATATCATATCCTTGCTAGTTTGAATTATAGGCACCCATCAAATCTTTAGTCCCTTTACTAGCTTGGTAACTAGACATCATTGATAGGTCATTAGCATCTACTTTACTACCAATTTGAAATTTTATCATAGTATATAATCCGTCAAGTCTTATTATCTTAGTCCTTCAACTTTAATTTGTTCAAATAAACCTTAGTCTACCTTTACATCATCATCCATATTCACCATGGATTTTGACCTGGTTCTTGTAGATCAATACATCCTAGCCAATAAGGATGAAGTCATTTTATGATTACTAGAGTTAGGTGATTACTTACCCTTAGATTTTTATGCCATTTTCCCTAAATAACCATCCTACATCCCATCAAAATCAATCCCAACATTCCTTGATGGGGTCACCCTAATCAATCAATACATCACCAAAATAAAGATGAATTCATTATGTGGCTATGAAATATGGGTGCTCACTTTCTCAATGATTTTGACCCCATAATACCTAAGTCACCTCCAAAACAAGTCCAACATCAATCCTTAGCCCATCCCCCTCCACCATCTATTATCCCTATTCAAAACCCTTTGGCCCCAATTCATACCTATCCATAGTCAAACCCTTCATATACTAATCATCATCCATAACCTTTATCACCCACCACCATGCAATTAAACCCCACTCTCATATACCAGTACATAGTTTCCAATAAATATGAGATCCTCTTATAGTTCATTACGATAGGTGTTCCACTTCTTGAAGGTGTTTACCCCCTTCAACTTATTGCTCCCCCATCATAAAACCATTTGTGTAAGTCACCTTCTAATCTACCATCCACTAGTCATAGCCAATAATCTACCCCTTCCCCTAATAGCAAATGGAATCCAATCTTGGCCACCCATCCATCTACCTAGTCACATCAAAAACCATCTGATCTAAAGTACAATGCTTCGACAGAAAAGTTATAAATTAAAATAAATCCCTATACTCACCTTCTTATATCCTTGGAAGCCATTTTCCAACAACTTATCACCATTAACATAATGGTATTTCCACCCATACGACATCTTGATCCCACCAAGCCTAATCCCTCTTGGTATTAAAAAAAAAAATATTTTATATATCATGAAACTTGGGGGCATTCCATTAAATTATGTCAAAACTTTTGAGACTACATTCAAGACCTCATAAACCATGGTGACGTAGTAATTAAGGATGAGTTTGATGAATTTAAATCCTTGGGTGAACAAGAAGAGGAATGACAATATTCCATTCCCAATCATGGCCATGCCCTTCACCTTCCAATCTAGGGTCAATACATCCTATCTATCCTCCATGATCCTCCCATCTTCAACCACCCATCCATTCATAATAAGTCTAGTCCCCATAATCCTAGTCCTCCATATCCCATTTTTATTTTCATGGACCTATCCTTCCTCAATCCATTGTACCTCCATCATCTCCCTCTCACTCATCACATCACATACCCCATGTTGAGAGGATAATTATGGGCAATCACTATAACAACATCATGTTAAAATCAACATCATAGATAGTTCACCAGTTTTATCTATATCAGGATCATGTGTGGTACCCGTGTCTGAATTAGATTCCTCATTTGAAGCATCATCCTTCATTAATATTTTAGTAGATGCTGATAATGCCTATCTTTTTGAAGGAAACTCTAATCTAGGTACCTCCAATATGTCACCATGCATATATTTTGATCCCACTCAAGATGATGAGGTCATAACAAATTTTTTGAGTCCCTTATCTATTCAAGATTTTCAGAGTGGGTCTACTCTTACTTTGGATACTTGTCTTAATGATCTTTTTGAGATTTTTTAGGACACTTTATTTGATGTTAATTCTAGGGATCTTAGTGACATTTATGAGGACTATGCTTCCCATTAATCCCTTAATCCATCACACATCATTAATCATCCACATCATCCCTATATCCCACTCAATGAAGGGAGTAAATAAAAACATGCATTGTTGGATTCCCATCTACAATCAACATCATGTGCCATAAATATTAAGATCTAAGACCCTATTCTAAAATTAATAAATAAAGATTAAACCATCTTTGATCCTATCCATCAAAGTCAAGTAAGGTCAAATCATCATCCTAATCAAAAAATGTATTCCTCTAGTGAAGCCCAATATTAGGCACTAGGGGACCATCAAAGTCAAAATAATTACATATCAAGCCAAATATCAATCTCCCTTGGTGAATCCAAAAATTAGGCATCATGGGGAAATAAATATAAAATCCAATCAATAAATAAAGTCAAAACTTATAAGGCTAACCACCCTCTTAATTCTTGGGTCAAAGAATCAAAAAATCAAAAGGTCTTAGATCCGTTACTCTCATGGAAACAATTTAAAGACTCCCCTCTACCATATCTGATGGTGTATGAAACTATTAAAAATCATTTCCATTCCCCATCCCATCATATCATTCATGACCACATCCCTCCTTCCCATCCTATATCCCATCATCACATTAATGAAATCCTCCCATCCACATCACATCTCAAATCCTTGGGAAGCATTGTCCCTCATAGGGGATATAAATATACCTAGTTAAAGGAAATTAAATCAAGAGTCAATAAAGGCCACTAAGACATTAAAACAACCATCAATAGTGAGAGAATCTTAGCAAATATATATACCTACAAATGGTGTCAGTTGAAGATCTAGATAGTATCAAAAATCTTACATCTTACCCTTTTCCAATAGATTGAGATGCCTAATAAAAGTCAAAAAATTTAAAACAAATCATTCATCCAATGGTAAAAACCAGTCTTCTGGCATCTTGGGCAAGTACCATGATGGAAACTAGTTTCCAATGTCATGGTAAAATAATCCATTGTCTATATTATTTCTCCACACTTTTGGAAAAAAATACATCCATCCCTTATCAATCTATCCATACTTGTCTCATCCCTCATCAAATTTATTTATATAGCCCATCCATGTCTTCCTTATCCATATTATCCCTCAGTCTATTGTTCCTACCCATCATCTTCCATCATATGACATTGCTTTCCATCTTGGCCTTCATAAGGAATGGAAGGTGTCTTGATAAGTGTACCAAAACCATCTTAGCATATCCTTCAATGGACACTCAGGCAATTAAACACCTATCTCCTTCATGATGTGGTCAATGGTAATCCCTAATCCTTTCTCCCTTGGTTGTCATCCCCTTTTCTACATCACCCTCATCTTCTTGTCACTCATCCATCCATCCATCCATCTTCATCCTAGTTGCTAGGCTTGGTATTAACTTTACTAGTAACCATATTTGTATAGTGTACATACATAGCCTAAAAATCCCTAAAAATAAAAAAATATCAAAAACCCTAAAAATCATAAAAAGTTAAAAAATCTAAACATAGTCCATTGTGTCTTGTCATATGCCTAATCCCCTAGTTGCATACATCTCCATTCATCTCATATTTTACCATCTTTGGATACCAAATTTTATCCTAGATATGAATTGGAGTGGTCACCCATCTCCCCATCTCTTCCTCATCCTTTTGACTAAGTGTTATCAACATACATCACCTTATCAAAGACTTTAATCTGGTACCCATCACTTCTTATCAGGACCTTTTCATATCTAGAACCCATCCAATTACCCTTTGCTAGTATATAAGGTACTTGATCCCATCACTATCCTATCATTTACTCTTCATACTTAGCACCCATCCAATTACTCTTTGCTAGTGTGAAAGGTATTTGATCCCATCATGTCCTAGTCTCCTTGTTATATTGGATCCTTGCAAGGCCTTGTATATTGGTAATCCTTGGTCATCACTTGTCTAATCACCTTCCTTGACCACTTTTTGATTTAATTTTGATATAAAATTAATATTTAAAGACCTTATCATGTCATCCATCCTTCTATCCTAAACTAGGGGAAACATCTCATTTTAATCATCCTATCCCGATTCAGGTCCCCAATCACTTTCATAACCAATTTAGTCAAATCACTCATCCCATCCTTAGATAAGACATTGTGACCTTACATGTAGACACTTGTCTAATATTATCTATTGTTTATTTTTCATCATGTATATATCTTTTTTTTAAGGTTTTGTTTACATCATGTTTTTTTGGGCAATAAAGAGGATGCTATGAGGACCCCAAAAGTGCTCTTGAGTATGCAGAGTTTGCTATTTTCCCATTCACTTTGGCATAATGTATTCTTGGCCATGCTTATATCATGGGGCATCTTGTTAAGTGTTATATTTTATCAAATTGATCAGACTATGATGAGCCTCATGACATTTATGATGGATTGATCTCATCATTGATCTCATCATATTTCTCTCCATCACAACTCATTTGACTAGTATCCAATCTTTTATCCTCATCTCATCATTTGATTCATATCCTTTCATCACTAACATATCCCCTAAAGAACCAATCATATCCATCATCATCCTCTATCCTCTATCCAAAACTACATCAATTTGAGGTCTTTTAGGACTATGTAGGTAGCACCTAGTCCCACTATTTGTGCCTAGGGATAGCTCGACCACCACTCATCTCTTCTCACCATCCCATTGCTAGCCTAGTAACTCAGTGATCACATGTCCATTTTTATCCCTAAATTTTATGGAAATTAGCTATTTATCACCACTCAACAATCTTTATCTCTCTTATCTCCTTTTGAGATTCTCATAGCATGTATCCCTGTTATGGGACTTATCCTCAGCTCAAAATCATCACCTTTAAATTTATCTTGTCTTATCAATTAAAACACTTTCTAGACATTCATCATTCATCTAGAACCCATCATTTGAGTTAATTTATCATCATCATTATTTGGGAATTTATCTAGTTAATTGGGGCATCCCAACCCCATTAAGATACTAGTTTTATCCCACTATGGGATTCTTGTTCGAATGATCATCCCAATCGGCTTTCTCCCCACACGTTCCCTTGAGGGGGTATCATATCATACTGATATTTGACATCATTTAACATTATGGTTTTTATTTGAAATACCATTACTCTTTTCTCTTCACCACACTCATAATACCCTTTCAAGGAGGGGTAAAATGTATGCACCTAAAATTACTCACTTCATTATTGTTGACTAATATTTCTATTAGTCGACACTAATTCTACTTAACCTATTTTATTCTGCTAATTTGGTCCATTCCTAGTCCATTTATCTAATATTATTCTCCCTCTATTATCTACATTCACAAGCCTTATTCATCATAATCTTTCATTAATTCTATCCTAATCCTTATTATCCTAATCTAATCCTAATTATTTATTTTATAGAAATTTAAAATTCACATAATCCCACTTACGCACCTACTAACTTATATCCTAGCCTTCCCTACATCCTTATGTCCCTAATAATCACCTAATCCCCTATATAACCCCTACCTAATCCTCCATTATCCATAAGATAATGGAGAAGTATTTAGAATTGAAGAAGATCTTCCAAATCTCTAGAATTCTCTAAACTCAAGACTTCTAAATAATTTAATATTATTTAAATAATCCATAGTCATTGAACTCATACCTCTAACTTCAAATATTAACCCTTGTTATTCCCTTGAAAATCTATATAAGTAAATTCCTCCCTCCATGGAAGGTCATCTGATGAATCCATAGAAAATCCATGTCTAAACATCCATTGAATCCTCCATCAACAATCCAACATCAAGAAACATCCTAATGTCAATTTGAGTCAAGGCAATCCATCAATCTCAATCTCTTTGTCTTTTTGTTTAATCTTGGTTTAAAGCATTTAGGATCTAAGATTTGAATGTAGGATTAAATAGTTATTTCATCTAATTACATTTAAATCTTAGTGGCTTTAGAATTTAACTATTGGTTTAAGATTTGAGTGATTAAATTGCATGATTTAATTTTTTGTGCTTGAATTTTAAGCTATAGGAATGATGAAAGGCAACACAATCCTTGTAGAAGATACTAGGAGAACCTGTGTTGATGCTAAAGTAATAATCTAAAAAATACTATAGAAATATCACAAATATATTAAAATTGATATATAAGGAAAGTGTAACCAATGTTTTAATAAACATGACTTTTCTCTAATTCTAAAGCTGAGTTCATGTCATGGGACTCTAAATCCAATATTGAGACTAATAGTGATTCTACTTCTGATGTTAAATTTGATGTTAGTTTAAAAAAGGAACCTAACTCTAATTTTGATTCTTCATCTACTGTGGATGTTTTTATAATAATATTTTGTTGAACATTTGGTATTGGATAAATAATGGCCTATGATGGCATAATGGGCTCTTTATAAATCAATTCATCTAGGAAGGGTTTAACATAGACTGGCTCATCTAGGTGAAGCCCATAAAAAAAGGGAATCACTCGAGGGATGACTCGACAAAAACTAGCCTATAAAAATGAGACTCCTTAATGAGGGGGGAAAGATCAAGAGACAACTCTATATAAATTGGCTTGTCAAAGGGGTTTGGCTCTTTAAAAATAGGACAATGGTCGAGGTAATGATTTGCCCAAAGGAGGTTATAATAATTAATAAGTGACTCAAAAAATACTAACTCATCATTGAGAAAATCATTGATAACAGATAAAGTATCAATGGGTAATTCATCATAGGCTGACTCATCATAAATGGGTGTTTTAACAATAACATCATGACCTTGGTTTACAATTGGTTGTTAAATATCAACTTTGAACACATTTTAGTCTTCAAAAGATGGTTCTTGAAGAGTTAATGGTTGTTGTTGAGGCTCAAAGATCCACACATAATTTATAAAGTGGGGAATGATTGGCTCAAGGTGAACAATGGTTTGTGGTTCAATGATGGACTTTCCAAAAATTAGACTATTAAAGAAAGGATCAAGAAAGATTGATTCATCTAATTAACCTTCTCAATAATAGGCTCAATAAATATTGGCAATTGGCCAATAATGGTAATGAATGGGTGTTGCAATGCTCGATTGCTAGTGTAATCCAAAGGAAGAGGACCTAAAATGGTAACCTTCATGCACTGTGGAGCTTGATGGCTCATGCAAGTTAAAGGAGAATAGCCTAAAATGATAACTTTCGAACATTGTGGAGTTTGATTGCTTGTGCAAGATGAAAAAGAAGGATAACCTATAAAGTTAACCTTTGAATGTGGTACACAAATCAAAGGGGAATGATGGGGATGATGTACACAAATTAAAATGGATTAGATTGGTGTTTACAAACTAGGACCAAAGAGGGTGGCATACTCAAACATGATGAAGTGCTCATGCCTGTCATAAAAGTGCTCTTCCTGATAACCAAGACCATAAGAGACCCCATTAAAAGTATACCTTTACATCATTGTTAGAAGATTATTCTCTACATTTGCTTAAGATTTTAAAAATGTTTTTCAAACATTAACAAGGTATGTTTTGATTTCTAGAAATAAGTGACCAAGTAAAAAGATACTTTAATAAAGAAGGTGGAATAGTAGCACATAATTAGAAGAAATGATTATGAAATTACTCAACCTTGGTGGGTTGAAATCATAAAATTAGAAGAGGGTATGATAACTTTTAAATCTAAAGTGTAAACTAGGATACCAAATGTAGGTTTAAAGATACATCAATATCGTAGAATCTAGGGACAACTTTGACAAGTTATGACTAAAAAATTAGAAGAGGGTCTTTTGGATAAGGAAAGTAACAATGTGAACTAATAAAGTCAAGATGTGAAAACACATATGAATTTCTAATTATAAAACTAAAAACAAACAGGGAATACAATGCTACCACGTGGTAATAAGAGGTAAAATTGGTTATAGAACTTAGAGCATGAGCGATGCACAAGATAACCTAAGTTTACAATGATCAAATGATGATGAGTCTATAAAATTGCCTTCAATCCAAATGGAAAATCATACCCAAGTTAAATCAAACCAAGTACAAATAGAAAACTGATTAACACCTTGATTTAGAACTTAAAAACATGAGATTCTGAGTTTGGATTAAAAAGTGAAGGACTTAGAGTTTTTTTCAAAATGGTTTAGACTCAAATGGAAAGTATAACAATGTTGTTTAGATAAGACAAACATAATGTTTCAAATGAGGATTTGAACAAATAAAAATATGTTTTTGATTTGGTCAGTATAATTCCTCCTTGTTCAAATAAACTGATGAAAAATAAATGTGTTTGGTTGACATCTTTTAGTTTACAAACAAGTTTTAGACTCAAATCAAGACCAAACAAGTAAAGGAAAGGACAAATACAACTAAGTATAACGTCCAAAACCCTAAATAATAAGGTTTCTTCATATCACTAAATTCTATTTATACGTGTGCTCTTAAGAGGATTTTAAGTGTTAAGACAACAATAAAAGTACATGAAGTAGTAGGTTTGTACAACCACCTTCTCCTAAGAGATTGTACGATGACATGAAACTTTAATCTACTTATCCTACATCAATAATATGTCTGTAGCAAGTTGGGGTTGTTATAAAACTTAAAATTTTGACCATCTAGATTGTCCCAAGTGTGGTTACCACTAGATATGCCTCATGTCAATTGAGTTCATACTGGTTAACTCACTATTCAAGGGTATATTCCTTTGTGTAGTGATTCTATATGTGTACTTTTTAGTGTAATCCCCTAGTTAAACAGACTTGACTTGGGTCTTTATTATGATTGGAGAGGTTAGCCACTCAAACCTCTAATAATTATAGTATACATGACCTTATTTATATACCCCTTAATAGAACGGGGTTGAAACAATGCTAGGAGATGAATTCCAAGGTCAAATATTCTCTAAAGAACTCATGAAGAGGCTACGAACTCCCACTCACAAGCCAAGTTTTATCAAAATGAGAGATAAAATGAAAAGACTTTAAAAGTTGTGTTTAGATCATCCAAACCATATGGATTTTGGGGAGTGCCTTAACAACATTATTTTTACACCTTGGAAAAGATATAATTTACAAGACAAGAGCACTTTTGGTCACTCAAGTTCCCTCAAGGGGATGGGAGGAGAGCATACATGTATCCTTCATTTATGAAAAACAAACAAGTATAAAATGATGTAGAATTAAATAAAACACTCTTTAAGAGCTCACAATTTTAAATGAATGTTTATTTTATACACCAAATTGAGATGTTTGTGAAGTTTTTGACCTCTTGGCCTTAGTTGTAAACTTGTAACAATTTCACAAAACAAACTAAGTATAAAAAACCTAGATTCTTTTTAAACACCAAAGGGGAAGTTCAAGACTTAAACATATTCAAATTTAGCACTTTTATAGCATGTGTCCTATTATTTTTAGAGGGTTTCCTTCTGATTTGAAACTCAAAAGCAAGTTAGAAAATAATATTTGAAATGTAAGCTCTCAGGTTTCTCTATTTTATTTTACACAAAGACTAACGTCAGTCCATAATGACCGATGTTGGTTATAATAAAATTGATGCCGGTCGATAAAAATTGATGCTGGTTACCTATGAAACCTTAGGTAAAAAAAAATTCACAAAAAAAAAGTTGTTAGCCCAAGTTAGTATAAAATATCCAAAAATGCTCTAGATCATGCAATAAAATGGTTAGACAAAGACTATGTAAGATTTAAAATCACAAATATCAACTTGTAACTCTCAAAAAAATTTAAAAGCCATGTTTTTTTGTCGTGTTCTACCTCTACACCAGGATTGATGCCAGTTAAGGTAAACTGATATCGGTCACTATATGTCAACAAAAATGTCAAAAACATGGGAAAAATAATGACCAAACTTGAATTTTATAGATTTTAAAGTACTTTTTAAAAAATATTAGAATTCCAACGTGTTCTCCTTGCTTGAATGGGATGTGTGGTCCCACCAGACATGCCAAGATGTAGATATGAAATCCAAAGTAATTCAGATCAAGAATTAGTCAAGAAAACTCAAGAAATACATAAATAACATAATCAACTAATCCAACTCCTTCAATGGGGTTTGCAAATGATAATTAAGAGATATTTAAAGAAATCACATACATCATACCTTTCCAAGAGCATCTTATTCTCCAAATGTAGCTCAAAACATAATTTTTCCCTTGATTTGGTGCTCAAATATTTATCAATGATGAATGTTTTGCTCCTCCACCATCTCAAGTACACTAATGAAACTAGGATCAGGATATTTAATCAATGTTATGCATATCTTAAAGCTATCTTATTTCAAATTAAGTATTATAACACTACTCAAAGAAAGGTTGTGGAGATAATTACACATAATAAGTTTACACAAATGAAGCTTAAAAATGGTGGTCTTGGCCCTCCTATTTATAGATTTTTGAATTTGATCAGAATCAACCATGACCATCCATCTTGAGATCAATATGTGTGTCTATGAATTAATTCAATTTTAGAGAGTTAATCCATAAATATATCCATAAATATTTGGAAGGGGCATTAAGGAGGCATTGGAGGCCTTCAACTTGACATTTATTGTTTTTATGGCTTATGGATGCCACCCCATAAATGATGTCTCCTGATGATGTAGATATTAAAAAGAAATTTCTAATGAAACCAATCTTCAATAACTTTCATGGATTTTGCACTTAAGCTATTGATTTAGATTAATTTTCTTAAGTGAGATTAATTAAATTTTATACAATTATTTGGAAATAAGTTGCACAGTACTAATCAAATTGGTTAGAATATCATATTATTGGGTCATAATTTGACTAGAACATAATTAGAAGAATGTGTGGATTGCGTACGGACCAATACCCCATTTAGGATATTGTCAACATGAAATAACACATGCACATGTGTGTTTTTGAATTAGAAGAATTTAGTGATTTAGAATGTTCAATTGTATTTTTGTAATTTTGACTCAAAATGATTTGAGAAAAGTTAATAATTACTTTAAATGCATTGCCCTATTTACGGATACATTAACCTAAACTGGTAATTGTATACGATAAACTTGAACTATTTAGTACGTTTACGTGATTTTGGTCTAAATTATGAATTTAAGTAAATTTTGAGTAAGATTGACAATTTCAACACAATGGTGTTAGGAATTGGATGTCTACAATAATATTGTCACATACACGTCATTTTTTTTATTACGCTAAGAAAAAAATATTAATAATCAAAGTCTATGTGATTTCTTGGTTGAAACAAAGCTATCAAGATAATAAAATAAAAAATAGTGTACAATTGGCTCCATGTTGTTTGTTGGATGTTGGCGCTTGATCTTATTAGAATGCCCAGTTATCGATTGGAGGGAATGGGGGTAGGGGGAGGTGAATTATATTGGTGCATTTTTATCCTAATATGTAACCCTCCTTTGACATGAGGGAATTGTAATCATGGCAACACACTGTGTGAGTGAAGAAGATATTGTAATGGATGCTTTTTAGGTTTATCCCTTCATTTGTTGGATTGAATAAGAGAAGAATTGGTTGTTTGTGTGTGGACGTAGCCCATATTAAGTGAACCACATTAAATTTATGTTTCTCTTGTATTATGTTTTCTACATTTTATTTTTATTTTTATTTCATTGATATTGCTCTACGTTCTATATTCCTAACACCATTAAGAATCATTCAAATTTGAAAATAAATTTATGCACAATATGGGGTATTCACATTATAAATATAACAATGAAGACTTGGTGGAACCTTGCCAACTCTAATTTACATCTTAACAATTTATAATTATTTAGTACTATTTTATATCGGTTTGCATAACTCTTCTTCAATCAAGTCTAACTCATTCTTCGATTGTATACACAACTATGAAAATGACATCAACAATACTTTTATCATATAGATAATAATCAAAATTAAAACATATATATAATTACCATATAGATATTAAATAAAAAGATAAAATATAAAATAAATCATATTATAATATTATCTTAAGTATTATGAATATTCTATTTATGTTTTAAAAAATGAGATGTGACATTTACATGGATTCAAAATTTTATATAAAAATTCACAATTGTTTTTTACATATATTATTTGTTTTCTAAAAATTCAAAATCCCATATAATTAAATAAAACACTAAAAATTATATAAATCAATTAACTTATTATCAAATCTAAACTATTTTCTTAAATACAAAGTCTAAAAAAAAATGATGTCCATAAAAACAAATTAATTAAACCGTGAATGGAAAACTACATTGTGAGTTTCAAAAGTCACAACTATTTCTTAACACATTTATCAATTATTAAAAAAATCAACAATCAACTCCGCCCGGAGCAGCCTCCCACCAAAAAAAAAAAATCATATTTAAAAAAATTATAAACCATGAAAGTTTGAATCTTTCAATACTTTTGAATTAATCAAAAGGGGTGAGAATTAACCTAAGAAAAACTTTAATTATTTTTTAATGATGCCTCCTCTCAATTTTTACGTTGAATCATATTTAAAATAGATCAGTTGCATTTCCATGCATAAATACATTATAAAAATAAGAACCAAAAAAAAATAGTTGTGAAATTTATTTTATTTTATTTATTTTTATTTTCATTTATAAAATATTGAAGAAGATATAAAATAAGTTAATTAGTTTATTTTAATATTGAATTTATTTTAAATCCGTTACTAAATGATGGTTTTAATATTTATTTTTGTTTTTTGATAATTTATTTTCATAATAATTTTTTTTATTATTTTCAATAAAGTATTTCATTTCACAAAATTTTAGTAGAAAAACATTCTCATAAACATTTAAAAATAAAATCAAAACTAACTTGTAGTTTAAACACTTGCACATCATACTCCACTAATTCATCCTTATGTCATAGGGTGATGTGAATCTTAAGTAGCTCTCAAAACTACAAAATAAGCTTCGTGGCCAATTTTTGACATTTATATATCTTTGTGTGGAATAGTATACCATCTTGGTTGCGAGTTAAAATAGTCTACGCGTTGAGCTCAAACTTTTAGCGAATGTCATTAAATCCTTTAAATGTCCTCGGCATGACTATTTTTGGCTGTGTGAACATTGATTTCACTGTGACCAATCCAGAATATTATTTCAACTCTGGTCAATTTTATCATTATAGTTTTGTTGTCTTATTAGGAGTTAAAACATTTATTGGAAGTTAAACATGAGAATTTATTGTATCCGCTCTTTGTGACACCCTTTCCCTTTGATTCACAGGATCGTGCAAATTGGCACAATTACGAGACATGGGGAAATGTATAGAATGTGTCTAAAGCAATACTTCATGAACCCTCTAAGATTCGGTGGAGTCCACGAGCTCATGACCTCATTGTGAACCGTGGGAACCTTGATATTAATATACACATAAATAATATTCACTCATTTGAAAAAAAATTCAGCTACTGAATTTGTGGTAGTATTGTGGTATCGTTTCATGTGGTCATGTTACTGGGAAAAAGGTTCATTATATGGAGAAACTATGGAAATATATATTTTCAATTTAAAATTTTGTGTATTTTATGCATTTTAAGATTTTGTGATCATAAAATAGATCATTATTTCAGAGTTTCATACTCGGCTTTTTTTTGTAGAAGTCTTGGACAAGTTTTATTTTCATCCCTAGATTGATTATAAAATAAATCATGTTTAAATTTGATTGTTTCTGAAAATATTGAAAGGGATGAATCCACAATGAACCATTAATATTTAATTATATGGGAGCCATATAAATTATGTGAGAATTCTTGTAATAATTAAAAGATAAGGTGGAATTTTCGTGACATGGTGGCCATGTGGATAGCGTGGGAACACTCCATTTAATTAGTGGAAAATAAAAAAGTGGCCCATATTATATATTGAAGTGTGGACTCTATGAAATACACAAAATTCATGGGATGCTTGAAAAGTATGGACTCTGTGAATGGTTGTAAACTTTTTGGATTTCAAGACCTCCATTGACTTCATGAAATTTGAACATCCAAACTTGTGACTTCCATAATGATTGAAATGTCTATGGATTTTTTCTTTTTTCTCTCTCTCTCTCTCTCTATCTTTTTTTTTGGTTTTTTGTTGTTGTTGTTGTTGTGGGGAAGGAATAAAGGATAAAGGCAGAGGTAGAAGTTGCACATGATTTAGACATGTAAATACTCAAAGCACAATTTCCCTCATAAAATCCATAAATGAATTTCGCATCTCATTTGATTATGAAGATGTGTTACAAATATTAAAGGTAGTGGCACGTGTTTTGATGGTCAAGGCATAATATATTGGGTGACATCAATTTTGATGTATAATTTATATTTTCCACATTTTATTATGTGAACGATAGTAACTTGTGGCTACTTATTTATGATATGGTTTTAGTGACCTTGTTGTTAATGAAGATATACTACATTGATATACTATGTGATCCCTCTTGTGATATGTAGTTGTTATATCAACATAAAGTAAGTATAATGTGACCTCATGACCTCTTGTGGCTTTGTGTAACTTAGCAATGCAATTATATTTTTATGTATGTAAATTATATAAAATGCTATAATTATATATAAAATATAAACTCTATTTCAATGTTGAAAATAATAAATAATATTGTAATATAACTAATGATCGTAGGTCCTAGCCGTAACTTAACAAATTTTTGGTTAAATAAACTAAGCCTAACTTGAAAATATATACATATTAATTGATTAGGATTAATTATATATGAAAACACAAAATTGTTTTTGGTAGAGAATAATAAGGGAAAAGGGGCCCTTACCTTGAGGTACAAAGGATTTGAATAGCAAATCAAACCAAGAAAGATAAAATATGTCTCTAAGAGAATAGAAGACATGCATAAAGTAAAAAATCTAAGAAGTCATAAATCCAACTTGCCAATTACAAGAGAGAATACCTATGAAAATAATCCTAGAAGCTTCATAAATAAAACCACAAGCCAATAATAGAAAACACAACCAAGAGTAGTCCAAAAGTGAAAGAAGGAAGCACCACCATGGAACAACTTAGGGAATGTAGGAAAATGCCTCCACTAGAAGCCTTGGCAACCAAATTCTAGAATGTACTTCAAGCACTAATCCAAGATACCTACTCACAAGACATTGACAATAAAAAAACCAAGACTGAAATAATGTTTGCTCCAATCATTACAAACACAAATGATCTAAGAAGCCAAAACGTGGAGGAAAACTTGATACTACAATAAACTCTTTGAAATCTATAGTATTGTTTCATATATATATATATATATATATATATATATATATATATATATATTCAAAAAATACTTGACCCAATTTCAACTTCCATTTATGTATATCATCGATTCAGAAATTGGGTCAAGTATTTGAAAGTTATAGCATTGATTCATATATATATATATATATATATATATAGGAATCAATGCTATAACTTTCAAATACTTGACCCAATTTCTGAATCGATGATATACATAAATGGAAGTTGAAATTGGGTCAAGTATTTTTTTATTAACTCTTTGCATTCTTCCCATAGAGGGGGCCTTCACAATGATAATATTCAGTAGGATGAAGGTAAATAGCTCAAAATTTAGGCAATACATCCACTTGAGAGTTAGTCTCACAATAGCTGTAGAAGAAATAAATATCCTCAAAATAATAATGACATGGAATATTTCTTAAATTATTGAACTGATCTACCATTAATCATATCTTCTTGATTTAACAATATTGATGATCAAGAGAGAATCACATTCTAGAAATAATTTCCTAAAATTAGACTCAATAGTGGTCTTAAGCATCTGAGAAGAGCTAGCACTTTAGACAATTTATTTATAAACCAAGGAATTTTGAAGGC
This sequence comes from Torreya grandis, assembly GCA_037957365.1. Lineage (NCBI taxonomy): Eukaryota > Viridiplantae > Streptophyta > Pinopsida > Cupressales > Taxaceae > Torreya > Torreya grandis. Next base: position 1,488,884 of record JARHVA010002986.1, on the reverse strand, counting down.
ATAATAGGAAATCACTTGTCTTAGACTATCTTTGAAGATGCCTCCACCTCTTGAAAGCCTTGGGTTACCTTTGAACTCTCTGTTGTAATTTAGTTTGATATAATTATCCCTCAGGGGATTTGAATAAACCAAAAACCTTTTGTTGAATTAAGGATGGAGGTTGAAGTTGTTTTGAAATAAATTCCATTGTAAAATAATATGATGATCATTTTAAATGATTTTAGTTTTAGGAGGCATAACATTAGCCTTAAAATCCTTGTGAAGTATTGCCTCAATTTTAAGACTAAGGGTTTATTCATAAAGGGATAAGATCTTGGAGATTATATTGGTTATTTCTTTCCATAAGCTCTAGATAATCAAATATGGGGCCAAATCCCAAACACTTCTTACTTTATCCCCGCACTCTTCGGTCCAATTAATTTAAATTTTCTAAATAAAACCTATTGCTACCCATAGTTTGTTAATTTTATTAAAAAATGAAGATCAAATTCCCCAGGAAAATTTACAATGATTTAGGACATGGTTTATAGATTCAAATATATCTTTACAAGATATGCACCAAGAGGGTCCTTAAAAATCAATCCTTTGAATTCTATCCTAAAAAAGATATTTCTTCTTCATGATAAGCCATTGATTTACATTAGCTTTTAGAAGTCCCTGATGTATCCAAAAAAATCCACAAGCTATATTGGATTATTTATATTAGAGTTTATGTTATTATTATTATCTTTTTCCACCAAAAAAATAATGAATGGATATCCTTTCCATTACAAGCTATCAATATTTTTTGAGCTATTGATATGGTGAGCATTCAAGAAGGTGTGAAATAAATAAGAAGATCAGAGGAATGGTTGGATGCATAAATATTTGAGTTTTTACATCTCCTCTAAGGGACCCAAACACTTTGAATTTCAACCTAGTAATTATAAAATAGGGATCCCCAAATGTTTGAAAATAAATATTCTAACATGTTAAAGGAAGGATGATTGCATAGAGGATGTACATTAAACCAAAAATCACTCCAAAAGTTAAGAGATGTACCATTTTTAACATCCCAACGTAGGGAGTTATAAATAAGGTCTATAAATTTACTAAGGAAATTCTAGATATAATACCCATGCATCAAAATATAAGTAGTAAAAACATGGGATAAATAATAAACATTATCTAGATACTTTCTTCAGAGTAAGATACTCCAAGTGTTGTTTTTCTCTTCATAGATTCTCCATAGAAGTTTTTATCCTAGAGATTTATTCAACTTGAACAAATTTTTAATTCTAACCTTACATTTTGATTTAAGAAAAAAAATCTTTCTCATTTCATTAAAGTAAATTTCTAATATTTTTAAAGATCATTATGGTCAACTAATCTATATTTAACACTAGCAGGAGATTTCAAGACTAACATCATGTAGACAACTATTGATTTGAGAATAGATTGAATAAATTGTATTTTCCTTGCCCAAGATAGCCATTTTAATTTCCAATAATCTAGTTTATTTTGGAAGGTTATGGTCATATTTTTCCAAAATTAGTTTTTGGAATGACCATCAAAGAGCGGGGTCCCTAAGTATTTATTAGAAAGAGATCCTAAATAAAAACTAAGAATTTGTTTAATCTTATTTTTCTATGTAGAAAAGTGTGGAGGAATAAAATTTTAGATTTAAATAGGTTAAAATATTTATTTTTATTATGTTGATACTAATACAGTATTTAATTCATCATTCTAACTTCCTGAATGCAAGCTGAATTTCCCAAAATTCTATCATCCACAAATTGATCATGATAGAAATTAAAATTTTGGGTGATATTAAAGACACTAATGAGATTAAGTGTTTTTTTCTTTGAGAGTTCTCTACCGATGAATTCTATCATGATTATGAATAGGTAGGTAGAGATAGGATCTCCCTAATGGAGACGTATGAAAACATTGAAAAACTAGTCAGGACTCTTCTAATAAGAACTGAATACATAAGAGTAGAGACACAAGAATTTATCCAATCACACTAATCCTTAGAGAACCCAAAATTATTACTTGGTTTATGAAAATAAAGTTACAATTCACCCTATCATAATATTTTATAATATCAAGTTTGATGATCATACTCACTTCCTTCTTCAACTTGGTTGAATGAATAAGCTCATGAAAAATAACAACACCATCTAGGATGTATCTATTTTGAACAAAACTACCTTGTTGATATGAAATAAGAAGATGAAGGAGTATTTTAATATGAATATCCAAGGCTTTTGAAATAATCTTGTATATGGTGTTGTATAAGGTTATAGGTCCAAAGTTGTCTAAGGAATCTGCATTTGATTTATTGGGAATTAGAACAAGAAAAGTTTAAATAAAATACTTCACAACTCCATGAGATAGACCAATTAGGTGGGTTCATTGGTTTGAAATGACCATACCATGGTTATAAACCCACCTAATTATCCTAGGATGCATCCAAGCTTCAGGAATGCATGAACGTCGAGGACTAGGGTTGAGAGTACCAAGGTGCCCCTGTTAGGAGGTGGGATGTTATCTGATGTGAATATCAGACATCTAGGGTCCCTCTTGATATCTTGGATATAAAAAAATTCCTTTTATTTTTTTTGAGGATCTAAATTCATTGGCAACTTTTAGAGTATCATGTTTTACAATTTCAAAAAAGTGTTTGAAAAATCCTAGAGGGAACCTAATAGGACCTAAGGATTTATCATTGTCCATTCTCTAAAGCATAGTTTAATTTTATTCCTATGTGTAAGGACTCATTAAATAAAAATCTTGATTATCATTGTTTATTCTTGGAATAAGATTCATAAATTCCTATTTCTCCCAAGAAAATCCTTAGGAGTTATCCATAAAGAAGTTTTAAAAGAATGGATTACCTCTTTTTGAATAACATCCAAATCTTCAATATAATGGCCATTTGTAGTTTTCAATTTTGAGATCATAATATAATTATGAGTATATAGGTTAGATTAGTTAAATAATTTTGTTTAAATTCTCCTTTCATAATCCAACATTCTCTACATTTTCATCTTCAAAAGGTATCCTCTTTAATTAGAACCGATAATCTAGATAATCTTCAAAAGTTGTCAATGGAGATAATCTTTGGGGACACTGAGCCTAAATCTAGTACTTAGCCCCTTTTCTATAAGAAAAATAGGTTTTTCATGATCAAACCTATACAATTGGTATTTAAGGCTATAAATATAAGATTCAATGATTGATTTTTTCCTAAACATTCTACCAAAAACCTCCTTATTTTATTTTTAGAGGTGTTTTTTAGCATTTTTCAGCTTGTGAGCTACAATAGACATTCTAATGCTACCACTATGTCCTTGTTCCATCCACCAATATTTCATAAGGGCCATCATATTTGGATACTTTAAACACATTATTTTGAGTCTAAATGGCATGTCAATAATATAAATATCTATTTTGATAATGAAAGTGATATGAAAATGACCAGACTATGAAATTTTAACAATATCTAAGTGACGGATCCAATTTTGATTTAAACAATGATTAAAGACTAGAAATCTATCAATTCATTTAGCAATGTTACCAAAACCAAATTTTATATTAGTCTAAGAAAAGGATATAGATTTAGGCTCAGTGTCCCAAAGATTATCTCCATTGACAACTTTAAGTTGGTATAATTAGGATTGAGTATTTCGCTAAAACCCTCCACTTTTATCATAATTTTTCATAATGCTATTGAATTCACTAGGCAACATAATTTATTTGTAACAACCCCACTGCATGATAAATAGAAATACATGATTTTTTTTACTTTAAACACATATAATATAAATATATTACACATGAGAATCTAAGTAGTGATCATACAAAATAATCTAAGTGTGATAATGGAAAATAAGTACATATTATTTAATAGTCACTAATCACTATCAATATGTGAAACACACCATAATACACACATAGATATTAATTACAAATAGCCATCAAATGATAATACAACATACAACCACTACTATCAATCCATAGTAATAGGTAATTAAAAATCTTCATGTTAATGTTTACAATAATAATTACAATATAATACAATGTAAATAAATAAGATACACGGCTCCCATGGAGCATAGTTCCTAAACTCAAGTATCTGTGGCGATCTCAAGTGTCATCTCAAAATTAGTACTATTGTGGGGAGGGACAATATCATCTAAATAATTTTCCACACCAACTACAGATCAATGATCCCCCACACTAATCCAACAAGGGAATGGCCCTTCCTTCACAGATGAGTAGATATTGAAGGTAAGGGAGTCTAGAGAGACAAGGAAGTACCCTGTGTTGTATGATTTCTAAAACTAAACATGTAGTGTATCAAATAAAACTCATTCTATTGTAAGATATCACACAAATATGTAAACCATACTCATGAAATGATAACTTCTCATGAAACATACTTTAGCTAAAGTATTAAGAATAATGAATAATAATAATCTATAGATCAATCAAATTAATACACACCACATGATCAGATTACCTTCATCTTGAATTGTGATGGTAGTAAGTCAGTGAATTCCATCTCACTCTTTACTCAATATCAATAAAATAATATTGGTTAAACATAATTTAACCATAATATTCGTATAATTTACATCCTACGAGCAATCATATCACATAAGTAATCAAAGCATACATTTATTCAATAAAATATATGAATGAAACTTAAATTATTATCTATCCATACAATAAATAATGATTAAAAATTATACCACCCAGGTAAAATATATATTTAGCTACACACTCTAACTACCATAATTAGTTTCCAAACATACTACACCCTATGATGACCTATATTACCATAGTTTAGTATTCTAAGACATAACTATAAGTTTTTCACAATAAATTAGTCATAAATACATGAAAACACAATCTTATATTCAAGAAATTAGATATAAATAACCGAGTCATAGTTCCCACAAAACACATGATATTCTATCCTAAGATTCATTATACTCTCAAGGGTTATATACATACATACATAAAGTCCTACTAACTATGACAAAACATTTCATTCATAGTAATAACCAAAATATATACATTTGATTATTCAAATATAGATGTGAGTCTTAGATACAACAATTACAGCATGTACCATCCAAGTATAACATACATTTATACTATAGTACTCTATGAAATCTCATATTATCATAGTTCATCATTTATGAACACAAATACACAATTAAAAATAATCAATCATTTACTTATAAAAAAATAACAACTCAAAATTATAAATAATAATCTAGTAAGTATAGGATATACTATCTAGGTGGACCCTATGTTTAAACTACATATTAACAATCAAAAGAACATAACTTATAGGCATACCTTTTGATTCACTATTATATGCTAAATATGTCTAAAAACTTGTACATATTAACACTCTCATAATATATACCACACACAATAAACTAATAGTCAGTCATACTATTAGTAGTGAGTCATATAACTCATAAACCCATTATGATCTTTCATTCCAACAATTCATTTTTTTCTAAGAGATTTTTCTAAAAGATTATAGTTTCTAGTTCCTAAAAAACTTTGTCTTTAATTAACCATCCCATGCTATTGATATATCAACTATATACAAGTACTTGTACATCATAATATGCACCACATATAAGTACTCCAATTATATGTAAATACTATATAATTGTTCACTTATATGTTTTAATCAAGAATATCTCAAATACTTAACTGCATTTTGAAAGAACATGATCTTATACTAGGTTAGAAGTTTACATTTATGTTGACATAGTTTCATAATTCTTGAGGTCTCATGAGAAAATGTGTTTATATTTTTCAATAATTTATAGGTATACATTCTGATATACCTAATGTACGTTAACTCTTAAAATGATTCGTAAATCCTTGGATACATTTATTTCCTTTACACATAAATGTGCTTAACAATATAAATGACATCATTAGCTTTTACATTTCTTAGATAAATAATTGATCAACATAACATTATTGATAGACTAATCTAAACATAACCATATTTTCGTAATATTAAGGGACAAGTAATCACATTTATTATCATTGAGATTATACATTACTAAGAGTTGCCAAGATATATAGATCACTAAAATCTATTGATATTGTTGTATTAACCACTATCCCATTACTATATACTTATTTAATAAACCACAATATACTTAATATAGTTATCCAAGTATACAAGATATTATCTGAGGTATAATCAAATAGTAAATTGCCATATATATCGCTACTACTATCTAACAGGTTGATGTACACAACTCAAGATTTTCAATTCAGTACACTTCTCAATTATACCTCATAGTAATATATTCTAATGTAACCAATGGGATAAATTTTTATATTTATAGTTGGTTGATTCACTTCTTAATGTTAACTCGTATACCATTTATAGTTGTATATTTATTTATCAACTTAATTAATAAATAAAGAATCACATCATAGTTAAATTAATCCTGACCATTTATACTTTAACATTATAAATCTATAATGTGTATTCTAATCTATTAATAGAGTCCATGAATATAAATGACACAATGAGCTAATATACTATTAACTCATATAACATTGATCAGCATCAAAATATGTTAACTATATTATGTAATAAAGTGATGCCAATATTATCTATATTGTCTAGTTGTTTAAATATATTTATTAATAAAGTGAGTATCACCAATAATGACCATAAAATAAGGTGACACCAATATATATATTTACTAATAATACTCACTATTAAGGAATTTAGTGATGACATTTGCTATATTATGAAGCTCGGATAATAAGCTTCGACGACCCATATTACATAACATAAACTATAAATTAAATATATAGTGACCTGTTACTTATTGCAAAGACTGATATTGAAGTTACAGTGACTAATGAATACTCAGGGATGCCTTTTTAAATATAATATATACTTTGACTTAAAATATGTCACAATATTTTTTTATACATAATGAGGACTTAAAATGGCATACATATAGTGATGCCAATTGTTTATTCAATTAATAATATTAAAAAATAAAACATAGCAACACCTTTAGACCAAAAAGTAGGCTAGATTAGACTGCAATGATGCCACCTAAAAACAAGTCATCACTTCCCTCTAAATGGTATATTTACTTCCAGATCACCTTTTTTTTAAATTGCAAATCATCCTATTTAATTTGTAGCACCTAGGTGTGTTAATACAATTTAATGTGTTGTTTGAAGTAAAATATTTAATTTTGATCCTCATATAATATCTTTTTATAGAAATGATAGCCAAATTGACTTGTATTTTGTTATCTTAAATTGCCATGTTGCAGGAGTAAGTTAGTACAATCTCTAACTTTGACTATAGCACCCAATATTTAAATATATGTTAAGCTTTACCAAATAGATCTTTATGAAGGGTTTATACAATTTTGTTAACATATGTTAAGCTATATCACTTGTATATCATATGATTCACTTTTATAATGCAATATATCATTATTAACATATGATATTAATCATTTTTAACATATGTTATATATCATTGTTAACATATCTTAAGTGATAAATCTTTTTAAAATCAGTTTTATATAACTTTGGTTATATCACTCAATTTTTAAGGGGATATACCATTATACTAGGAATAAGAGTGGCCTAATATTTTACTAGTATGTAAATATATATAATGTTTAGATGATATATCATTGTAATTTTTCAAGTTAAATATGATGGTAAATATATGTGTATAAATAACTATAATCTTGTTAATAAAATCACATACAATAAGCTAACCATTCTACTAGGTGAGCTACCATACCATATAAATCTATAATGGATTTATATTTTAGAATTGAATATGTTTCCCAAACCATTAAAACACATAGACATATCATGTATAGTTTTAACCCAGAAGGAGCATTCACTAAAATTGAATTCGTTGCCTACTTAGCCAATTACGTTGACGATCTTCTTCTAGATTTTTTTTCCTCTGTGTCTTCTCACCTTCTCCTTGTACATCGACCTTCTTCATCTCCTTTCAAATCTCCTATGAAATCCCATATTATATCCTTTTCAATTATCCTTCTTAAAATTTTTATCTTTTTCCAAAACTTCCTTTCATATAGTAGGCATCATCCTTTTTATTTTTAAAAGATTTTTCTTCTTCTTCTTCTTTTTTTTTTTCTATTGTTTGTTTTTCTTTTGTTATTTTTTAATGTATTTATGTTTTTTTTATTCCCCTAATTTAGTCCTTTCATTTTTTAAATTTTTTTATAGTTTTTTTTCCTCCCCCCTTTTTCATGGTAATTTTTAGATTTTATTTATTTCTAACATTAATGATGAAAATTCACAATTTTTAATTTAATTAGGATCCTCCTAATTCCATATAAATTTAATTCATTACACAAGAATATTGATTTAATATAAAAACGCAAATCACATAAATGCCATGCAAGATGAATTTCCAACTAACCATTTAAACCATGCTAAAAAATCTTGAGCAAACAAATATATAATGAAAGTATAAATAAAAATGCTATGCTAACCATTTATTATGAAGTCTAACATGTGCTAACTATTGTGGTGTATACAAATTTTTAGCTGGTTTCTCTGTCATCCTCTAACATCTTGATCTACAACACCCTCTTTGATGATTCTCTCCCTCCCTCATGATCTAAGGGATGAGTTCTCCTACATCAACCTCACAAAAAGAAAGTAGTTAGATCATCACATCATGATATACATACATCATAAATTATAGATAAAATAAGAAATCAATGTGTTCATAATGTAAACACATATACTACAACTAGTTCATAGTAATGTAAACATGTGACCTAAGTAATATCTTACTTCCCCATACTAGTATATATCTCAAATCTTAGTAAAAAATAGACAAATCCATATTTATCAACTATAAATATCCACAGATAATCAAATAGTTTACTTAGTGAGGAATCGATATGTAACATCTTTCCCCCTTAAAGCTAGTCATCATCTTGAATATTTCTTATTCCAAAAAAAGTTTTGAATTAAAAATATTATTAAGAAAAGAAATAACATGGTATACAATATCAAATTAAGTAAATAAACATGAGATTTATCTATAGATCTCCTCATAGTCCTTCCAAATAGTATCATTCTCTTAGTGCTAGTCCTATAAGACCCTACATTATGACATCTCCATATTATCAAAACAAAGTTTTTGAGTGTCACTTACTTTGATTAGTTCTATCATGACCACCCCAAACTTCAAAATTAGTAATATAAGCCTATATACAACAATACTAACCACTTCTAATACCTCAAAGGGTCTTGCATATCCAAGTGAAAGTTTTACTAAATTCACATAAATCACATGATATCATCATAAAACCCAAAAAAAAAATGGTCAGGGACAGCTCTACAAAACTTTCCATCCCCTCTACACATCTATTTAAAATAGAAATTTTTTTCTCATTCCATAGAAAAGTATATTAGGGAACTTGGTAAAAATGATGTATATAAGTTAGTACTATTTCTACTCCATATAGATCCTATTAAGTAAACATGTCAATACTTACACTACTCCACAAAGCTCTTGACAAGTATGATGATAAATAAGAATTGAAAATAATACATTTCTAATGTATACAAAATTAAAGAATAAAAGTTTGATTGTATACATGCATATGGAAATATAACTAAATTTGATAAGTCCATCTGTCAAATTTTAGATTAGACAAGTCTATCTATCATATCCAACTCAGTAACTATCGAGTCAATGTTAGACTAAGTATTATCCACTCCTATCACTTAGTACTCACATTCCTAATTCAGCACTCTTCCCTTAGGTCTCTATGACCTAATTATCTCCAAAATTTCCACAAAGTTCAATGAATAACAAATCTATACTAATAGATCATAGAAAGCAATAATATATGCTAAATAATTTTAGGTGTACCAACATACATGCAAAAAAAATCATACAATTATTTTGTAATCATATTAAGTTACCACTAACCAAACATAACTAATATCTTATTTCATAACATAACCTATACTATTATATTCATAGTTAATAGGAAATATTATTTAAATTAACATAACATACAAAGGTCAAAGACCACACCATCCTTAAAAAATTATAAAAGAACAAACAAGATAATATCTCTCTACATACTCAACTAGTACATAACAAGTTAAAAGTTTATCTCAACCCTTTTAGATTACAAATATGTTCCACAAATCCTATACCCTACTCTCTCCTGATGAAGGTACATAAATATCTTTTCAAAACAACAAGCTCTAAGAAAAAGATATTAATATCAACTTAATCAAGGGTATATAATATCATATAAATTATAATCAATTTATCATTATTAATCTAGAAGTAATATAAACTCAAGGTTCACCACTCCACATGGTCAAAGTTCACAAAATTAAACGAATTAATGATTCTAAAAACACATAAGTGGAAGGTATAGAACTTAATTTCTTATAACTCAAATATACCCTCACATTGTATAAAGAAAACACTACAATCCAAGTTTCCAAAATCATTACATACTTACAAAACTTGTAAGAGTAGTATCATAACCTAATTCCATAACTGGAAGGAAAATACTAATCCACATAAATGCATCCATTCATCCAATCCTAAAAATTCTCTCTCAACAAGAAACAAAAGACACTATTCCATGAACTCCAAGGAATATGGTCTAAAATAACATTTCAAAAATAAGGTTCAATATCATGAAATAAGAATCCTCTCAAGAGCTTATAATGATGTTAAGGATAGTGAGGGGATGAGAACTCACCTCTATGCCCACTATGAGAGATGTAACTTTTGTTTAAACCACATAAACTTAAGGGTACCAATCCATAAACAAACTCCTAACACCAAAGAATTCTAAACCAAGACATATACACTCTACTCCAAAAATATTCCCACTGCACTAGGTGGTACCAAACTAGAAATGGTCTTAAAATATTTCCCATTCCTAGGATTAGTGTATATAAGAAACAAAGCTAAAGCACATATAATTAAGTGAGAAGTATACCATGATTTTTAAACAATTAAAAAATATAAATGGTGAAGGTAACTTGATTACCAAAAAATGTGTAACCATTCTCAAGGTGTTAATCTAAATGATCATAAAATATTATAGGAATCTCTTATTCATGACTTAAGAAGTATGCTATGCATTGTCCTACCCAACCTTGATTATAACCAACACCATTAAGGCACTGGATAAACCAACCCTATAGAAACTCTAAGAGGGTAAAATTACTCTTAAGGGTACACACTCATTGTACCACACACATTGCATTGTTCTCTTTTTTGATAAATAGAAGGATACAAAAATGCTATTGGACTCATTAAGTCCTATAGTTTGGGCCACAACTTTGATACAACATGTAATAACCCCGATGGGTGATAACTAGAAATATGTGATTTATTTTAGCTTAAACACATATACTACAAATAGATTACACCATGAGAATCTAAGAAGTGATCATACAAAATATTTTAAGTGTGATAATGGAAAATAAATACATGTTATCTACTAGTCACTTATCACTATCAATATGTGAAACATATCATAATACAAACATAGATAGTAATTATGAATAGCTAACCATTACTTGTAAAACATACAATAACTGCTTTCAATCCATTTAATAGGTAATTAAAAATATTCATGTTAATGTTTCTATTAAAAAATAAAATATAATACAATATAAATAAATAAGATACATGGCTCCCTTGAAGCATAGTTCTCAAACTCAAGTATCTATGGCAATCTCAAGTTTCATCTCAAAATTAGTATTTTTGTGGGGAGGGAGAGCATCACTATAATAATTTTTCACACCAACCATGGACCAATGATCCCACATACTAATCCCACCAAGGAATGGCCCTCCCTTCATAGATGAATAGATAGTGATGACATGAGAATCGAGAGAGACAATAAAATACCATGTGTTGTATGATTTCTAAAAATAAACATATAGTGTATCATATAAAACCCATTTTATTGCAAGATATCACACAAACATGTAAACTATACTCATGAAATGATACTATCTGACTAAATATACTTTAGCTAAAATTTTAAGAATAATAAATAATAATGATCTATAGATCATTCAAATTCATACACACCATTGATCATATTACCTTCATATAACATTGTGATGTTAATAAGCCAGTGAAGTCCATCTCACTCCTTACTTAATATCAACAAAACAAGATTGGTCAAACATATTCTAACCACAAGATTCATACAGTTTACATCCTACTAGCAATCATATCATATAACATACTAAATGTAGGATTAATAAAAGCATATATTATTTCATCAAGAATATGAATAATCCTTACATTATTATCTATCTCATACTATAAATAAGGATTATAGTTTATACCACCTGATTAAAATACATATTTAGTTGTGTACTTTAATTACCATAATTAGTTTTCAAAAATACTATACCATATGATAACCCATATTACCATAGTTTAATATTCTAAGACATAACTATTAATTTTCTATAATCAATCATAATAAAGTATTAATAAATACATGAAAATACAAGATTGAATTTAAATAACTAGATATAACCAAACAAATCATAGTTCATATAGAACACATGATATTCTATGATAGCATTCATTATACTCTTAGGAGTTGTATGCATGAATACACAAAGTACTACTAACTATCACAAAAGGTGTTGTTCAAAGTAATAACCAACATGTATACATTTAATCAGTCAAATAAAGGTGTGAGTCTTAGACATAAAAATTATAGCATGTATCATCTTGGTATAACATACATTCATACTGTAGTACTTTATGACATCTCATACTGTCATAGTTCATCATTTATGAACACAACTATAAAATTATGAATAACTAGTCATTTACTTCCAAGAAATAAATGTATCAATATTATAAATAATAATCTAACAAGTACATGTTATACCATCCAAGTAAACCTTATATTTTAAATTGCATACTAAAAATCAAAAGAACATAACTTATAGGCATACTTTTTGATGCACTATTATATGCTAAATATGTATAAACACTTGTACATATTAACACTCTCATAATATGTAATGCACACAAGTATTCAAAGATGAATATATATAAACTAATAGTTAGTCATACTATTAGCAGTGAGTTAGATAGTTCATAAACCCATTATGAGTTGGGGTGTAATGAATTCCTCTTTAATTAAACTATTTGATTATCCATGGATATTTATAGATGACACATTTGATTTGGTAAATTTTGACTAAGCTTTGAGATATATGCTATTATGGGACAATAGGATATTATTTAGGATACATGTTTACATTGATTTGAGTTAGTTATAGTGTATGATCTTACATTACAAATGTGTTGATATGTTATTTTAGTTATATTTTATGATGTATGTATATCATGTTGATATAATCAAACTACCTACTTATTATGAGGTTGATGCAGCGGAACTCATCCCTCAGAACAAGACAAAACGAGAACATCATAGGAGAGGGTGATGTATATAGAGATGTCAAATGATGATTAAAAACCTAGCTAGAACCCTACCCTCACCATAGTAGATATCACACGTTAGAATGAATAATAAAATGGTTTGCATAGTGTGTTTATTTTTGCTTGCATTATATAATTATTTGCCATGATTTGCTAGTATAGGATAAATGGTTTTATGAAACTGATTAACATGTGTGATCATTAAATTCTAAGTAGAAATGTGATTTAATTATTTAAGTTAAATCTAGATTAGTAATTTATGAAATTGTCATTAAATTACTATGGCATTAGAATATGGTAATTAAATTAATAAAATTATGAATTTTTATAATTAATGCTAAAAATAAATAAAAATTATAAAATTTCCATTTTTGAGTTAAAAATGAAAACTATGAAGGAAATAAAATAATAATAAAAAATAAAAATAAATAAATTAGTCTAAAAATAAGAAAAAACTAAAAAGAAGAAATACATTAAATAATGAGAAAAAGGAAAGAAAATAAAAAAAATAAAAAAATTTTATAATAAAATACTAAGACCTAATTAGAAGCAGGGGGATTATGAAATAGGGGTCATAAGTATTTTTAAAATAGGCATGGATATAGAGGATTCTTAGAAGTGAAGAGGCATTGCTAGAAATTGAGAGGAAGCAAAGACAAATAATGGGCTACCAGATAGGTGATTTGGACATGAATGAAACCTTAATTTATATGTGTAATAGATAATGGTTAAAGATTAAATTTAGAAAGGAATATTTAAACTAGGCATTCCAAGTATAGGAGGATATGTTGAACTCGACATAGGCATTGACCTACATACTTAATTGTAATAGAGGATAAATATATAGATGTCTACATATTGATTTGTAAATATGAATACTTAACATACAATCCAATAGATTTTTAAACTATTTTATACATTTATGACAACCTAAGCATTCCTTAGAATGACCAAAAAATACTATAAACTAGGTGACTTGTAGTTGGACAGTTTTTAGTTGGAACAACCCTGGTTAACATAAACATATCTAAAAATTGAATTGAATTCAATGGTTGAATGATTTTTAGTGAGTTGTATCAAATAAAATGCATAAAATTATTTTATATGAGATAATTCTATATATCCCTATCACCACACATTGACACATGGAAGTAAAATGGCAACTTAGCAGTAAAGTAGCACTAATGGAACCTTATGTCCTGAGGAAATAAATGTACAACAACCAGATTTATAAGAATGCAATATTTAAAAACCACTAATAAACTGTACATTGATCTAAAACTATTGTATATTTTTTTACTTTGAAGTGAATGATTCATGCATTAGGGGATAAATGTTGTGTCTAAATACAACAATAACTTATTCTATCAAACTTATAGGATGATTTGAAAAATAATAGATTTATAAAGAGAAGTTATTTTTTCAAACAATAGGAAACCCTATGTGGTGATTTCATAAGTTTTATTTAATAACATATACTACTTAATGAAATATATCCATGGGCAATGTGTGAATAAAATATCCTTTTTGTGGTGTAAAATCCCATAACCTATATGCTCACGATGCCATATAATAATAATTGTGTAGATCAATTCCATATATGAACTTGTTAATCCAAACATCACCCTTAATAGGAATTAGTGTTTCGTATGAGAAGGGTGGAAACTCACAATGTATATATGAAATAGATCTATATATTTTGTATATAATTATACCACTATAAAACTAATATTAGGATAACATGGTAATATATGTTTATGTGTATATATAAAACATATCACTATATGATAATATAAGTGGGTATGTGTTAATATAAATATTACCATAGTTTAAACAATAGCATGTGTTTAAAATAAACTTGATGTATGCCATATATGTGGGTGTATAGTGAGAAAAGGTATAAAGTTATACTGTGAAGATTATATAACTTATTTAAAAAACCTAGCCATGTTTTCAACCATTCCCTGTTGCATTGATATCTGAATGGAATTTATAATTAGAATAGTTGTTATCATAAGATGTTAATAAATTGTGTGTGTGTGTGTGTGTTTCACAGACCTTGTAAAATTCTATTTATAGCTAAAATGAGACTAAGATATGTAGATCACTCTAAATAGCCATAACACTTGTATCTTATGATTGTTAGAAGATGGAGTGGTAATATAAGGTCACCTAATGTCTTAAGTATTATCATGTAACTAACCATAAAAATTATAGTTCTTGTTATATTGGCATGCATGTTGCTATAAACATATTACTATCATAACATGGTTCAGTTAAAAATATGATATTTATATAGGTAAATGTAGCCTTCTAGTATCATGTGATAAGCATTATGGTGTGTTTTAGGTATCTTGTGGTACAAAACTAGTTGTATGGATATAAAATTATAATAAGCTACATATTTATGAATTATTAATGTTATGCTTTAAAAAAAATGTAGGTATACTTATGCCTATTAGCCTATACTTGAATGTTGGGGTGTTTTCCTATAACTATAGTATTATGTGTAGGTATAATCTATATTATAGAATTGCATTTAATATAACCTTGACTATGCATGCATACAACCCCTAAGAGTATAAAAATGATAAAATAGAGTATCTATGTTTTGTGTGAATTAAGAATTACTTGTTATATCTAGTTGCTCGAACAAAAGCTTAGGTTTCCATGTATTTATGACTGTTTTATTTGACTAGTTATAATACTTAGTAGTTATGATTAAAAACACTAGACTATGGTAATATGGGGTATTATATGGTTTAGTATGTTTGGAAATGAATTTTGATAATTAGAATCTACATGTTATTGTGTATTTTACTCAGGTAGTATAAATTGTAATCATTATTTCTAGTATGGAATAAATAGTAATGTGAAATTCATTTATACCTTTGATGGAATAAATATATGCTCTTTGATTAATCATATGCTTAGCATGATATGTGATATGATTGCTAGTAGGATGTAAATTATATGGATATTTTGGTTAAATTATGTTTACCAATCTCACATTGCTAATACTAAGTAAAGAGTGAGATGAAATTAACTAGCTTACTAGCATCATAATCCCAGGTGAAGGTGATATGATCAAATGGTTCGTATGAATTTTGATTGATCTATAAATCATTATTATTTATTATTCTTAAAAATGTAGGCTAAAGTATGTTGAGACATCATCATTTCATGGTTATAATTTACATGTTTGTGTCATATATTATAATAGAATAGGTTTTCTATGATACACTACATATTTAGTTTTAGAAATCATACAACACATGGGTACTTGCTTGTCTCTCTGGATTCTCGTCTCATCACTATTTACTCATCCATGAAGGGATGGATATTCAATGATGGGATTAATGGAAAGGATTGTTGGTGTGTGGTTGGTATGGAAAAGTATTTAGGTGATGCTTTTCCTTCCCACAATAGTACTACTTTTTGAGACATCACTTGAGATTACCACATATACTAGAGTTCAAGAACTATGCTCCAAGAAGCCATGTATCTTATATTTACATTGCATTGTATTTTACTTATTATTTAAATATTCTCATGAATATCTATAATTAATTATTATTTCATATTGACAATAATGGATATAGACTTGTATCATCTATGGTTGAGTTAATGTAATTACATTTTATATTCATATTATGATGCATTCTCATGATATTAGAGATTAGTGATATATGATGTATTATGGTTTGGTTACTATTATCATGCTTAGATTATTTTATATAATCTCTTATTAGGTTCTTATGGAGTTATCTATTTATGTTATATGTGTTTAATTTTTTAAAAATCACGTATTTCTAGCTACATCTCAGTCAGGATGTTACATGTGGTATCAGAGCTATGACTCGAAATCTAGGACCTAATATGTCCACTAACATTTTCATATATTTATGTTTATAGAAAGAAGGATGGTGAAAGCTATAGTTTCTAGAGAAGAACAATTGAATGCTAATGATAGTAATCCTCCATTTGATCCTAACCATTTTACCATTGACAAATCAACAAAGAGGGATCAGATTATCATAGCCATAAATAAGACCAAGGATCAAATTAAAACTTTGGAGTATATATTTCATGGCCATGAAGAGGAATAATAGTGGGATGTAATTGAAGAGCATCCCATTAAATAATAAAATCCTTAGGATACTATAGCCCAAGTAGCTGTGAAATTGGCTAGAGACATGAAGGTGGCAAAATCACCTATGTTTAATGGGACTATTTTGGGTGATAGAGTTTAGGCATGGCTGACTAAGATGGAGAAGTATTTAAAAATTCAAAACTACTCTGAGGTCACCAAGGTAATTTGGTGAGAATAACAATTAGCTAGTGAGGTAGCTACATGATGGGCCAATAGAGGTTAGAAATGAATATTAAATTTAACACCACTACCTAGGATTAGTTTGTGTCATTATTTAGATAAAAATGGATCCTAAAGCTTTATTTTGATTATAAGCTCATATATTTTTAGAATTTGAAGCAAGGCGATTTTTCAGTAAATGACTACTAGAAAAATTTCACCGAACTTCTAAAGTATGTACCTCAGTATGAGGGAGATGAGCAGTTCATGATCAAAAAGTTTATCATGGGTTTGGGGCACTAGATCGATGGAGAGGTAGATGTTCATGGACCGTATACCATGGACCGGGTCTTTGAGAAGGTGGTCAAATAGGAGCAAAAGTTAAATTTTATTTAATAGGACTACGACAAGTTTAAGAAAAGGTCCATGAATTCTAATTCAACCTTTAAGAAGAAGAATTGGAAATAGAGGAGTGGAGACTCCAAAAATTAGTTCAAAATTTAGAATGCTAAGTTCAAAAATGGTTTAGGCAACAAGAAACAAGGCAATGGATCCAAAGGAAGTTTCAAGAGAAATCAATAAAGTGATAGGAAAGGAACACTTGGAGGTTGTTTCATTTTTAGAATTGACCATTATGCTCAAGATTTTACTTAGAGCAAGTCAAAGGGAAAAGGTTCTAATCTTTAGTAGGGTAGGTTTTAGGAGTGGATTCATGCAACAATTGACAATTGGTAAGTTAAATTTTAGGCATTAGCCATAGAGCTATCAGGTACTTTATTTGACCATCTAGTTTCAATTTTGATAGATACAAGAACCACATAATTTTTTATAGATCTTAATATGCTTAGTAAATTAATTAGAAGATCTGGAGTAATGAAAAATTCATGGTCAATATAGTATGGGAATGACTCAAAATTCATGGTTGATAAGTGTTTAGTTGATGTAGAGATTAGGTTATTCAAATTGACAATAGTTATGGATTTGTATGTAACACCACTAGGGTCATATGATGTGATGTTAGGATTCAACTAGCTTGTAAAACATAAATCTGAGGTTGACTCTTACTTGAAGAAAGTTGGTCTTGACAATTTTAAAAATCAAACATAAATTCAAGGTGAGAAAAGAGAGTTGAAGCTTAGGTAGATTAATGCAATTCAACTTAATAAGGCTCAAGGAAAAAGGTACCAAGCATTTCTCATAAAGATAAATGAAATGGATGAACCTAAGGAACCATCTCTCAAATATTACCCATTTCTAAGAGATTTTAATGATGTGTTTCTAGAAGAGTTGTCAGGCTTGCCTCCTAAACATGAGTTCAATTTTTATATCAAAATCATACTTAGTTTAGAACCATAGTCTAAGGCACCATACATGATGACAACCACTAAATTGGTTGAATTGAAGTTTAAAATTCATGAATTGTTGGCAAAAGGGTTGATTAGGCCAAGTGGGTTACCATGGGGGTGTACCAATTGTGTTTGTCAAGAAAAAAGATGGTACCCTTCAACTTTGCATTGTTTATATAATGTTGAATAAGGAAACCATGAAAAATAAGTATCCAATACCTTTTATAAATGATATTTTTTTATCAAATGTGGGGAGTAGTAGTATTTTCCAAGATTGGTCTTAAAGAGGGATACCATTAGTTGAGGATATAGGATGAGGGTATTTCAAAAACAACATTCAAAACTTGGTACGAGCACTATGAGTTCACAGTGTTACTATCTGGACTAACTAATGCTCTAACAGCAATGATAAATATCATGAACAATGTATTCAAAGACTAATTTGATCACTTTGTTCTAGTTTTTTTGGATAACATTCTTTTCTACTGAAATAATGAAGAAGATCACCTTCAACATTTGTAACTGGTTATACAATGGTTATAGAAGCCCAAGATGTATGGAAATTTATCTGAGTATGCATATTTAAAGGAAAGAGTCCAATATTTGGGACATAATATCTCTATGTATGGTATCTTAGTATTTCTTGGAAAGATTAGAGCCATTATGGAATGGCCAACACTGAAGAATGTGCATGAGGTAAGAATTTACATGGGATTACTGGGCGATTACAAGAAGTTCATTCCAAATTTTTCCAAGACAACTAATCCAATTACTTCTTTACAAATTAAGAACCAAAATTTTATTTGGTTAAAGAAGTGTGAAGTAGATTTTCAAGAGTTGAAAAGAAGGCTTACTTTTGCACCGGTGTTAAGAGTCCTTAACCCCAATGGTTAATTTTTAGTGATCACAGATGTATTAGGAGATTGACTAGGAGGATTCCTTATGAAATATGGTATATTAGTGTATTATGAATCGTATAAGCTAAAGCCTTATGAGGTGAACTCTTACACTCATGAATTAGAACATGAAATAATTGTGTATGATTTACAAGTGTGGTGGTATTACATGTTGGGAAAATTATTTGAGCTCAAGATAAATAACTTGGGACTCAAGTACATCTTCACCCAATGAAATTTGAATGCACATCAAAGACATTGGATTGATTTCTTATCTGATTATGATTTTGACATCAACTATATCAAAGACAAAGAGAATAGAGTAGTTGAGGCCCTAAATCATAAAAGGTACCTAACATCCATAACTACTATTAAGAGTACTTTTACGGATTGAGTGATAAAGTTATCACCAGGGGATGAACTCTATGATTAAGTTAAAAAATCATTATCTAAAAATCCTTAGAATCATTAGTATAAAGGATTCATATTGGAGAGTGATGGTCTATTGTGTTACAATAAAATGATGTATGTGCTAGGTCAAGAGAACTTGTAGATCACAATCCTAAAATAAATACCTAATACCCCATATTCGAGACATCTAGGAGTAACCAAGCTTATGACAAAGCTTAGAACACTATATTTTTGGAAGGAGATCAAGAAATATATGGTTGTTTATGTGTCATGTTGTTTGAAATTCTATTGAGTGAAATATGAGGATGTGCATTTGGTTGGATTATTATATAGGCATGATATACTGGAATGGAAGTGGTAGGTGATTAGTATGGACTTTGTCTAGGGTTTATCATTATCATGGAATAGGCACAATATGACCTTGGTAGTTGTTGACAAACTAACCAAGCTAGCTTATTTTATACTAGAAAATTTGAAAGATGATGCACCTACCCTTGTGCAGAGGTTCGTAAAGGAAGTGTATAAGTTGAATCCATTTTTAGAGAAGATCATTTTGAATCATGATCCAAAGATGACTTCTAGATTTTGGGTAGCTCTAAATCAGCTTTGGGTATGCAACTTAATTTTACTACAACATACCACCCCAAGGCTCATAGATAGACTGAGAGAGTTAATCAGGTGTTAGAAAATCTTCTTTGTATGTATTACATAGATCAATAGTATGAGTGGGAAGATTACCTTTCATTGGTTGAGTTTTCATATAACATATCATACCAATCAGCTTTAAATATGGCAACATTTGAGTCACTTTATGGAAGAGCATGTAGGACACCAATCAGTTGGAACAAGTTAGAGGACAGGGTAGTCTTTAGACATGAGATGATTTCAAAGAACAAAGATAAATTTAGATTAATTAGGCATAGATTGGTTGAGACAAATGATAGGTAGAAAATTTATGCAGATCTTAAGAAGATAAAAATGCACTTTGTAGTATGTGATAAAATGTTTTTATGGGTTAAGCAGTAAAAGATCTCGATTAAATTTAGGAAGTTAGTAAAATTATCATCAAAATATGTGGGGCACTTTGAGGTGTTATGAGTGGTCAATCCTATAGTTCATAGGCTTGATTTGCCATTAGCCCTAGATCTTTTACATAATGTCTTCCATGTTTCTTATCTTAAGAGATATATAGTTGATCATACGCATGTGTTGGATTATAATGTTTTGTAGGTTCTGGATCCCAAGGTGGTCATGGTAGAACCAATTAGGGTAATTGACACTCACAAACATTGTTTGCATAACAAATAGATGTCATAGTGTGAGGTTCAGTGGGACCAATACTCTAAGAATAGTGCTACTTGGGAGGACTATGAAGAGTTCTATAAGAGATTTTCACATTTATATGTTTGATTATATAATATTATACCATGTTATTTTTCTACTAAACAATATTTTTAATTCATAACTAATGTTTGAATAAGATTCATTTGAGATGATGGCAACCTTTAGGGAGGAAGAATATTACATTTGATTCATCGCTAAGCAACCTATTTTATTATCCATTGATATTTATAGATGACCCATTTTATTTGGTTAATTCTAACTAAGATTTAAGCTATATGCTATTATGAGATAATAGGATATTACTTAGGATACACGTTTACATTGTTATGAGTTAGCTGTAGTGTATGTGTTTACATTATGAATATGTTGATGTATTATTTTAGTTATATTTAATGATATATGTATATCATGTTGATATAGTCTAATACTTGCTTGTTGTGAGGTTGAAATTAGAGAACTCATCCATTAGAGTGTGAGGAAGGGAGAGCATCATCGGAGAGGGTGACATAGATGGAGATCTCAAAAGTTGATAGAAAAACTAGCTAGAACCTTGTACATTCCATAATAATTAGCACATGTTAGAATGTATAATGAAATGGTTTTCACAGTGTGTTTATTTATGCTTGCATTAAATAGTTGTTTTCCATGATTTTTTGGTATAGGCTAAATGGTTTTATGAAACTCATTAATATGTGTGATCATTAAATTCTAAGTAGAAATGTGATTTGCTTAGTTAAATTAAATTCAAATTTGTAATTTATGAATTTTTTATTAAATTAATATGGCATTAGAAGATGGTAATTAAATTTGTAAAATTATGGATTTTTATAATTAAAGTAAAAAAAAGTATTTAGAAAATTGCCATTTTTAGGGAAAAATTAGAAAATATGAAGGAAATAAAAAACACAATAAAAAAAAATTGGTCTAAAAATAAGAAATAAATAAATAGAAGAAATACATTAAATAATGAGAAAAAGTAAAGAAAAAACAATATAAAATAAAAGAAAAGTATTTTATAAGAAAAGACTACACCCTACTTAGCAAAAGGGGGATTATGAAAGAGAGGTCATATGTATTTTTAAAATAGGCATGGATACAAAGGATTCTCAAACTGAAAATTGAGAGGAAGCAAAAAATAATAATGGGCCACTAGGTAGGCACTTTGGCCATAAATTAAACCATAATTTTTGTGTGTAATAGCTAATGGTTATAAAATTAAATTTGACAAGGAATATTTAAACTAGGTGTTCCAAGTATAGGAAGATATGTTGAACATGACATAGGCTTTGACTTGCATAATTAATTGTAATAGATGATAAATATATAGATGTTGTATATTGATTTGTAAATCTGAATATTGAACA
This sequence comes from Torreya grandis, assembly GCA_037957365.1. Classification (NCBI taxonomy): domain Eukaryota; kingdom Viridiplantae; phylum Streptophyta; class Pinopsida; order Cupressales; family Taxaceae; genus Torreya; species Torreya grandis. The sequence continues at coordinate 1,465,683 of JARHVA010002986.1, read as the reverse complement.
TACCAACCAATAGATTTATAAACTATTTCATACATGTATGATAGTCTGGGCGTTCCTTAAAATGATTAAAAAATATTAAAAACTAGGAGACTTGTAGTTGGATGGCTTGTAGTTGGAATGATACTTGTTAAGATAAACATATCTAAAAATTGAATTGCCTTAAATGGTTGAATGATTTGTAGTGAGTTTTATCTGAGCAATGGCACAAACTTCTTTTATAGGAGCTAATTTTATATATCCCTATCACCACATATAACCACATGGAATTAAAATGGTGACCTAGGAGTAAAGTGGTGCTGATAGAACCTTGTGGACCAAGGAAATAAATAAACATAAACCATTTTTTTAAGAGTAAAATATTTATAAACCATTAATAAATTGTACATTGTGTTTCTCTCAATTTCTATTCATGTCTTAATTTAGGGAAGAAGATAAGAAACTAATAATAAGGGTGTGGTAGAAGAACTTGGTTGTTTATGAAAGCATGATCCAAATGAGTGTGAATATCTCATTTTTGTCTTGAAAGGATGACATATACATAAGAAAGTACTAAAAGACTTATTTGTTAGATAAATAGTAAGGTGGATTGCCTAATGTCAGCTAGATTCAAGAAGCATGAGCTTGTTGGTAGGCTATCAAACCACTCTTTGATAAAAATTAAGTTGAAAGAGATAAAATGAAAATACTTACATAAAATAAAAAAAGGAAATGAAATGAAATACAAGAAGAAATGACTATTTATTAGAGAAAATAAACTAAATATAGCAATAGCATATCAATACTAGTGCTAAAATAGATCAGGTCAGGTTTAAAAAATTAGGTAGGGATATGTGAACAGGTAGGGACACAAAAATTTATATTTGGTTAAGGTAAAGGGTTTGAAATAAATTTTTATTATTTATTTCCACAATGATCATCGATGATCAAGGTGACCATCGATGGTTGGATAACTATGGATGGTTAGAGGTGATAGTCAATGGTTGTGCTAATCTCCATGGTTCCCTATGGAGTTTTTAAGGTGTTCAGAAAAGGAGTTATAGAATGGGTTATTGATTAGATAGGGGTTTGGTTAAGGGTTTGGTCAGGGATAGGGAAGTTAGAAGATAGGTACAATAGATCTAATTTAGGACTAAAAGTTAGAAACCAAATAGAATTGAAACACAAATTGCACTTGTTACCTGATGGTTGATGGTTGATGGCTAGAGTAATTTTGGTAGAGTAATGGTACTTTTCTTCTAGAGTAATTTAAGAAGAGATTCAAGTCTCTATTGTAGTTTTTTGATTTCTAGAAGGATGGTTGATTAGCTAAAAGTTAGATCACCCATTTGTTGGAATGTTTGAAAGTGATTCTATTTACTCAAACCTAGACTAATGGATCATGGATCCTTTTTACCTTTGACTCCCCTCCTTTTATAGGTAAAAAAAATATGGAGGATAGAAGGTCACCTAAGAGTTTGGCTTGCTAATTTTGATGCTTGGGAGTTTATTAACACCACATAAGGTGAAGATATTAAATTATGCCTTATTAGTTTGCACATAGTTGGTGATGTATTAGAAAGGTAAGGACCTGACTGTCGATGGTCAAGTTAACCATCGATGATCAAGCTGACCATTGGTGGTCAAGTGTCTAAAGGTAAAAGGGTTATGGTGAATTAAAAGGGGTGGGAAAATGTTATGTTAGTTTAATTAGTGAGTTTAGTTAGCTTAGTGGCTAACTAAACTCAAGGTCTGATGGGTTGGTTAGTAGGTCAAGAAGGATTAGGTGGTCCATAAAGTATTATAAGGCATTTTGACATCTAGAACAATTATGTGTAGTTTTCTAGTGTCTAAATTTTGCCCCTTTTTGTTATGCAGTTTGTGTTAGCAAGATATAAAAAAATTATATTACTGGTCAAAGGTCTAGTTTCCCCAAATATGGGAGGAGGTATTCCCCCTCAAACTAGGAGTCTATAAGGTGAAATCAAAATTGAGTCAGGGTTTGATAAATAGTGTATGATGAGTAATGAGTTTGGTGATAAAAAGGTGGTTGGTCATTTTGAAGCATAAAAAATACACACAGAATGTGACTAAGTACAATATCCAATATCATGCAAAGACTAACATTTCCATAGTTGGTAAAAATAAGGTTGGTCTTAGAAAGACTAGTGATGGTGTAACTAGGATACAACATTAGGCATAGCTAATCAAGTTATTCCTATCAAGTCTCCTAGACAAGATTGGTGTTTTCACAAGTATCTGAGGTAGGAAGTGTTCCCTTGAAAGACACAAATGGTCTAGTTGTGCATGAGGTGGTGAAAAATTCAAATGGTAAACATGGCAATGTCAATCACTGCTGCCAAAATAGACCAAAGTAAGGTCATTATAAAATATGTGATCATTTGGGATAAAAATGGCCAATATTGAGGTGGACATGGTCTAATGGTTGGTTGGACCAGGTTAATCTCTAAAAGTTGGGAACTTAGTTGTGAGTGCCTAAAACATATTAATATGAGGGCCTATTGACCTAGGAGAGGGTGATACTAGGTTTGGTGACCCAAGAGAGTAGGCACCAGATGGTAGTGGTAGTACAGGTGGGACCATTGGTAGTTATGCCCTAGGGGCATGATATGACATGATAGGATGTATAGATGTGAATGATTTTGATACCGGTCTGTATGTCAATGCAATGAGATGTACATGGTTTTAAGAGAGGAGTTATACATGTATTATTTATTATGATGGCATGATGATGTGATTTTATGATGTGTATATATATATATATATATATATATATATATATATATATATATATATATATATATATCTGTGTGTGTGTGTGTGGGGGGTTTATATATGAATGTGATCTATGCTTCATAGTTCATGATATACATGTTTTGATGTTTTATGCATTATGCTTATGAGATGTGGATTCAGTAGCTGAGGCATGTGATGATGTTTATGGATGATGATTTATTTTGTTCATGGATACAATGATTATTATTATGGATGGTTTGATTATGGTTATTGATGTGGTTTATGATTAGGGATAGGATGATACATACTTTTTTTTTGTTCATGGATATGATGTTTATGATAGCACATAAAGCAAGTTAGATAGAAAAACTAGATGTGGCAAAAGACATAAGAATCATGAGACATATGTCTACATGAACTAATGATAAGGATAAGGAAAAGTGTGATGATTTTTCATTGATAAGGACAAAACAAAAATTGAAGTTAGATTGTCGTAGGGAACATAATCCATTTAAATTCTTCACATTAGCAACCTTTGGTTGATAAAAAGGTGTCTTGATCATATTGTGTCAAGTAAGCTCATAATCCCTTGACTTGTAAATGGTAGAAAGGGGAGATGGGTGGTAGGTTAAAGGTAAATCGGTGATAGGTAAGGTAACCTTATGTGTGTTAGTTTACCATTTCTACAGGTGAACTAAGAACCATTTTGTACAATTCCATTTTTTCATGCAAGGTGTAGACTAATCGATGCAGGAAGTCTACTAGTGTTAAATATGAAAGTTGATTGCAACTTTCTTGGGACATCTTGTTTTGATATAGGGTATTTTATTATTATTATTGTCATTTTGATAGGTTTGTGATGTTGATCGATGTGGGAAGATTCAAATGATTGCTTTAACAAATTTGACTTAGCCTTCCTTCAAGGGAGTGGTCTAAGTTTGGGTTTGTTTATTTGGTAGTTGTCCTTCAATGGAGCAGTATATCTTTTTAAGCAACTTAGTTTTTTTGAGTAGCTATCCTTCAAGGGAATAGTTTTCAATGCTAGATACATGTGATCCAAGTGATATTTTGGTATCCCTAAATTATTTTGAAGCTAGGTTAGACATGGACAAGTCTATATAGGCTTAGAGGTTTACCTTTATGAGGGAAAAGACTTAGCAAAAAAAGGTTAATAATAGGTGAAAGGGATGGTTTTGAGAGACAATGACCATGGGATTCCATCTGATTAGGGAAAAAAGGTATCTATATGAGAACCATGTGAAGGTTAGATTCGTAGTACCCATATTTAGGATTAGGTTATGATTGTGATGGTTAATCACATGGTCCTATGTTGTAATAAATTTTCTTCAAAGGTATAGGGATATGTATGTGAAGGTGAAAATATCATAAATAAAGGGATGAGCTTAAATTAGACAAGAAGGTGAGTTTGATCCTTATTTAACAAAAGAAAGGATGTAGATGTGAAACATTAAGAGGATTAGGTTTTAGTTTTCCTTCAAGAGAGGAAAAATGATAAGCTCATGATCCATACTTGTGGGTTATGATGTAGGGTCTAAGCCAATTAAAAACAAACTTGCCTCTTTTGATTTTCCTTTGGGATGAGGTATCTGATGTTGAATTATTGTTCTTTTAGATGCTTTTTATAGGCACAAGTGATTTGCTTTAGGTAGACACAAAGATGGTTAAGCATGGCTAGGTTATGCTCATTAATTATCTCAAGTCATACTAGATGATCTTGATGATATTTTATCTCAAAATGATGTCTTACAAAGATATGTGAAGAGAGGGAATCTAGACTTTAAGAGGCAACACTGCCTCTACTCTAAAGACTAGAGAGAAAGGGGTAGTACCCGTAAAGGTTTGAATGTTAGTGCGATAGGACCATAAAGCAAAAAGGATGTGTAAATGCCAATCCCAACTTTAATCACTAAATATTTTGGTTAACATATTGTTGAGAGTTTTGTTAGATGCTTCCACTTGTCCATTGGTTTGTGGATGGTAAGGCAAGGAAAAACTTAACTTGATGCAAAATGAATTGTAAAGACCTTTGACTTGCTTATTTTTTAAAGATTTACCATTATTGGTGATGCTCTTATGGGAAACACCAAAATGATAGATTATATGATGATCGATAAAGTTGACTATCTTGTTGACTTTGATCAAGATGAGAGGAATATCCTCTACCCATTTGGTAAAATATTCAATGGTAGTGATGATGGATTTATGTCATTATGAAGAATGAGGATTGATTTCCCCAAAGATATGTAGTCCCCATTGTGATGAGGGATAATAGTATTTAGATACTTGAAGGCCATGGGACGGTACACGATGTAAATTGGCATGTTATTGACATTTAACACACTTTTTTACATAATCACAAGCCTTGGTTGAGGGTGGGCCAATATTAACTAGCACAAAAGATACATTTAGTGACAACTAATCCACTAAAGTGTCCCCCATATATTTTTTCATAGATTTCTTTGATAGCATAAGAAACTTTATGATTATGTAGACAATGGATAAGAAGTCAATCAAAACCATGCTTGTAATGGATTCCCCCTAGCATGGTATAATGAGAGGTAATCTGAACAAAGGCTCTTTGGGCATTCCTAAAGAGACTGGGAGGAATGATGTCGAGGTTGAGGTAGTTGAAGGTTTGCTCATACAAAGTTTCTAATGGAGATTGCTCTACATTAAAAATTGTAGGAAGGTCATAATGGATATAAAAGGGTATGATGAAATGGTGAATGATGACAAAGATTTTAGAATCGATAGATTGAAATGGGATATGGGAAGCAAGGGAAGCCATTATATCCACAAACTTATTAATGGATCATGGAATAGACTAGATAAGGTAATGACCAAATGATGCCAAGAGTACATCTACTAACTATTTTTACTTTTGTAAGACATCATTCTTACATTGGTAGGATCCAGTGAACTAATTGACCTAAAGTTGAGAATCACCAAAAACAATAATCATCTTAACTCCTAAGGCTAAAGCAATTTGGAGACCTATTATTAGGGCTTCATATTCAACCACATGATTGGTGCACTCAAAATCAAGTTTGAAGGAGAGGGGAAGCAGTTCACTATTAAGGGGAATGAGAATAACTTTGGTACCCCTACCACATTGGCATTTGGAGTCGTTAAAGAACATGGTCATATAGTAGGTGGGGTCCTTCTGAAAAAGAGTCATGATGGACTTATCTAGAAATGCAAGAGAAAGTGGTTAGTTGTAAGGTAGATGAAATGTATCCAATTGATCAACAATTACTTGCCCTTTAATTGACTTTTTCTAGAGGAATTCAAGGTCAAACTGAGTTAGGAGCATGATCAACTTAGTTATACATTGGTTTTGGTATGGTTTGGAGTGCATGTACTTGAGTGGATTAGTGTTAGTGATTACAATTTTTTTTGTTAATAAGAAGGTAATGACAGAGTTTGGAATCCACAAATACTAAGGTGAGGCAAAGTTTTTCTATATGGGTGTACCAAGTCGCATATTCTATAAGTGTTTGACTGATGTAGTAGACATCTTTCTCTTTATTTTATTCATCATGGTGAGCAAGCATTGCCCCTAAGGAATGGTCCATGGTGGAGATATAAAAGTAGAAGGGTTGGTCATCTTTAAGTGGGGTAAGAATTGGTTGAGAAAGAAGGTACTCTTTGAGTGAATAAAAGGCTTGTTGGCACTCTTTAGTCCACTTAAAAGATGTATCTTTCTTGATCAGATGATGAAAGGGTTGACATGAATCTGATAACTGAGAGATGAAATGATGGATGGATTAGAGTTTCCCCAATAGGATATGGAGTTGATTAAGGTGAGTTAGAGGTGGTATATCCAAAATTAATATAACTTTAGTAGGGTCTACCTCCATTCTTTGAAGAAAGATAATAAATCCAAGAAGCTTTCTAGATAGGACCCCAAAGACACATTTTTTGGGGTTGAGTCAGATGTGGAAATGGGTTATGTGTTTGAATATGATTGTGAGAATGGCTAGATGATCCTTACGATATTTAGATTTTCCAAGGAGATCATCTACATACTCCTATATGATTTTATGGATGAGATCATGGAAGATGTAGATCATCACACATTGGTAGGTTGCTCTAGCATTCTTTAGACAAAATGGCATGACCATATAGAAAAAATTTCCCCATGAAGTGATGAATGAAGTTTTATGCTGATCCTTTAGGGTAATAAATATTTGATTATATCCCAAGAAATTGTCCATAAGAGATAACATCTCATGGCCAACTGTGAGATCAACAAGTTGGTCAATGATAGGTAAAGGGAAGTCATGTTTTGGGCAAGAAAGCTTGAGTTCATGAAAGTCAATACATAGGTGAAGCCCCCCTATGGGTTCGGTAATGATAACAACAATAGAAATCCATTGGGGATAATCAATGGGTTGGATGAAGTCAAAAGATAAGATGTTGAAGCTTTTCTTTGACTAGAAGGATGATGCGAGGGTGCATCCTGTGAAGAGTTTATTGAATAGGCTTAACATTAGGATGGGTGAAAATGTTGTGGAGAAATATGGAAGGGTCAATTATGGGCATATCTTGATAGGACCAAGCAGATTATATGCTTTGATCATGAATAAAATAAGGGTAATCTTATTGTTCCATGGAATCTAAAGATTGACCAATCTTTATAATATGGGGGTTATCTCAACTAACTAAGTTGACATCGATAGTGGATTTGTTCAACATGGTTTAGTTCTTATGAAGAAGGGATTTGTAGATAGAATAATCCCCCACACTGAAGTAGGTGAGAATTGAATCATCGTCTTGATGTTGGATGGTGTTGATGGTAGGAGAATCATTTTCTACCATTTTAGGATAAATGAGAGGCAAGGTTTTAGTTTGTCCACCCTTTTGATAGGTTTAGGGGCCTAAACTAATAGTATTGAATAAAATTAGTTAGGAGGAAATATTTTAAAACTCTCAAGCTATGAAGGATATTCCATTATGAGGATGGGATGTTTTCCTCAATGGTGGTGATAGGTTTAGGTGAATCGGTGGGTTCTTCTAGTATTACAAACCTAAGGCCAAATAATTCTTGAGGTTTTTAGGTTTTAATGTGAGGTAATTCATATGGTCCCATTTCATAAAAACCAAGGCCAAATCCTTTTTATGCATACCTATTAAGGTATAATTTGGCAAATGTCAATTTGTCAAGATAGGAGATATCAAAGGTGAATGATCAAGTGGAAGACATAGTGGTGGAAGAAAAAAGTAGATGATCAAGCCCCCCATAGATTAAATTAGTTTTATGGATGGGAGGCCCAAAAAGAATCATGGTTCCAATGTTGGGTCCATAAATAGCATCATAGTCAAGGTTCCCATACTTTTTAGGAGTAGGGAAGGCATCCAAGACTAAAATATGATACTTCCCCAGTGAGATACATTAGAACGTAGGTTTCAAGGGGTCCTCTATGGGGATTTGAGAAGAAGGGATAGATGATATAGTTGAAATTTCATCATTGGAAATGGTAGAGTTGTTATCTACTAGTGGTGAGGTGGATGATAGAGGAAGAAGAATGTTTTTGGGTCAATATGTCATGTTACAATATGTGAAAGGACTAGGGTCAACTTTTATGGTAATGAATTGACCGTGTTTAAACTTGAGGCATCGATGTAAGGTGGATAAGACACAACTCATGGCATAGATCCAAGAGTGTCCAATAAATATGTTGTAGTGGAATTGACCTTACATAACATAAAAGAGTTATAGAATTATATGAGGCCCCAGGTGAATATAGAGGATGACTATCCCCAAGGTGGTGGCCATAGTATCATTAAAGGAGTGGAGGGCCACTGTAGTTTGTGACATGATATTCTTAGGTATTTGAAGTTGGTCATAAGCATGAGAGGAGATGATGTTAATACTAGATCATCCATCAATCATCACCCTTTTGATGTAGGTTTGACTGATGTATGTAGTAATGAAAAGGGGAGGATCAAGATATTCAAAATGAACAAAAGGTATTTCTAAATCCTAGAATGTGACAAAGGTAGAAAGTTAAAGGGCTATGACAAAGGATGTAAGAGGTTGAGGATATTCTAGTTTAACCTCTATTGATTGTAGGGCCTCTATAATTACTTGATGATGATGAGATGAGGTGTTGATTAGTTTGTAAAGTATCATCTTCACTAGTGTCTCGTGAAGTTGTTTAATAACTACTCATTAGATGCATTCAGAAGGGTTAGAGGGAGAGGCTCCCAAGATGGATATTTTGGGTTTTAATGAAGGTAAAGGTGATGGTTATTTTATTTGGTTGGAATATTGAGGTGTGAAGGGTATGTCCATGGTATGGACACTTTGGCTTTTCCCTTATCCTGTTGTTGGCCCCTAGATTAGGTAACCATATGGATAGTGTGGATGAGGGGAAGTATTAGATTAGGTGGCTGCTTCGGTTCCTCTTCACTCCCAAATGGGAGTGATGAAATACGTAAGGTTTGGATGGGTTCTTTTGGTGTTTGGGTTGGTAATGGGATTAAGGGGTGTTTATCTATTAATATATCATCCTCATCCCATAATTTATGGACAAGTGCTTGGAGAGATTTACAGTTTTCCTTGTCATTTCTAGGTGTCCTATGGTATAAGAAGATTAGACCATCATTGAAACATGATGGTTTAGGTCTTGAATGGTCAAAGGGTTTGATGGGTGGTAGGATTAAGGAATAAGTTTACAACAACCTTTGTAAAATGGTTGAATAAGATTCAAGCAAAGGTGTTGGAGGTGTTGGGGTTTTGGTTATATAAGTGGGAGCCTTTTTAGAAGTAGGTTTCACCATGGAAATTTTAGGTGGTGGAATGGTTTTGGTAGGGATATATTGGTTATGGTTGGTTTTGAGATGGATGATGTGGGTTTTTAAATAGGTGGGAAGTTAGAGGTAGATAGGTTAGTTAAGAATGATATGGAGTTTGATGATTTAGTGGGGGCATGTAAAGGTATAATGAAAGGAGAAGGTTTAGTTTGGGTAGTTTTGGGAGGGTTCACCTTCTTGGTTGAAGAATGAGCTGCTAGGATGGTCGAAGGATGGGGTCCTAAGATAGAAGGTAAGTGGGAAGGAGGTGGTATGGCTCTGGTTCAAGGTGGGAGTTTTGGTAAATCCACCTTTTTAGTTGATTTAGTTGGGGTTTTATTTGGTGGACTAGATATGGTTAAGTTCAACTTCAAATATGGGTGAGAAAGGCTAGTGTATGAAATATTCCTATATTCTTGATAGGTTTGGTTAAAGAGGAATAAGGTGATTTGATAATTTTATATGGAGGAGGGTTGGATGGTTCTTCCATGGTTTTGGAGGAAAAAGTGTTTGATGAAGGTATTGAGGTGATAATAGGTTTGATGGTAAATGTAGGTGAGGTTGAAGCTTCAAGTTTGTTTTATTATGGGAGCCCAAGGTGATGAGACAAAGTGGCTCTATCTAGATTGGGTTGAGAAGTGAACTCTAAGTTTTGGACCAATCTAGAGAAGGGTTTGTAAATTGGTTTGGTTATTTGGGCATCAAATTAAAATATTAGGACTGAAGGTGGAGATGAGGGAATGGTATTTTCACACTTGTCCTTGATGAAAGGTTTCAATATTTGAGAAGATGTTTCCTTCATAGAAGAGTAGATAAGGTGATCTCTTCTTTTGGGATGGTGTTCAAAGAGGGAAGGGGTGTTTCTATAATAAGTGAGGAAGGTGTGATGCCCTCAAGTGAAGGAATGGAGATGGTTGTTTCCTTTATTAGGGTGTCCAAAGGAATGGTGGGTGATTACACTACTTCAATAAGTGGAGTTTGGGAAGAGGTAGTTGAAATAATGGTTTTATCCTTATGTATTTCTATCAAAGGAGATATGGGTAAGTCCATGGTCTCATCAAGTAAAGAAAGACCATCTCCAACTTCCTATATTTGGTTATTTTAAGGAGTAGAGGGTAATTTCACCACTTTAATGAGTGGAATGCAAGAAGAGGTAGTTGAGGTAATGGTTTCCTCAATGATATATTCATTGATAATGGTATTGACCATATGGACCTCACAATCATGATATGATTCTAGTTTATTATCATCATAGTTGGTAGAAGGGGCATGATTGGGGAAAGGTTTATGAAATATGTCAAGGGACTGATTCAGAGGTGTATTGGGATTATAAAACACAAGTTATCCCTTATTAATCATGTTTTGAACAATAGTTTTGAAGGTTTTACAACTACTAACATCATGTCTAATGATACAGTGGAAAGCACATAAATCGTTCTCGTTGTACCAACCAAGCGTAAGGAGAGAAACATCAAATTGTTGGGGAGGTTTTATGTAAATAAGTTGTATGATATTGAATTTGAGAAATTTATCCAAAATTGAAGCATAATATTCCCCTATTAGAGTATATTATTTTAGGGCAACTCAGTTTTGATTTTGTTTTTATTAGTTGAAAGAGTTGGTTTGGTTAAGTTAGTTGATAGTTGGTGGTAGAACAGTTTTAAGGATAACTGAGTTTGCATATACTTTTGGGTTGGTATTGGGATGGTTAGATTGATTGGTTTTTTTGGATGAGGAAGAATCATTGGTTTTGAAGCTAGAATTTTTGTTCCTTAGTTTCAACTTTCCCTTATCAATGGAATTGATTTCTAATTTGTGTGACATGGTGAAAGCATCATCAAAGGTTATGAAAGTTTGAACTTGAAGAGTAGGTAAAATATGTTTGGCACATACTCAAGAGAAAAATTCAATTAGCTCAGGTTGGGGTAAAGAGAAAGAGATCTGGTTGATAAGACCTCTCCATCTAGCTATGAAATCAACAATTTATTCATCATCGAATTTCCTAATGGAATAAAGGTCGGTAATAAATACCTTATTAGATATATTAACTAAGAAATGACATAAAAATATTTGGGAAAGTTGTGATAAGGAAAAGATGGAGTGCTTGGTGAGAGCACTATAGCAATCTAAGGCTGGTATAGATAAAGACATGGGAAAAGTATGAAGGAGAAGAGCATCATCATATGCAATCAAATAGAAAGAATGGTGAAATGATCTTAAGTGTTATTAGAATTCCTCCTTTCTTTGGAACTTGGAAAACTTGGATAGTTCCCATTGAGGAGGATACGATTGGATAGGAATGGATGGGTGAATAGGTTCATTGCAAATTTGGTCATAATATAAAAGGTTATGGTCCCCAAAGATAGATGCCCCCAAGTTAGTCATTTTGTCCATTGACATTTTGACCAAATCTATTTGAGGTTGGGAAGATCCATAATTGATTGGTAGCTTTGGTTGGAGTTAGGTGGATAAAATATATGGATAAGTGGTATAAGGTTGAGAAGATACCACATATTGGTATGTGGTCATTTAATGTTGGGATGATGTGGTGTAGAGGTTAATGGGCACAAATGGTTGGGTAAAAGGTGTTATGTATCCTTATGGATTAGGAAAATATTGGTATTATGCCATTATTATTTATTGAGGGATTGATATGGGTTGATTTAGAGGTATGGATAAATTAATTGGTTGGGGTTAGGTGGTAACTCTTATGCTAATAGGTGGAAGGGTAGGTGGTATGGAAAGCCCCCAATTTTGAAGTGGGGTAGAAATTGGTGGATTAGTAGTGATAAGGGGAATGGTAGAAATAGGGGTAGAACATACCCCCATGGTGGATGAGGTATGGGTAACAAGAGGGGAGGTTGTCCCTATGTTGGAGATGTTGGTTTGTGTTTGGTCACTGTTTGGGATATTGGATTGAGTTCGGGTGGTGGTAGTGGATGGGTTATTAGTGGAAGAAGATGCTCGAGTGATCAAAGGTTGGGTAGGAGTAGCTCCAATCATAAGATAGGGAGTCATACCATATGGTGGATCCATAAGATGAATCAAAGTAATAAAGTTGTGATGAGATAGGGTGTTAAAGTAATGTTGAAGGGCCACAAGGTTGCTATCAAGGAAGGTAGAAAAATTTGCATCACCTTCAACAACTATCTGAGGCATGGTAGGTGGATGAGAAGAATGGAGATAACCCTCAACATATGAGTTATACTCCATGGGTGATGAAGAAGAGGAAGGTGGTCCTTGGTTAGTTTGGTTCCTTAATTATTGTCTAGTAAAGATCATGTGGGAAATGGAAAAGAATGAAAGAAAGCTCACAACTCAAACATAAAGAAACCAAAATAAAAATATCTCAAGGAAATAAAAACATACACTAAAGTGCATTTAAAATATTAGGGTATATTTTATCTCACTTTTGTCTTATGCCTTAAGTTATATGATAGAATTCATTTTGTAGATTAGGTATTATAAAAGCAATCTATGGTTGGTTTCATGTTTTATGTAGGTGCTCAAAAGAGATTTACATTGAAAATCAATATGTGGCTTGGTATTGGGGCCTACCCCCTCACTTCACACACTTAAATAATAAGGGTGTCAGGTGCTTAGCCAATATATACTGATTTATCAGAGTTTATACTCAACCAGAGAGCTAAGTTGGTTCTCCCCTTGGTAATGACCTCTAAGTATGATTACTAAAAAAAGGTAAGGTGATTCATTGGGTGGTGAAATGCCACTTAGGCCTTGTCTCAAGTTTGTTTATATGTTTAATTGTGAAAGTGGTTTGGTAAAGTGTGTGATAATAAGAGTGAAACTATGATTAATTACTTTGCTTTCAAGTTACTAGATGAACTAAAAACATACAAGCAATCAATGTATGAAAGGTTTATTGTAAACTCAAAAGAAATTTCAGATTTTGTTATATGAGCATAGAATAAATGAGTAAAATGGCACCTAGATGATGCTAGGGTGCCATCAAGCATACCAAAATATTTCTCTCAATTTCTATTCATATCTTAATTTAGGGAAGATAAGAAACTAGTAATAAGGGTGTGGTAGAAGAACCTGGTTATTTATGTGCACGTAATCCAAATGAGTGTGAAGAGATCCTTTTTATCTTGGAAGGATGATTTATAGATAAGAAATTAATAAAATACTTATTTATTAGATGAATAGTATGGTGGATTGGCTAGTGTGAGCTAAATCTAAGAAGCATGAGCTTGCTAGGACATTGTCAATCTACTCTTTGATAACAATTAAGTTGAAAGAGATAAAATAAAATTAATTGCATTAAATAACAATGAACTGAAATTAAATACAAGAAGAAATGACTATTTTTATAGAAAATAAACTAAATATAGTAACAGTGGGTAATACTAGTACTAAAATAGATCAGGTCAGGGTCAAAAAATTAGGCAAGGATCTATGAATAGATAAAGACATAGAAAGTCAGATTTGGTTGGGGTAAAGGGTTAGAAATAACTTTCTATTATTTCTTTCCATGGTGACTGTTAGTAATTAGGGTAATTGTCAGTGGTTAAGTTGAATGTGGGTGGTTGGATAATCATCGATGATTGGAGGTGACCATCGATAGTTGTGTTAACCCTAGATGGTTGCTTATAGAAATTTGAAGGTGTTTATAAAAGGAGTTGTAAAATGGGATTTTAATCAGATAGGGGTTTGGTTAAGGGTCTGGTCAGGGATAGGGAAGTTAAAAGATAGGTGCAGTAGATTTGATTTAAGCTTGGAGGTTAGAAACCAAATAGAACTAAAACACAAACTATACCTATTTCTTGATGGTCTATGGTTAATGGCTAGAGAAATTTTGGTAGAGTAATGGTACATTCCCTCTAGATTAATTTTCATAGAGGTTCAGGGCTCTATTGTAGTTTCTTGATTTCTAGAAGGATGGTTGATTTTTTGGAAGCTAGATCACCCATGTGCCAGAATGCTTGAAAGTGATTCTATTTGCTCAAAATTGGACTGATGGATCATGGATCCTTTTTACCTCTTACTCCCCTAATTTTATAGGAAAATAAATATGGAGTATATAAGGTTCCCTAAGTGTTTATCTGGTTGATTTTGATGCTTGGGAGTTCATTAACACCATATAAGGCCAACATATTAAATTATGCCTTGTTAGCTTGCACATAGCTGGTGATGTGTTAGAAAGGTAAGGAATTGACCATTAATGATTAAGCTAACCCTTGATAGTCAAGATGACCATTGGCGGTCAAGTGCCCGAAGGTAAAGGGGTTAAGGTGAATTAAAAAGGGTGGGTAAATGCTAGTTTAATTAGTGAGCTTAGTTATCTTAATGGCTAACTAGACTCAAGGTCTAATGGGTTGGTTAGTAGGTCAAGAAGGGTTAGGTGGTCCCGAAATTATTTTGAGGAATTTCAACATCTAGAACCTTTGTGTGTAGTTTCTAGTGTCTACACATTGATCCAAAATTGTTGTATATTTTTTTACCTTGAAATAAATGACTCATGCATTAGGGGATAGATGATGTGTTTGAATATGAAAACAACTTATTCCATCAAACTTATATAAATAATTAACAATTATATATTAATAGAGATAAGTAATTTGTTCAAACATTAGGACAACCCTATGTGGCAATTTCAGAAGTTTTTTTTAATAACCTATCTTACTTAACGAAAGATATGCATGGGTAGCATGTGAATAAAATATCCTTTTGGTATTCTAAAATTCCATAACCTATATGCTTGCAACACCACATAATAATAATTATGTAAATCAATTCTGTGTATGTTCATGTTAATTCAAACATCACCCTTAATAGGTGCTATGTGTTTCTTATGATAAGGGTGGAAACTTGCTATGCATATATGAAGTAGATATATATATTTTGTATATGATCATACCACTATAAAATTGATATTAGGATAGCGTGGTAATATATATTTATGTTTATATTTAAAATGTATCACTATATGAAATATAAGTTGGTATGTGTTAATGTAATATTACCATAGTTTATAAAGTAGCGTGTGTTTAAAATAAAACTTATGTATGTTGTATATGTGGGTGTAAATTGAGAAAAGGTACAAAGCTATACTATGAATATTAAATAACTTATTTTAAAAACATAGCCATATATTCAACCATTCCTGATTGCATCGATATTTCAATGGAATTTATAATTATAATAGCGGTGGTCATAAAATGTTAATTATATATATATATATATATATATATATATATATATATAAAATAGTGGTGGTCATAAAATGTTAATTATATGTGTGTGTGTGTGTGTGTGTGTGTGTGTGTGTGTGTGTGTGTGTGTGTGTGTGTGTGTGTCTATATATATATATATATATATATATATATATATATATATATATATATATATATATATATATTTCACAGACCTTGTAAATGTTTTCTTATAGCTAAAATGAGGCTAAGATCTATAGATTGCTCCAAATGGGCATAAAGCTTGTATCTTGTGAATATTAGTTAGTGGAGAGGTAATATAAGATCACCTAATGTCTTAAGTCTTATTTTGTAATTAACCATAATATTTATATTTCTTGTTATATTGACATGTGCATATCTATAAACTTATTGATATCATAACATGGTTCAGATTAAACATGTGAAATTTATATGGGTAAATGTGGCCTTCTGATATTATGTGATAAGCCTTATAGTGTGATTGAGATCACTTATTATAGGTAACTTGTGTTACAAAACCTTTTGTATGGATATAAAATTATAATATGCTACATATTTATGAACTATTAATGCTATGCTTAAAAAAAATGTATGTACACTTATACCTATTAGCTTATTATTGAATGTGGGGGTGTGTTCTTCTAATTATAGTTTTACAGGTGGTTATAATCTATATTATAGAATTACATTTAATAGAACCTTGAGTATGCATGCATACAAACCCTAGGAATATATAAATGTTAAAATGATATGTTTCATGTGAATTAAGAATTATTTGTTATATCTATTTGATCAAATAAAAGATTAGGTTTCAATGTATTTATTATTGGTAAAATAGAGTTGCACATTAAGATGAACACTGAAAAATATATTTCAAACATAATAATATTATATTTCCTATATTTTATTTTATATGGGACATTAAAAATATATAAGAAAACTCTTTGCTATAATTGGGGAGATCATATCTCCACCACAATCTTCGTATCTCCCTATAATAACTCAATTAAAAACCAACCCATTATATACGAATATATTGTTATTACAATATATTCAAGTAACTACCAAACACTAATTAAATTAATCCATAATACATCACAAATCTATTAACTTATTATTTTTTAACCAATAATAATAACATTATTACACTAATAATGTGAACACACATCAACATTCACCCTTTGTGAACATTATTAAACCCTAGTCTACACCCCTCTTAATGTGAGCACGGGCAGAATATACATCATCAAGAAATGGCCCAACTAGAATCATATGACAACACATACTTTTATTTCTACATACTACTATTTGAATCTTGTTGTTTGGATCTTTCGGCACATGAACACTACTATGCGAATAATGCATCTCGTAATTACTCCATGTGAATGCAGTGAATATTTCACTATCTGATCATCTCCATAAAGAAGTAAGGAAATCAAAGGATATTTGTAGTCAAAAGATTTTTGCAGTTATCTTCCCTCTTATATAACTGTTGCAACATTCCATTATATCTGCTCTCTCCCTTCATCTAATTATTAGAGGATTTCCAAACTACTAGGTGAATGAAAACATATACAATATTATAAAATGAATTTTCATGATGAATATATTATCTTTGTCATCTTATGCATCTTTTTTTTATGTTTGTTGCCACCCAAATAAAAGCAACATAGACAATTTTCACTACCATTTAAGAACTATCCTTGGCATTAACTAATTTATCACCAAACACACCACATTGAAAAAATAGAAAAGAACACCACACATGTGAAAAATAATTCTCTTTTTTTCTTATTCAAACACATAATTGAAAACCAAATTCACAACTAAAGTAGAAGTGGCCTCATCACTAGTGGCTAACAAGAGGTTATGAAACCTCCAGCCTCCATTTCCTCCATCTTTAAGTAAGTCATTGCTTATTCAGTTGTTATACCAATGAATCTTAAAAAGTTTCCAGGATGTCAGGTACTCTCAATAATGCATCCATTTTACAATTTTTGAAAATGACTCAACAAACCATATTGATTTTTTTTGCCTCCATTTACTCCATCTTTAAGTAAGTCATTACTTATTTAGTTGTTATGCCAATGAATCTTAAAAAGTTTCTAGGATGTCAGGTACTCTCAATAATGCATCCATTTTACAATTTTTGAAAATGACTCAACAGACCATATTGATGTAAAATTGACTCTTAATTTTTGACAGATTTTTTAATTTCTACTAACATACTTCTGATTTTTATTTATATACTTAACAATAACATAATAAAAGACTAACACTTTTAAATTTTTTATACACATTAAAAAATATAAAAAAATAGAGCTTTGACTAACAATTGACACACAAAATAACTATTGACTTTTAAAAGACTTTGACTAAACTAATCTTTATATAGATCATATAAATACATTGGGGTTTATCAAAATAGTACTTAATGACATTTTAAAGACTAAAATTTTGATAACTAAAATTAAATAAACTTTGACATAATCTAGTAGAGCACAAGACATAAGAAGAATGAAGATGTTGGAACTTTGCATGATGTCTATGGAGGTGTAATAGAATCTAAGTCAGACATGGGCGAACCTAGTAAGCATGCATCTAGACTTATAGGAATCTAAACCAAAATCATGATCTTATATTTGAAATAAAACACATGCACTTAATTTATCTTGGTTTTAGCTAAGTGCAAAGTGGACATTGATGTTGTGTTGATCTAAGATATGTATGTTAGACAATGAACAAGATGATGTTGAAACATTATTCATGGATTTACATGGCACGTAGATCTTTTCAAATGTATTCAAGTAGAAGTAATTTTATTTAAGATGCCCCAAAAAATTATAGATGTTGATTTGAGATGAATATATAGACTAAGCATGGTTTGAGGGGATGACAAATGAGCAGATCACTAGTGTAAACTCATTACAAGTTATTTTTTTTCTCGAAGTAGATTTTGACCAGAATAAATCACAAATACATAGATCGATGAGATTAAACACTAGACAATATAATTACATGGATTAAATCAATGTCATTTAGAATTAGCTCGATTGAGAGGTGGACATGAAAAAGGATGAAAATGAAGTGTGAGAGTATAAAAAATATAGTTGATGAAGAGAAAACATATTAGGAAATATTAGACTATAATGTCAAATAATACATAAGGATGGTCTAGGTCAAATCTAGAAATAGATTAGTGAGAAATAAAATGTTAAAGCACAAAAAATAGATTTATCAGGTGACATCAGAAGACATTAAATAGATACACCCAATAGAACTATTTGCATATTTGCCTTCAACTTATGACAAATGTCTCTAGCCTACTTCATGGCTAGCTTCAAAATTATATTTCACATATGATAGGAAAACAATTAATGTTAGAGTGACTGATATGTACACAAAAAATTGATGTCGAAGACTTGTAAAAGAATGTATGTGCAGGAGTGTACAACACTATACTTTCCATGAAGCTAATTTGAAACTATAAACAAATTTAATGTAAGACATTCATCAATGGGGAAATAATAGATTGAAGTGCCCCACAAAATAATTAAAAATTTAGTCTTTCCATCACATAAATCCCCCCTTCTCTGATACCAGATATTGGTAAAAACATAGTTGTACGGAGAGCCAAACAATGAAAATATATTTCAAACACAATAATCTTATATTGCCTATATTTTATTTCATATGAGACATTAAAAATATATAGGAAAACTATTTCCTATAATTGGGGAGATTATATCTCCACCACAATATCTATATCTCCTTATAATAACTCAATTAACAACCAACCCACTATATACAAATATATTTTTATTATAATATATTCGAGTAACTACCAAACATTAATAAAACTAACCCATAATTTATCACAAACATATTAATGTATTATTTTTTAACTAATAATAATAACATTATTAAAATAATAATGTGATCACACCTCAACATTTATGACTACTTTATTTGACTAGTTATGATATTTAGTAGTTATGCTTAAAAACACTAGACTATGGTAATATGGATTATCATAGGGCATAGTATGTTTATAAATTAATTATGATAATTAAAATTTATCGTTAATTGTGTATTTTATCCGTGTGGTATAAATTGTAGTCATTATTTATAGTATGGGATAGATAATAATGTGAGATTCATTCATACGTTTGATGGAATAAATATATGTTTTTTTATTACTCTTATGCTTAGCATGATATGTGGTATGATTGATAGTATGATGTAAATTTTATTAATTTTTTGGTTAAATTATTTTTACCAATATCACATTGTTAATACTGGGTAAGGAGTGAGACAGACTTCATTGGCTTACTAGCATCACAATATCAAATGAAGGCAATCTGATCAAGTGGTGTGTATGAATTTTGATTGATCTATAGATTACTATTTTTTATTATTCTTGAAAACTTTTTTCAATGTATGTTTAGTGAGACATTATAATTTCATGAGTATGATATAAATGTTTGTGCGATATCTTGCAATAGAACATGTTTTCTATGATACATTACATGTTTAGTTTTAGATATCATACAACACATAGGTACTTTCTTTTCCTTTTTGATTCTCATGCCATCACTATCTACTCATCCTTTAAGGGAGGTAAATTCCCTAATTGGATTAGTGTATGGGATTTTTGGTCCATGGTTGGTGTGGAAAAGTATTTGAATGATGCTCTCCCTCCCTATAATAGTACTAATTTTTTAGACGACACTTGAGATTGCCACAGATACTAGAATTTGAGAACTATGCTCCAAGGATCCATTTATATTATATGTACTTTATATTTTATTGTTATTATTATTGAAATATTGTCATGAAAATTTGTAATTACTTATTATTGTATATTGATAACAATGGTTGTAGACTTGTATCAATCATGGCTGAGTTAATGTAATTATAACCTATATTTGTATTATGATTTGTTCTCATGATATTAGAGATCAATGATATATGATGTACTATGTTTTTTTATTTTTATCATGCTTATATATTTCATATGATCTCTGATTATATTCTCATTGAGTAATCTATTTATGGTATATGTGTTTAATTTTAAAAAAATCATGTATTTCTAGGTAAATCACAGTCGGGATGTTACAACATACAACCATAAGAGGAGGTAAAACCAATCATCTTATTGATTAATAATCATACAAAATAGAAAATCTATGTTTTAATCCTACCAGATGGATTATTTACAATACCAAAAAAGGCAGTACATATAGGAGAGAATGAGAAGGAAAGAGAAGATGGACATTGAAAAAGCCTATGAAAAGTGTCATATCATGATGGATCAAGTTACAAGAAAAAAATATTTCCAATAAATAGTGTAAAATCCCTCTTCAACATGTGTGTACTTGGTTTGATGATGATCTTCTCAAGGTGGAATAGGAGTTTTGTCTTGCTTGATGATTTATCTTTGAGCTCTTGAAAATACCCTTTATGATTGATTAAGAAGTGACAAGTCATCATCCTTGGGTTTATCTTCTTATTCTTGTCTTGGAAACATGCTGAAGACATATAACCAATCATACTTTCACCTCAATCTTGCAATTTCAATCATAACTTCCACACTTCCTCCCTTCAAGGTATATTCCTTGTAATCCTATTTTGACACAAAGATCCAATGTTTGAATTATTTTTAGAGATTTTATGAAATAAAAATGTATATTTAGTTACATTTTATACCATTTAATCTTCACCCAAAATTTCATGACCCAAATCCTAATGCAGACCAACTAACTGAACACCCTCTTTTATAATTAGACCTAATTAGGCTAAAATCAAGCATACAGTACTATAATCTATACAATATCATATATTACTTCTCAAATAATACCAAAATATTTTATGGTACATCAAATAAGGTTATATGATCAAGTTTCATGCAATTTAAAGTGTTAAAACTCTAGTTATTCAAAATGTGAGTTTCTAGCCTTAGGTTGGTCATGTCATAGGGCTATGTAGGACAAATGTGAATAAAAAAGGATTGGAAGAGTTTTATATCACTTAAAATATTTATGATACCTATGTGAGGTCTAATCCAAATTCCTTAAACCTTTCCAATAGTTATTTTCTCTTGAATAATCTTCGAATCTCTCTATCATGCCAATTTTTAGAATTATATGTGTATCTTAGGACTGCAAAATGAGTTGTGATTTTTCCTTGTTATTTTAACCAATCTATAGAAATATTAAACATATAAAAATTTATATAATTATTCCATCACACCTTAATTTACCCTATTTATTTCATTCTTACACCAAAATGATAACTCTTTGTCACACTTGTGTAAAACTACACTTGGTAGTAGGTGTTCTTGGACTGTGTATAACTTGTCATAATATGTTATAAGCCATTTGTATTATTATTTAAGGTGGTGAATATATTTTATAGGTATTATAGGACCTTTAAACATGATTTATATTCCACATCAGGTGTTTAATTTTAGCATTCAATCCTTTAAATCTCCTTGGAGTTGCTTGTTAGGCATAAGGATTCACACTAGATGATTGTCACAATAGAAAGCACCCTAATTTATTCAAATGGACATGAAAATTATTTTTGTAAGTTTAAAAAATATGTGAAAAGAATTTTTTATCAATTTAAATTATTTATTAAACCTTCACAGTGATCAAAATCATCACAACTTGCATGCTTTTATAACATTCTTAGAAGTGAACTTGTAGTTGTCTTAGTAGGCCTGTGAGTGCACATTTGGATTTTTTGACTGTTAAGCTCACTAAATCGAGATATTTTAGTTGTAATATATTTATTTATGATTATATTAATGGTATATACTTTACTAATATTTTCCCAATACTTTGACACCTCTTGGTTCTCTATCCTATCACCACAAAATTGGTATTTTCTTCATTAGGCCTATAGGTGCTCATTATGCACACAACCCACATGATGCTTAATCCTTGAATTAATTAACATTATCAAATTTAAATAATATATTTCACAAAATTTATGAATTTTATCAAACTCATTTCTAATTACAAACTTTGACATCTTATGTTTACCTTGCAAGCATATTTGTAGGTCTGTTTTAGGCTCATATCACCTCCTTCTTTCATAGCATGACCAATATTTATCATTTTAATGATATAATATAAACATATAAATGTGTATTAAAATTTTTAATAAACATAAATCACTCCAAAATGTCTTGTAAACTTGCTTATTGATCACAGTCTTATGTTCACTCTTTTATAGCTACATACTTGTTGAAGAACACCTAGGGCAAAGTCTTTCATAATCTATTATGTGCACTTTATGTTTGATATATTCCACTTAAATATATTTATATGAGGTAATATATATTTATTTAGGTATAACAAATACCATTTTAGGTGATAAACATTTAAATCCATCAAAACTCTCATTGTAGTCATCATATATAGGTCTGCAACCTTCACAATCCACTTGCAAACGAATTTAAACTCACATTTGAAACCTTTTTATAATTTTAGGAGGTTATAAAATAATTTATATAGGTTATCATAGAGTGTTTTAATTAAAAAAACAACTATATCCATGATCAATAATGTCATAGCTTCAAAAACCATACCTGTCACCTTTAAAAATAATAATACACAACATTTTTTCTATATTGGTTGCTTACACATGCCAACTGATAGTGGAAGATGATGTGAGAGGACTATGCAAAACCTTTAGGATATTAAAAATCCATCCATTTTCATCCATTATCCTATAAACATGATGAGATAATTAAAACCCTTCTTATGGGATTTTAGGAGGGTTTTGGGTTGTTAATTTTGTTGATGATTGTTCATAAATCATATTTATTCAAAGAAAGAAATAATGACTGAAATGTCCATGGAATAAGGACCCATATATACCTCAAATATCACTATATATAAATCTCCTTCATTTTCATGAACAGATTATTTGAAAATTAACTTCATTAGTTTGCAAGGAAGTCAATGGAGGAGATGATTTTTTATTTATTTTTATCTCCTTTAGCCTACCAATGCTACCACAAGCATGATTTAACACTAAAAAAAATAGAGGGAACTAACACCATCCATTTTTGACCTGAAATAACCATATCCACATTGAAAATTTGTTAAATTATAAGCCCTTGGTATGTGCACTATTATGTTATATTTCACTTTCTTGACCTATATAAATTCCCACTACTTGTTGTACATTGAAATTGACTTGGGTCAACTTAGACAAGGAAAAAACAACCTTGGCATATATTTTAAACATGTTAGAGATATAAAAATGCATTTAATCCTTTTGATTTTAATAGGTATCAATTAACTTAATTTCTCCAAAACTACCTTAGTCTTTGCTAAACACTTTGGAGATGATCATATTGAATGAATTTGATGACAAGAGTTAAATATTTGACTTCACTTCCAACTATACCATTCTAGGAGACATTGAAAGCTACTAAGATCCCAACAAGTTTTATCACCATGAGATCCACTATGACTAAGACAAATCACTTCATATGACTATCAATAAGGTTAGGAATATTATGACCATAGTTTTTAATATTATAAGCAACTATGGTAGCCAATTTTGGATAACATATTTGGAGATATCTTGGGATTGCATGCTTGTTATGCATCTAGACCAATTGCCTTCTTGTCTTCATTAAGATATGGAGTCATCTCAACTCAACATAAAGTAAAATAGTTCTTGATAACTAACCTACAAACCTCTTGAGAAGGATGAAATAGATGACTGCCTCTAACACACATAACAAACCAGACATAAAAACACTAACATAACAACCAAAACAAATCAAACACACATTATAATAATATGCACTTATGGAAGACAAAGAAATAAACTACAATAGACAACTAACCTTTAAGGTCTAATCCTATTGGATCAAAATTAAAACTCCTTAAGTCTTATTTATGTAATAAACAATAATGATGTACAAGCTACTATTCAAACTTTGTTCTTGCTTTATCAGCTCATTTGTTGAAGACCAATATCTTTGGCTTAACCTAAAGTGGATCAATAAAAACATACATGTATCTAACAAATAATAATTTATCTCGAAGTTCATAACTTACCTCATGTTGATATTTGTAAATAAGATATACATCCAATGTCCCCATGCCTTGATTTATGATTAAAACAACAACTTCATCCTTGATTGGCTCCTTAATCTCTACTTCTTCCTCACATTGAAGAGTATCATCTTCTTCAAATCTTTCTACAACATGAGTTTGGAACCTCTTGGTGATAACATACATGACATGTTAGCTTGATAATATATTTTCCCTTCTCATTAACAACTTCATTATATTTTTATATAGGTATTAACCTACCAAACTCTTCAAATTATTTTACCTTGTAAAAATAGTACTAACCACATATCCTCAATGCCTTATTGAACATGTTCATGAGATTTAACAAAACTAAAAATTCCATTAAGTCTTCTTTAGGACCCTTATCACTCATGTATTCACCATGTTCATTATCCAAGATAGCCATCATATCAATCTCCTCATGGGATGGAGATTTGATATCCAAGATTGAACAAAATATTTCTATATCTTCCCAAAAATAAGATTCTTCTTGATCATTTGAAAGTAAACTAACTTAGATCTCATTCTTATCATTCTTTTTAGGTACAACAAGCTTGTCAAGCACTTCAAACTCTTCAATGGAATCATGACATAGTTTCAAGTTTGCCTCATCAAGATCTATCTCTTTCTCATGAGGCTCAAAAAGGTTAATGAACAAAGTGTCTCCATGAATATTTTCCCCATGCTTAGATACAACTTGATCAATTATTTCATGATCATCCTTTCTTTTATCAAGACTCAATCCATGAAAACTACATTGGGATTCTTCTTCCTCCATGAATAATGAAAGTTTATTTTCGAACCCAAGGTCTAATTCATCATGTTTTTCTTATTCCAAAACTGATTTGTCTTCTTCAAGTCTCATACCATTAGGATTACCTTCTATTGTTCCACTTTGCACTATTATCTCATGTTTATTTGTTATTTTAACCTCCTCTTCATCATTCAATATTGCCATGCCAAGATAGTTAATCCCTTCAATGAAATCAAAATATAATTTCTACCAAGCATCATCAAGCTCATTATGAGTGTTTATGACTTCAAAAATAAGTTAATTTGAGTTTATTTTAGGATTGCCTTATGATAGAGTAGTTGTCTTGACTTCATTCATACTTTCATCAACTTCTTCCCTTTGATTTTATTTTTCTTATATGATGTATGGAAGTGTATCATGTAATTCAACTATTATTATGTCATCAATATGATCCTTTATCAACATCAAATCCATATCAACCAGATGGATCCACTTGATTATTTATGACATCTTTAAGACTGTCCAATTGTTGACTAGAAAGTATTGGTTTCTCCTCATCTTTGAAAGTTGATTTGCTTTCTTATTTTCCCTCATGAAGATGACCATCAATGGCTATCTCCTCATCATACTCAGTAAAAATATATTAATTATGACCTTATTTATATTCTCCTATAGATTAAAATTCATAAATCCTCTCAAGGACTACTGCCTCATCATTCTTTCCTGACGAGCTCTCCTTTTCAACTAAATGTTCATATTCTGCACTCAATGTAACATGTTTTCCTTCACAAAAGGATGGGGTGGGAGGAAACATAAATCATTGTATTGATTGAAAATTTATATATTGTTATTCCAACTTAATATTTTGGGAGGGTTAGATTGATTTTAGTATTTTTGGGGAGATGGATAAGGGAATTGTGTTAAGGATGTTGCATTCTTTTCCTTCCACTCCTCAATCGCTCTATCAAATTTTGATGCATCTTGAACTTCATGGATATCTACAAATTGAAGGATTGGATAAGTAATTACGATAATTTGGGATATGTTTAATATATATATAGAGGTTGGTTAGAATAACAAGGAAAACTCACAGCGTATTTTACAATTCTAAGATACACACATAATTCTAAAAATTAGCATGAGAGAGAGATTTGAAGATTGTGAAAGAGAAAGTATCTATTGGAAAGTTTTAAGGAAGTTGTATCTAACCTCACATAGGTCTAATAAATATTTTAAGTGATATAAAACTATATTAATCCTTTTTTATTCACCCTCGGCTTACATAGGCCTATGACATGACCAACCTAGAGCAAAAAAGTTATATTTTGCATAACTAAAGTTTTAACCCTTAGAATTTCATGAAACTTGGTCGTATTACCTTAATTGATGTAATATAAAATATTTTAATGGTTTTAGAGTAGTATTGTATGGTATTATATGGTCTCTAGTATTGTATGCTTATTTTAGGTCTAATTAGGCCTAGTTGTGAAAGATGGTGATTAGTTAGTTGGTTTGCATTGAAATTTGGGTCATGAATTTTTAGGTGAAGTTGAAATGGGATAAAGGGTACTCAAATAGGCCTTTTTATTTCTTATAAACTCTGCATATCATTCACAACCTAGAGATTTGTATCAAAATAGGGCTAAAAGGAATATGCCTTGAAGGGATCAAGTGTAGAAGTTATGAATTAAATTTGAGGTTTGAGGTGGAAAGATGATTGGTTATAGGTATTCAAAAAGTGTCCAAGATAATAATAATAAATTAGACCCTACGATGATGACTTGTCACTTTATAATCAATAATAAAGGTCACTTTCAAGAGCTCAAGTATTAATCATTAAGCAAGACAAAACTCCTACGTCACCTTGAGAAGATCATAATCAAACCAAGTGCACACATGGTGAAGAGGGAGTTCAAGACCATTTTTTTGTATTTTTTATTGTTTGTAACTTGCTTCATCGTGATATGACACTTTTTATAGGCTTTTCCAATGTCTATCTTCTCTCACCTTCTCATTTTATCTTATATGTGTTACTTTTTTTGGTATTGTAAAGGATCCCTCCACTATGAGTATGGTGTATCCCTACTCTTTTATATGCCTATTGATCAATAATATGATTAGTTTTACCTCCTCTTATGGTTGTATGTAGTGAATACCTTGAATGATTGATATGATGAAGTATATATTGACATCATCTTGGTTTTTATCTCATTATTTTTACCTTCTTGTAGTTTGATTCATTATTTTAGTTTGTAGTTAGTGTCATCAGGCGTTATATGTAAAATAGAAGTAGAATATATCTTCCCTCCTAATCCCATAATGCCTTGCCTCTCTATAAACCAATGTTGTAATAGCTTCATCCAAGGAGAAGTGTATGTTATTGCAATATTATATGTCTTAGTAGACATAAAAATTAGTCATAGTGGTCATAAGATTCAGTGTATCACCCCCTTAGTTTATAGTTTATTTCTCCCTTTTCCTTGAAAGATAGTAGATTAGTTATTGATCCTAAGTGATACATAAGGGAACTAGCTCTTAGCTATAGGTTCAAGCCATTATTTAATTCACCCATAATCTAAGATTGTTCCCATGTGTAGCTTAGATTGAGAGGACTTGAAACACCATATTAAATAGTGCAAAACTATGCCATATTACTATCGACATTGGACAAATATAATGGAATAAATTAAATAAGAAGAGAAATCTCACTAACTACAATGATAAAAATAGTGCACACGGGAAAATGGAAGATGAAGTGAACTATGTAAGATAAAAGGAAGAGAGATAGTGAAGAGAAATCAAATAAGGATAGAGAAAGAAGTGCCTATAAGAAATCACAAAATTTAGAACATCATAGGGTATATAATATCTTAATTACATGTAACTTTTGTAACACTAAAGGGGTTCTAGAAAATTAATGGCCATAAAAACTATCTAGTGAAGGGGGGAGAAATGATTAAAAGATGTAGCCAATAAAAATAATCACTAATGGTAGACTATGATATAACCTATAATTTGAATCTCATATTAGATAAAAATAACATAATATATTATGTCTCAATAGAGATAAGAACATCTTTAGTGGTTTAATTTTTTTTGGATATATTGAACAAATATGGGTTTTCTTATTTTTTCCCTATAGAGACAATACATTCAATGTACTAGTGGTCTGGAGGTTCATGGTACCAAATAATCTCCTCATATGATATCATATATTGATTGTGACAAGACCAATCAATCAAACAAATAAACCTTATAAATAAAATGAATAAATTTGAA
Source organism: Torreya grandis (assembly GCA_037957365.1). Lineage (NCBI taxonomy): Eukaryota > Viridiplantae > Streptophyta > Pinopsida > Cupressales > Taxaceae > Torreya > Torreya grandis. The sequence goes on along the minus strand of JARHVA010002986.1, from coordinate 1,436,797 downwards.
CCCCTAAATCTCGATTTAATTTCTTTAATAAATTAAATTCTTCTAGTAAAATATTAAATATACAAAATAAATGATATGCATAATCACTAAGAAGGGAGGGAGGGTAGAAGAAGAGTAATAACTTCATGTTTAACATTTATGTTAGTAGAAATAATTTTTTTCTTATTGTCAAAGTAATACAAATAGAGATGGAGCGACTAGTAATTGAATAACATGTGACCAATGAGGATAAATAGACATTTTCAAATATAGGGAATGCACATGGAAATATATTCTTATGGCCTCAGCCATTCTATTAATCTAAAATTATACCATTTCATTTTCATATCATGGTCATGTAAACTATGGTGGACCTTCAAGGGATCACAATTGTGATAATTTATTTAATAAAAGATCCCCATGATCTTTATTCTTAGTTCATAGTCATAAGCCTCTTGCTGAAATTTTGAATCTATCAGAGTCAATATCATTGAACACAAACACATTAAAATTATGCTCCACCAACGCATCTCAATATGGAAGGATGGTATAAATCTTATATTGCACTTAAAACCATGAACTCGCCTTCTTGCCCAATTTCAAAAAACTCACCTTCATGACCAATTTAAACCATCGTAGTGTATTCAGACATTAATGAATCCCTGTATGGAAGAGTATACTATCTTGGGTTTGAGTTAGAATTGGTTGATAATTGAGTTTAAACTTCATGCCTCTTAATGTCCTTAACATGACTATTTTTGGGTGTGAAAAGAATGATCGTACCATGTAACTGAACCAGGTTATTTTCAAACCACTTATCACCATTATCACAATTTTTTGTGTACCTTAATATAATTTAAACATGTGACTATCACTTATTTTGGCTGCTCTTTGTGACACACTTTTCCTACAATTCACAGGATTATGTGGCTTAGTAATCATGTTACACAAGGTAATGCATGGAATTATTGGAAAATGCTAACAGTACTAATGGTTATATAGATAGAAAATAACCAAATTTGTAAGGCCCAAGTGGGTAGCAAATAGGCAATAAAAGTTTTAAATAGGGGAGAAAATAGAATGAAAGAAAACACACAAATATATATCAAACAAATTATAAGTTGATTACATACATAGCTGATGCTATTTATAAAAATAACACACAAAAAACATATAAAAAAGACTTTCCTTATTCTCTTCCCTACTCTTTTTCTTATAGGTTACTTTATTTTCTTCTTCCAAGTTGTCGTTCTATTCTCCTATGTAGCTAGTTGTATATTCTACCAAAATATTGACTGTTGCTCCTTCCCTTTGCCACTGACAGCTTTGCTCTTCTCCATAGCTCTATTTCCCCTACTCTCTCTCCCTTTTTGAGCTGCTGCTTTGATGCTTTGTTTCTGTATTAAAAAATTACCATATGATGATCTGTAACACTATATTTTCATTCTATTTTCTTTTTTTGTCTTCAACTGATAGTTGTCACATAAATTCCCTCCAAGCAAGTTAAATGGGATCCAAATTCAAATTTGAAAAATTGCACTTAATTCTTATCGCTATCAATTTTTGGAGGTAGGAAGGGAGTTAGGTGGGAGGTCAAAAATAACAATATTATAAAACTCCCCCTTATTTTTGACCTTCATAACATGGTCAACTAGACTTTTGTAAATTTCTAAAACCTCGTTATAACTTCTTTTTATCTTCTCAAATGCTTCTACATCTTTTTTTATGTATGTCCAGAGCTTCATTTCTGAAGTCCGTAGCTCTATTGATAGATTCCATAGCTAGACTATTAAAATCCATAGCTACCTTGTCAAAATACAGAGATGAACTATAATTCATAGCCAGACTGTAATCCATATCTGAATTGATGAAATCCATAGTTGGACTATCAAAATCTGTAGCTATCCTAATGTAATTTGTATAGCTATGTTGTAGGAATCAAGAGCTATGTTGTTTGAGTTTGTAACTCTACTATAAAAATATAGATCCATCATAAAACTTTGTAGGCCTGATGTTGCTATATTTATGACCCCTAATCTTCCTCTTAGATGTATAAAAATGTCTTTAGATAATGTCTTAGTTAAAATATAAGATAGCTAATGATAAGACTTACAAAAACTAAGCTCTATGACATAATTTTCAACTAATTCTTGAAAGAATTGATATCTGATTGCAATATGTTTGTTCCTACCATGAAACATGGGTTTTTTTAATGATGCTATGGATGATACACTGTCACATTAGATTTTAGAATATCCTTGTTGCTCATCATGCAAATCTGATACTATCCATCTCAACCATATAACTTGACATGCTACTGCATTTGTTGCTATGTACTCTACTTCAAATATAGAAAGTGATACTATGGGTTGTTTATTTAAAGCCAAATATATGGCTCTTGACCCAAGATGAAATAAATATCTCAAATTTCTCTTTAAATCATCAAGGTTTCTTGATTAATCACTGATCATGTAATGAACAAGATGAAACTCATATGTTACTGCATACAAAACAACATAATCCCTTATTCCATTCACATACCTCAATATCCTCTTGCCCTCTTGACAATGTGTCTCATTTGGCATCACCATAAATCTTGATACGAGGCTGGCTACCTAAATGATATCTGAGCTAGTTGCATTCAAATACATTAGTATTCTCACAAGGCTCTTATAGCATGTGGGGTCTACATTGTTGTTGCAATCATCTTTGCACAACTTAAGACTTATCTCAGGTGAAGTGAATACATGTTTTTTGTTCATCATCTTGAACCTCTCAAAAATTTCATTTTCATACTTAGTTTGGCATATGAATATGCCTTCATACATTTGTTTGACTTCTATCCCAAGAAATTACTTCAAGAAGCCCAAATCAATCATTTCAAACTCATTTTTCATGGTTGTTTTGAATTCTTCAATGGACTGATTTACATTACCATTGAATATTAGATCATACACATATAATAAAATAATTATCATACCTTATTTGCATGCTTTGATGTATAGTGTGGGCTCACTAGCACCTTTTGTAAAACCATTGCTCAACAAGTATGAGTTTATACGGCTGTACTATGCTCTTGGGGCTTGCTTGAGCCCATACAATGCCTTTTTTAGCCTATACACTTTTTTCTCATGATTGAAAATCTCATATCCAGGTGGTTATCCCACATAATCTTCTTTTTATATCACTTTATTAAAGAATGCTAACTTCATATCCATTTGGCACACCTTCTACTTGTGTTGAGTAGTAATGGCTATGATTGTCCTTATAATTTCTAGCCTTGCTATAGGTGATAACATCTCATTATAGTCATGTCTAGGATTTTGATTGTAGCCCTTAACCACTAGCCTTGCCTTATGCCTCTCTATCTTGCCTTTAGGAGTAGTTTTTATCTTATATACCCACTTAAATTCTATGACCTCTTTTCCTTTGGTATGTCAACTAACTCCTAAGTCTCATTTCTCTTTATGGCATGTATCTCTTCATCCATTGCCTCACACCACTTACTATTTTTGATTACTTATTCAAAGTATATAGGATCAACTGATAAAAATAGAGCATAATTCATAGTTTCATCTTGTTTTTCTTCATACCTTTACTACTCATAAACTTATTACAAGCTCCTTGTCCTTGTTTGGCATTGATTTGAGTTGGAAGAGGATGGTGTTGACTCTTGAACATCTCCTTGACCTCCATGATGAATCAGCCCTATGTGAAATAGGGGTCCAAATTGGTGCATTGGTGTCTATACCACCTACTATTTCAAATTCAATAAAGGGTCTACCATCCCTTATTTCCACATGTTATTCTTCTTGTTTCTCTTCCCAAACTTAATGCTCAATGAATTGAACATCCTGATTGATTATGAGTTCTTTGGTGATGGGATTGTATAATCAATATACCTTTGACTGGTCATTATACCCTATGAATATGCATTTTTCACCATTGTCATCCCATTTCATCCATATTTACTTGGGCACATGTGCATATGCTACACAAATGAACACTCTAAGGTGTTTTACACTTGGTTTCTAGTTGCTCTGTGCTTCTTGAGGCATCACATTGGTTACACTCTTTATTAGATAAATGTTCAACAAATACATGGCTGTTGTTATAGCCTCAGCCCAAAAATTATTAGTCAACCCTTTTGCCTTTAACATGCTCCTTACCATCTCTTGGATGGTACTATTCTTCCTCTCAACCATACCATTTTGTTGTGATGTATACCTAGTTTTAATTTTTTTCTTTATGCCATGATCCTTGCAAAAATTCATGAAATCATTCAAGATATACTCTCCCCCTCTATCCATGTTTAAAATCTTGATGTAGTGGCTACTTTGCTTCTCCACCATGGATTTGAATTAGTTGAAGGTCTTAAATGATTTTAATTTGTTCTTCAAGAAGTATACACATATCTTCTAACTGTAGTCATTTATGAATGCCATGAAGTAAACATTCTTGGATAGGGATGGGGTCCTCATTGGACCACACAAGTCTGAATGGATCAACTCTAAATAAGCTCTAGCTCTCCATGCCTTACCCATGGGAAATGCACTCCTATGTTGCTTCCCCAATATGAAACCTTCATATACCTTGTTTGGCTATTCTATAAAAGATAGTCCCTTCACCATGTGTTTCTTATGAAGAATATTTAGTCCTCCAAAGCTCAAATGACTATACATAGGATTCCAAATAGTAGGTTTATCTATCATCACTCTTTTGATTACTGTTGTGAGCTCAATTTAAATTCTCAATGGAAACATCTGATTGCTTGTCATCTTGACTAATGTAATATTTCTATTGTATCCACTCTTATCAAAGATTATTCACTCACCAATCTCAAATTTGATCGTATACCCCTTTTATACAAGCTTACCTATACTAATAAGGTTATGCTTTAACCCAGGTACATAGTAAACATCATGTTTTTGCTTTTTGTCACCTTGTTTGGTGCAGATAGAAATGTGACCCTTACCCATGATGGGAACCTTATCATTGTTTCCCATCTTCACCTCTAATTTTATTATTTCATCTATGTGGCTGAACATCTTTTTGTTTCCACTCATGTGGTTACTACAACCACTATCCATGTACCATGTCTCCTTGCCACTTTGTTCATCAATGTTACATGTTATAAACAAAATTCCATATTTATCATACCTATTAAGTTTATCCTCTTGTACATGTGAGAAATTTGAATTCTGTCTATTCATGTCATATTCTTTCTTTCTACACTCACTAGCATAGTGTCCATATCTCTTACAATAATAATATTAAATGCTAGATTTATCATACCTTTGTGTAGATCCACCTCTAAAAGTGTTGTTGCTCCTTCCTCTTTTTTTGCCATGTGACTTATGATGGCTATGACTTTCACCTTCTTGACTACCACAAGTTCTTCCTCTTCTTCTATTATTTGATACTCTCCCCTTCCTTTCACATTCACATTGGTCTTCAATTATTGCTCATGGGAAGAGGTGGTTGACCTTTTCAATTTTTATTCATGGGTTTGCAAAGAACCCATTAGCTCATCCATCATCATTTGTCTCAAATATTTTGACTCTTCTATTGCAACCACTATAGGGTCAAATTAATTGGAAGGCTCCTTAACACCTTCTCAATGATCGTATGATCTTCAAGGGTATCACCACATGTCTTCATTTGATTGACATTGTTCATTGTTCTTATGAATAAGTCATTAATAGACACATTCTCCTTCATTTATAGGGTCTCAAAGTCCCTTCTCAAGAACTAAAACTTGACAAGTTTCACCTTGTCACTTTCTTGATAGGCATTTTTAAAAATGTCCCATGCTTGCTTAGAATGGACAACTATTTCTATCTTTGGAAAGATTGCATCAGTAAGGGCCATTTGTATATGGTTGAGTGCCTTGGCATCCTTTCTCCTATTTTCCTTCAACACATTAATTTATGCTTGGGTTGAAGCATTAAAGGCTGCCATGTATGCAACCTCATTATACCCAACTTCAACCAACTAGCTCTTGAGAGTTGATTATAGTTTTCATTTTAATGCTTCACACATCATATTTTTTATCATCAAACATAGGGGATTGTTGTCATGTCTAAATGGACTCACAACTTGGCAACTCTGATACCAATTGTTAGAAAATTATAACAGTACTAATGGTTATATAGATAAAAAAATAACTAAATTTGTAAGGCCCAGGTGGGAAGCAAATAGACAGCAAATGATTGAAATAGGGAAGAAAATAAAATGATAGAAAACACACAAATTTATATAAAAAAACTTCCAAATTGATTACATACACAACTACTAATGTTTATAAAAATAACACACAAAAGACATATAGAAAGGACTTTCCTTATTCTCTTGCCTGCTCTCTTTCCTATAGGCTACTCTGTGTTATTCTTCCAAGCTGATGCTCTATTCTCCTATGTAGCTATATGTATATTCTACAAAACTACCAACTGTTGCTTCTTCCCTTTGCTATGGATAGCTATGCTCTTCTCTATAGCTCTGTTTTACCCCTCTCTCTCTCTCTCTCTCTCTCTCTCTCTCTCTCTCTCTCTCTCTCTCTCTCTCTCTCTCTCTCTCTCTCTCTCTCTCTCTCTCTCCCTCCCCCTTTTTGAGCTGTTGCTCTGATGCTCTACTGTTGCATTCAAAAATTACCATATGCTACTCCATAACACTATATTTTCATTTTATTCTCCTTTTTTGTCTCCAACTGACAACTATCACACAAATTGCCTCCAAACAAGTTAAACAAGCTCCAAATTCAAATTTAAAAAATTGCATTTAATTCTTATCACTGTTAATTTTTGGAGGTAGTAGGGGAGTTAGGTAGGAGTTTGGAAATAACTCTATATTAATAGGGATGTGTCTAAACCAATACTTTACAACCAATAAAATATTCTGTGGAGTTTTCTGATCCCATCATTGACCCATGAAATGTGTGGACCTTGTGAGATTTCTACACACAGATAAAACTTAATGAATTTTATTGTTGGTTCAAGCTGTCGACTATGTGGGACTACCATGAGATATTTTCTTACGATCATGCCACTTATAAAAATACCACTCTACAAAGAAACTACAAAAATATCTACCTTCAATCTAAAATTCTGTGAATTTTATTCACTTTGTAACTATGACACAGTGTGATTGTAACATGTATCATTATCTAGAAGCATCACATTCAACCTCCTTTAAATTGTGTGATAATAACATGTATCAGTATTTGGAAGTATCACTCAACCTCTACTCATAGAAGACATGAACAAATTTTTATTTTAATCTATAGACACATTATAAAATAAGCCACTTTTAAATGTGACCACATTATTTAATAGTGAAAGGGATTTAGCCATGATAATAAATTAATTTTTAATTATATGAGGGTCACTTGAATGACATAAAAATCCTTTTAGCAGTTAAAAGGATATTGTCAGCTTTTGGTAAGTTGGTAGCCAAGTGGGTAGTGTGGGCACGTTCCATTTATTTATTATGGATAAGATATAAAATTGACCCCTATTATATATTGAGGCATGGATTCCATGAACTCGGTAGGTTCTATGGAAAGAGTGGACTTTGTGAACGGCCATAAACTTTGTAGAATTTGGGACCCCATCGACTCAAAAAAAAAAAAAGGGAATTTTCAATTCTATGACCTTTATGATCGTTGGTATGTCTAATGCATATTATTTTGTTTAGGTTGCAGACTATATTTAACCTCTACGCTTGGTGAAATCCCAGAGATTCGCACTATTCTTTCTCCTGTAAATGACAATTAAATTTGCATTAGTTTGAATGTGTCGATGTATTATAAATATTAAAGGTAGTCGTGAGTGTTATGGCATCTTTAATGTAATAAACTGGATGATATCAATTTTTGTAGGAAATTTATTTTGGTTGCGTTTATTGTGTGAACCAATAGTAATTCACAATGACTCGCATATGATGTGGCTTTGGTGACTTTGTCATCTACATAGATAAACAAAACTTACATATTTTGTATCCATCTTGTGATCTATAGCTATTCCCTTAACATACATGCAATATGTTTGGATCCCATGTTTATTTGTAGCTATGTAGCACTTAGCGATGGCATTAATTTTATATATATATATATATATATATGTGGGATTGAACATTATTTAATTTAAATGTGGAAATAAAATAAAATTAGATTATAATATAATCAATAAGTTATAAATTAGATTAACATAATCTAGTTTATGATTGGTTAAATAATTTGAGACTTACTTTTAAAATGTTATTGTATATAAATGTCAATTATATGTGATAAGTATGTTAGTATGGGGTTAAAACTCTGTGCATAGGTATAACTAAAATAAAGAAAATAATCTTTTTGTAATTAGTTTTGTAGTATGGGAGGGTGCTACAATAATATTTTTGACAAAAAAATTAATTTATCACAAAATTTTAGATATATTCATAATATAAAATTGATATGAAACAAGTCCACACAAAAAGCCTCCAAAAAAAATCTATGAATCATTTTTGAAAATAAAACACTCTCAATTTTGACCAAAAATATATCCACTCCATGATCTGTGTGTGTGTGTGTGTGTGTGTGTGTTTGGGACAGCCTCAAAAAAATTCATGAATCATTTTGAAAACAAAGCACTCTCAATTTTGACCAAGAATATCCACTCCCTTTATGATACTATATATATATATATATATATATATATATATATATATATATATATATATATAATACACTTTTAGTCAATAAAATATTATGAGAAATAAATTCGTTTAATTTGTTTTTCTATTTCTAAGCTTCAAAAATCATTTTCACTTTTTCATAATTGTACATCGATCTTTGAGAAATAGATACCTTTTCTTCAACCTGTAATCATCTCACAATACCTTTCAAAACCATAACATCTAAAGGGTTGAATGGAGGGGATTTTTTATCCTTCCATATTATTATGAAGCCTTAAACAATATTGACTATTTGACAATCAACATCAAGTATAATACAATTCAATGAGAAATCGTGTGCAATACAAATGTCTTTACCCTTATCCTTTCAATAAATGAAACAATTACTAAATCTTATATACTTTTTCACTAAATGTTTGACTTTTATTAAACCAAGAATAAGAATAACTGAAATGTAGTGAATTTCTAATTACACCAAAAATGTTTAGTATATATTATTAGTCACCAGAACCTTATTATTACGATCTTGGGAAAAACCAAAAAAACTATGGAATGCCTGAAGAAGAGAGAATAACTAAGATAGATGAGGTAAATGGTTTAAATAATAAATAAGAAATTTTAAATTTTTACAATATCCTTCATTTAATATATATAAATATAATATTAATTTTTGTACATAGAAATTGATTTTGTTTGAAAAAAAATTGGTTTTAAGTTTTTATTGAAAAATGTTATCTGTTAACAAATTTTAAATAGATAGTCATGATTAATTTAAAATCCGAGACATGGAAAAAAACACATCTCATTTTAAATAAATTGATATATTTACTTAATATTAATTTTATAGAGGAAAAGTTACAACTTTTAAAGAATTGCTTTATAATTTAGTGATTTTTTAGTTTCATCTTTTACATATATCATGTTTATCAAGTATATTTTATTCATTTTTAAATATTGTATAACTTTTTAAAAGGTTAAAAGTGTAAAACTCATTTTTTATAAATAAATGTTTATAAATATTTGTGTTAATTAAATTATTTAAATTATAATTATTATAAAATAATATGAATAAAAATATTATAATAAATATTTATGAAAAATGAATTAAAATAATTCAAACATATAAATAAATAAAAATAAAATAATCTTCAAAATAAAATTAGAAAAAAATAATTGCAAGTAAAAATATATTAAAAACTTTAAAACAATCTTTCTTGTCATTCTCAATTTTCTCTTATTACAATTATGAGACATTAATTATAATCTTTGATATTATAAAAAATAAAATAAAATAAAATCAATCTTACAGAAAATTCTTAACAATGTAACTTACAAATAATCTTTAAAACACACTAGTTAAATTTATTTTCTATAATTTATATTAAAAATAAAATTAGAAAGAACAAAACATAGCACAATTTGTCTTCTTAAAAACATTAAAAAACATTTGTAGATCATTTTATTAGCACCAAAATCTCTATAATCCACAGTTTTTTTAATTTAAGAAAAAAACAAAAACAAAAAAACAAACTACTATAAGTATAAATATAGATAGACGTTCAACCTAGCAAACGCTAAGGATAATAACTTAAATATAAATAGCCCAATGAAATCCGTAGCAAATGTTTAGATAATAGGGATATTTAAACAAACCATAGAGAACTACAAAAGTTGCTACAAACATAAACATTAGTACCGTTATAAAGCCATTACATTTGCAAGTAACCGGACTACTAATAACTTGAGGGCCGTCCGAAGGAGAAACAATATTTGCCTTGCATCGATACGACAACGCCGAGAAAAACCATCAGAAGTACCTTTTTGCCCTCCAAACTTTTACCAGATGATAATAAACTCTGGCGCGGCAACCGATACCAGAGTTTTAGAGGTAAGAAGTTTGCGACATGCGGAAGGAAAGTGTATGAAAGACCAGCAAATAATTCATGATCATTAGCGGAAAGGTGCGTAAATCGGGTATTTTGGAAGTGCTGAGATACAGGAGGAGCTCATACCTGTTACAGAAAAGCGCCTGCTGAACTGATATGGAGTGAGGGTTGACTACTACTGGAGACCTCAATATTTATTTGCTCTCCTCGATCCGATTTTCGCCTTCCTATAAATTCCGAGATGTAGCATTTTTGGCATATGCTGAAACATCCACAAATTTCACAATGATACGCAGTGTTTTCCGAACAACACATGGAGCAATATAGATGAGCTGATATTTGTTCTACAAGGTGTGAAGATGGATGTGCCCTGAACCATATCGCATCTTCAAATGTTTCCTTCTTTACCTGTTCGCCGAGCCGTCGTTCATCTTCAAATGTTTTCCCATCTTCCAGTTCACTCGAAGTGCTAATCCTAGTTGGGATCACATCTATCAATGGTCCCTGTAATAATTGTCCCTCTTCAATTTTATATGAATGCACTTCCCCTTCCCCATCTCTTATTTCTATAGATGACTTTATAGACTTGGCAATATTACTTGATAACAAGTCTACGAGCTCTTTCCCCCTCCCTGTGAAGATCTCATTACTACTGCCATCAAATACCATCATCCACACAGTACCGTTTCTTCTGGATAAGCAATTAAAAGACAGAAGACCTAGCAGCAGCCTAAAAAGACTCTCTAATTTTTTTTTCTCCTCTTCGTTTTTAATCTCCTCTTTCTTCTTAAATGCTATCAGATACACCAAATAATGTATGTAGTGCCAGAATTTTTTCACATCCGGGAAGGACAGCGTCAACCATTCAATGCTATCAGTGTTATTTTTGTGTAAGGCGTTTTCTTCTTCTATACTGCTAAAATCACGCAGAAGGCGTCCCCTGCCAACATAGACTATCCGGATTCTGCAGTTTCTATCCATTTTACTTTTCACAGAGCTTAACTTGCTGTTGAACTCTGAAATCTTCTCAGGATCACCGCCATATAACCAGATCATTTGAGACGGGCTCTGGTCAATGCCCTGTAAAATAAAAGCATAATTAGTTTTTTCAGTAACTCGTTATATTCTCAGCATCTCATTATCATCTAACATGATGCTGAAATAATGTAACACGATTTGACTTACCTGGAAATGTCTAAAGAGAAAGTGCAGATGGGAAAGACTCTTCATATCATCCAGTTCTGCCTTATATTTTTTTGAGAAATGGCCATCACATAGACTCTCATTACTCTCCTTTGGTGAAAAACGGTCATTATTTAGAAATAGCCATGCTTCGGACCCTAGCTTCGCCACCATTGGCATCACATCCGTACCAGAAATATGGCCCAACTTATCCAAGCTCACGAGTATAGGCATTTCACAGAAACACATTCTTTCTTTAAAAAATATTGTGATAGTTGATTGATCCATGAACCTTGGATCTGAAATCACTACCCATGGCATATCTTTTTTTTTTTCGTCACAATTTGAAATCCAAGTATCCCTGTCAGCAATTCCGACTGGAACCCAAACCCATTGAATTTTGAACCCGTACTCCTTATTTTGCAGCTCTCCATAGATTTCTTTCAGGAATAAGATTTGCGTTTGAGATATGTTGAGTGTTGAAATGAGTAGGAAAACAATACATTCTCTTAGATCATTGATTGTCACCTGCAACATCCAATTTCAAATTATATATAAAAATTAAGCTTCAACAACATGGTTCCATATGATTTTAATATTCTACTTTTGAGTGAGTGTGACGGAGAAGATTGTGCACCTTGATATTTCCTTTGAACATTAACAACTCATCCTCTTCTATTTTGAACAATGCTTGCAGCAGTTCGTCAATACTGTTTTGTGGAGGCCCTTTTACGATCATTTCTTCAAGCCTGTGGTAGTCTTCAATTCTGAAATTTTTTCCCACCAATGCACCTGAACTACTTTCCCATCCTTCGAACTGCTTATAATCTAGCTGGTTCTGTACAACCGTTGTCTTAATTATATAGCTTCTGAAGTCCCAAAAGTCAGGGCCTGCTGTTATTGATAACAATTTATCAAATAATGAGAGAGCTTCAGAATTGTCGGGTGTATATGCAGTAATTTTGTCGGCAAGCTTTGATGGGATTCTACTGAAAGATTTCCCAATATAAATGACTTGCATACCCATCAATTCTGTTAACAGATTATCAACATTGTTTTCCAGCCTTTCCCAATCCCATCTGGAAATGTTATGATCAAAAACAAGTGCAAGGGTTTTGCCTGCTTCAATTTCTCTAGATGGAAAGAACTGCCTTCCATTCTTACCAACCAGAGTTGCTTTGTCTTTGAAAAAAAGTGATGCTGTGTTACTCAAAATCTTCTGTTTATAGTGAACTGGCATTTCCTGGAACACCGAGTATATCCACAATTATATTAAAAAACACGAAATAAAACCTTTACAATTATATACATTGTTGAGAAAAATATAAATATTAGTACGGTGTCTATTACACGTGCATATTTTAAATGGAAAGTAAACTTCTTCTTTTTTAATCATAGCAACCGATTTATGTTTCAGTCTGTGTACTGTCTAAACCCTATAAAAAAAGCGCAAAAGCCCCTCCTACCGATATTTAGATGATCTAACTAGTGCATTCGCTATTTTAACAAAAACTGGATAAAAGCTTAGAAAAAGAATTATATCTGGAATAATACCTCTCCTGTTATAACTGTAAAATGGGGTTGTCTTTTGCTCCATCTACTTATCAACATGTTGCTTCCATGAATGTCCACAATTCTCAAACTCTTGATTCTTTTCACTGTTTTCATCCACTTCCCGTTCAAAAAAGGACACTCGGAGAGGTTCAGATCTTTTAATGCCTCAAGGTTATTGAATCCCTTACACAAATCTCGCAATTTACGACAGGAGCTCAAATTTAATACTTGAAGACGTGCAAGCTCAACGAAGCTCTTCGGAAGCTTACGCAAGTTTTGACAGCCGGACAAATTCAAATTTCTGAGCCGCTTCAATTGATTAATTTTGCTTGGAAGTCTCTGTATCTTAGTCCAACAGACTAATGATAGATCTTCAATCTGGTTACCTTGGCAAAACTCATCTTGCAGTTCTATCATACTAGAGCATCCTGACATCTTTATGGCAACCGAGTCTGAGTTGAATAGCCTTTCAGGAAAACTATCTGGGAGTTTCTCTAGTTTGCTACAACAATCTATGTTGAGCAGCTCTAATGAGTAAAGCTGCTCAAAATTAAGTGGAAGCATTTTCAAATTCTTGCAATAAGAGAAGTCAACCTCTTTAAGAGAGCTCAACAGTTCAAACTTCTCCGGAAGCTTGTGCATATTACGGCAGTGAGAGAATGTAGCCTTCTTCAGTGCAACCAAACACACAAAACTTGTAGGTAGTTGTTTTAAGGCTAAACAATAACTTAAATTCAGTTGTTCTAAAGATTGGAGTTGGCCGAATGAGTCTGGAAGGTATTTCAATAAGGAACAGTAACTTAAATCCAGCTCTGCTAAATATAGAAGTGTGCCAAATGATTTGGGCAATTTTAAAAGGAATTTGCAATCGTGGAGATCCAGCTTTTCGAGAGCATACAACTGAGTCAAACTTTCAGGGAGTTCTACCACACTGCATGTACTTATCGACAATTTTTTGAGTCTGTCATAGGAACTGAATATTTTGGGGTCGGGTACACTTAATTTTTGAAAATTTCTAACATTCAAGGTTCTCAAATCCTCTATCTCCCATGTAATCCATTCCTTTTTCTGGTGCTCAGGATGATATTTGAAGTGCGCATCTCCACACAGTTTTACAACTTTCAGCTTTGGCGGTAGCTGTATAAACAGTAAATTGGGTCTCAGATATTCGAAATCAATAAAAATTATATTAACTCGTCAATCTAGCTCTTGCGAAAGTAGCTAATCGAAAAAGAAACAACGAAACAACTGATACGGAGAAGGTAAAATCACTCGCATTAACGGGGAGAATGTTAAATCATTCACATAAATGGAAAATGTTAAGTTACTCACATTAACGGAGAATAGTAAAGGCGGACTCTGCTAGTTTATGAAAGTTTTGCAGAGTCCCAAGTTACTTATTTTTAACACAGTTAAAATTGTTATTACATTATATTTTTGTTAAAAACAATATCTTTTTATAATATAATTATTGATCATTTTTACAATTAAAAGTATTCTGTAGTTGGCCTTTATATTTATATTTTATAAAATGATATTTAGTTTTAGCCTTATTCTATCCTATCACAATATCATTTCTATATTATATATTTTTATTAAATATATAATATAGTATTATTAAAAAAAAAAACGTTTATAAATGATAAGAGTTCAATTTTATATTTAAAAAATTTATATTAAAACAATTCATAACGATATTTATTTATATTTTTTTTACTAATAAAATATTAAATATTATATAATATAAATTTAAATACATTAAATTAATTTGAATAATAATATTTAAAATTAATTTTTAAATATATTATTAATTTATTTCAATACATAAAAATTTATTTAATTTTAAAATATAAAAAATATTTTACTAAGCGTTTTTTCCCTCTCTAATAGAACCTAAAATATGCTTCCCTCAATTATAGAGTTAACAAAAGAACTTTATCTATTGCTAAACATTTTTTTAATTTTTTTTTCAAAATAAAATAAAATAAATTAATTGTGTTAAAATGAGGGACAAGAAAGGAACATGAATTTGTTGGAAAATATGGCACAGCCACGTATAACCTAGACTGCCTAACTCGACATCCTTTCCATCGTCAACCCAATGACAATCATTTATTGTTGGCAACCTATCCTCATTTTGGCGGCTACATAATACCTATGAAGATCGTCTTTGGATGCATATCGCCAGACATATCAACTGACTTCATTTCATTAATGCCATTAAGCCAGCTGGTTGATCTTCTCTCTTATTGAGTCTTCACTTGAAATATCCATCAACTACTATATAAGGAGGTCGACTGTCATGAGTTTAGTATTCTACAGTTACGCAACTCTACACAAATTCGTTCTAGCATGTATTAATGTCTATGTAACCAAGTGTTAATGATTTCTAGGAGCACCGAATTTCTAAGAAACTCATTCCCAGTCTGAAGTGTTACGTGTTTGTGATTTGAGCATCATAGTGCATTTAGTTTCGTTTATTGTGCGTTGAGCACAAAAGCTCTTTACCTATTGTAACCGACTGCTGAAGTTCTTCATATTTAATAATACAAATTTTACTTTTCTATTTTGTGTTTTTATCTACTTTTGAATTTGTTTCATTCGTTCTATTTGCATCTGTGAGTTATTGTATTGTTTTGTTTGTTTGACTATCATCAACAGGCAAAACTAGAGTGTTCCAGTTCCAACAATTGGTATTAGATCCACGACGAACCTGAGAACTTGGTGTGTTGATTTTGGTCCACCTGCATTTATTTCAAACCTGTTCATGGGTGTGTACGCTGAAGTGTAGAAGACAGACCAAAGTCTGCCTGAAAGTCTTTCAAAGCCAACCCTCCAATTAAATCCTGAGCCATAGAGGGAGGCGTTGTCATTTGGAACTATGCAAGGCCAAGCTATCAAGTTTCAACTAGTTTGTGTGTTTCTCATATGGGTCCGCTGGAGCTAAATGTGTTGGTTAATTATGTTGAGTCTTAATTTTATAGTAATTTTAAGAATGCAAAAAATCATGCAATTGATTTAATAATAGTTAATATTTAATTAATTTATTTTGAGAATAACAAAGCTTTAGAAAAAGGTTGGAAATAACTTTATTTTATATTTCATGTAAATTGCTATATTTTTATTATTTAGATAAAGTTAGAATGTTTTATTTAATTATTAGAAAATCGTGTTCACATGTAATTTAATAAATACATTGTATTTGATCTTTATTATTATTGAAAATGATTTGAAGTGTTGCGTATTTATGATCTGAGCATCGTAGCGCATTTAGTTTTTTTTGTTGTGTGTTAAGCATATAAGCTATTCTCTTGTTGTGATCGAAATATGAAACTCTTCATATTTAATAAATACTGACCCGAAATATTGTGTGTTTATGATCTGAGCATCGTAGCGCATTTAGTTTTGTTTGTTGTGTGTCAAGCATATAAGCTATTCCCCTGTTGTGATCGAAATATGAAACTCTTCATATTTAATAAATACTGATCCGAAATATTGTGTATTTATGATCTGAGCATTGTAACGCATTTAGTTTTATTTGTTGTGTCAAACATATAAACTATTCCCCTGTTATGATCGAGATATGAAGCTCTTCATATTTGATAATACAAATTTTACTTTTCTGTTTTGTGATTTTATTTGATTTTGAATTTGCTTCGTTCGTTCTATTTGCATCTACACGCTGCTCACTTGCTTTGTTTGTTTCATTGTCGTCAACAGGCAAAACCAGAGTGCTCTAGTTCCAACAATATTGTAGGACCAATCGAGATTCTTAACAAAGTATTCTAGCATCTGAAGGCTAATAAAGTTAAACAGAATGGTAGATGTCCTTAGATATCCACTGTGTTTCTAGAAACACAATGAATGTCTGAGATTGGATGTTAAAATAGAGAAAAACAAATCTGCAATGCAAACCACAATTTCAACACTTGTCATGGCATTTGGGATGGCTCTACAATATTTATTCTTGTGTACAATGTTGCCCTTTAATCTATGGGACATTTTGAACTCATTGCGAGTTTCTAATGGTTATACTTTTAGAATCTTTTAGTATTACCCTGCTAAAATATTTTTTTAATTGTCTTAGCACTTTTTATACATATTTTTTTGGATTTGATTTTATTTGATTTTATTTGATTTTATTTTTTTCCGGTAAAATGTTACAATTTATGTCATATTAATATTTATTTAATATTATCAGATTCAATAATTTTTGATGTATATAATTGCTGTGTGCATTTAGTATGTTGACCTCTGTTTTATATGTATGTATATATGTATATAGCATTTTGATTTATTTAATTATCATTGAAAAGTTTTTTATTATGTTTAGAAAATTTAATTGAAAATTTATATCTTAGTTAGATAATAAAGTTTGGGTCTTTTTTTTCCAGATTTTTTTCATATATTAATATAATTGGATGGATGTCATTTGTCATTAATTAATGGAAAATTAGTAAAAATAATAAATTTATTAATCAAAATAATATGTATAAAATCTATAATAAATTTTTTGAGATTAATGTTTCTCGATATATTTATAATAAATATATTTAAGATATTTATATCAATTTTATATATTTCAATCACGTTATATTTTATTAAATAAATAACAAAATTAAAATTAAAAAAAAAATAATAATTTAATTTAAAAATATGAAAGAATATTATATACATAATTCAATAGTGAATAAAATAAAGTGTGAAAGGAACAAATTATTAGAAATATTTTAAAGCAACCGAGGAAGAGGTAAAAAATTGCTGAGAAATGTCAAGGGAATATTGTTATATTAAATGAAAACATTAAGATTCAAATAGATTTTAGGTTTTGATGATTACTTTTTTTATTTTTTATTTTTGTTTAATTTTTAGTTTTTAAATAAAAAATCATTTAATATAATTTTTAAGTTTTTTTAAATAATTTTTTAAGTATAATTTTTGATTCATTTTTTAAAATATATTTATAAAAATCATGTTTTTCAATTTTATTTCAAAATTACATATTTTAATTTTATTTGAATCTTATTTTATTATTTTTAAAATGAAAATATCTAAAAAATTAAGTTTTTTTATTTTTTAATATTATATAAATAATATTTTATCAAATTTAAAATTTTATTTTTGTTCTTAAATTTATATTAATATGTTTTTCTTACATTTTAAAAGATAATAAGTGAATTCTTATTTAAACTCATCAAATCCTACTAAAAAATAATTAAATATAACACTTTACAAACCCTCTGAATATAATAAATTAATTTAAAAATTTAAACAAAAAATGTGTAAATTTGTGATCATAATAGAGAATTATTCATCGAAAAATTATAATAGTTTGAAAAGTAAAAAATGAACTTAATCATTTTGTAAAACAAATAAATATAGTTCATTTCCATAGATTTAATATTACATGTTAGGAATTAGAAAATAGCTACAAATAATTATCTGCAAAAAAATTCTAAAAGCTAAAAGAAAAGCTTTTATAAAAAAAAAATCTCTGATAAAATCTAAAAAACTTATGAATTCACAATAATCTCAATGACCTCAAATCCAAGTTGGAGATGTCTATAGGACTCCACCTCACTTTCATATTATTTTTTTAACATCCACTCATGCATCTCTCATTACAAAAATGTTTGATGCCAATGATAAGGAAAATGTAAATATTACGACTAAAAAGTGGTTTTTTGGTTGAGGTATGCTAAACAATTTTATGGGTTCCTATTTGGAAATAATCTATAAGGATGGTTAATAATGTTTCCAAAGGATATTTGCTCACCCCATCCCACCCCACCCCACCCCAAGGTATGAAAAGCTTCACACAAGTTGGTGTTGGTGTAGTTTATGTTTTTGATGAGAATGACTGCATTAATGCAATGTTACATGATATTAAAGATTGTGTGTCATATGTACCTGAGTGTCTATTGTTTAGACAGTTGGACTGTGTCATGTCCCCTTTTTTAGTGGACATCGTCAGACTTGATGATCAACCTATTATGCGACCCTCGTAGGCTAAGAGGATGGATAGAGGGTCTTGATGGAGCTTGGCATGGCTTTGATTAGCAGAATCTCTACAATTGGTTTTCATTCGGGCTCTTTCAGACATGTTTGCCTGAGCTCCTATTATTTAGGGATATTTGACATGCAATGGAGCGCCCTTATTTTGGTATGGTCATGTGCAGAATCATCCCCTGATTCACTAGCTTCGATTGGTTCAAGGATCCGACTTGTATTGAGGGAGATATTAATATTTGATTGATTTAATCAAATATTAATTATTTGGTCTAATTTTAAATTAGATATTAATTAATTATTAATTAATTAATTATTTGGTCTAATTTTAAATTAGATATTAATTAATTATTAATTATTAATTATTGGGTCTAATTTAAGAAGCCCAAGTTCTAATTTGAGGAATTCTAATTTAAGAAGTTCTAATTTGAGGAATTATAATTTAAGAACCCCAAGTTCTAATTTGAGGAAATCTAATTTTAGCAAGCACACCTTTGGAGGGTATAAGGGTTTCTCATGGAGGCCATTATGGATTATGAATTGATTATTGATTTGAAGACAAATTTTGCTAAGGGTTTTCCCTGAGAAAACTGAGCCAAGGGCTCCAGGATTCCATCTGCAGTGGAGAACGTCAACTCTTCATTGTGTGCGATTCAGAGGTTGTGAGAGATCAGCGGATCTATTGCCAAATTGAGAGATAACTTCATACAGAAGTTATCACAGGTGTTTACAAGTTTGAGAGATAACTTCATACAGAAGTTATCATAGAGATTTATAGGTTTGAGAGATAACTTCACACAGAAGTTATCACAGTATTGCAGATGATTTGAGAGATAACTTCACACAGAAGTTATCACAGTATTTCAGGTATTTCTTTATTTAGTTTTTGATTAAATGAGATATACAGATCTAGATCTTCTGTATTAGAATCGTATATCTTGAGATCAGGTTGTTCAGCTATCAGGTTGTGTTATACTTTATTGGCGGTCATACGAAGACCGTATAGATCCGTACAGATTCGCACAGAGACCTACATCGGCAGGCAGAGATCCACAGAGACCGACATCGGCATCCCAGTGACCGACATCAGCCGACTGAAGACCGATGTCGGCAGGAAAGCTGACCGACAGAGACCGACGTCGACAGTATATTGACCGACGACGGTGACTGTGTGTCGACACAGAAACCAAAACCATCCAGATTCATGGTTTGTTCTCAGATTTGAAGAAGATCAGGGTTTTAAGACCATATTGTAATATTCTTTGATATGTGGATAGAAGACTGTAATTATAATTATCTGAACAAGTGATAAGATATTTGATTGGCAGATAAGAGATTTACTGTGGTTTATTGTTTATCTGAATTTATTCTGCAAGATTGTATCTTTGTTCGGAACTGTTTGTGTTTCTATATTCCCTGTTTGAAGGGGATATCATAGTGGTATCATAGCATTTGTAGGAAAAAAGGAGCCCCTAAGTAAGGGACATCACAGTGGTATCAGAGCCAAATTCCTGCCATCTTGTTGGATAGTTTGGGAAAATCAGAGCCAATGTCTTGCCATCCTATTGAGTAGTTTGGGTAGAGTAAATCAGCGAAGTATCCATGATGACTCTCGGTACTCAAAGTCGGTGGGACTATGATATAAGGAAGTTGAAACTAAGTTTGAAGAGGTTGAATGAATCTCTTTCATATCCTACATCCAAAGACAAACCCACACGGTATATGAAAGCAAAGGATGAGTGGGAGTTATTAACTCCACAAGCTCAGGGGAGGTTGTCTTTTGATCGCTTTGTTCAGCTAAGGGGAGAGCACTACAGATTAGTTGGACAAGATAGCAGCATGTCCCATGATTCTTATGAGATAGGAAATAACCGGTGTGCTACTGTTAATAGGAGAAAGCTTTGCTTACACTGCAAAGATCCATATGATGCCAATCACAATTGTCATTTGAGGCCTAAGGGCAAGGCATATCGTATAATATGGGAGTATTATGAGGATTCGAAATCCAAAGATTTCGAACAGCATGATAGTTCAGAGGAGTCAAAGGCAGAGGCTTCAGAGCCTAAGGTAGAGACAATGAAGGTGGCTCCCCAGGATTCTGACAGACATATGGTCGAGCTTAGTCATGAGGATTTGGACGCTCAGTTAGTTACAGAGGACGAGGGAGCTAAGATTGTGATGATGAGATAGTTTCAGTAGCAGTCTCTTCAGAGTTAGATGAGGATGAGTCTGATGTTTGCACTCAGAGTGTAGAGGTGTACTAAGATGTTAGTACACTGAGTGTTGATGATCTCTCAAATATGGCAGAGATTGTAGCAGAGTCCCAGGATCTGATTGTTGTAGATGACACCCAGGAGAATGCAGTGGATAGTTTTGAGGACTTAGTTTCTTCGGCAGTTTCTTTCGGTATGGAGGAGTTAGACAGTGATGCGACAGTTGTTGATACTCTGTATGTTGATATGAGCTTTGAATTTGATTCGTAGAGTATGGATGGTAGTATTACAGAGGTCAATGATTTTGAGTCTACTCTTTTGGACCGTGCATCAGTGGAGGATTGTAGGAGACAATCTAGCCAGCACCGTCATGTGTCTAGTCAGCTGAGAGTTAGTGAGCGAGACATTGCTACCGCTTGCAAGCATTTCGATGTTGCTCGTCAGTTGTTAGTAGTTTATGGATGGGGTTCTCCTACTAGCATCGAGCAAGGAGGCAGTTATTTATCCTTGACAGAGATCCACTCTTTATGGGAGGCTATCCAGATTCTGAGACAGGATTATATGCAGTTGGTAGCCGATAGAGATTATCTTATGGAGTGGGGCAGCTCAGCGTATGATGCATTATTGGTCAAGGAAGATAAGGTGAGTGAGCTTACTCAGCAGCTCGAGGTGACTTCTAAGGTTCTTGAGAGTATGTAGTTGGCTTATGAGGAGTCACAATTTCATTTGGCTGAGAGGACCATAGAGTTAGAGCATTTGCGGTCTTCACCAGCTCCAGACCCAGTTCATTTGTATATTGAGGTGGTTGGTGGTGAGTACATTCCTGCAGTTGTTACTGAGGAACATGTTGTTGAGGCTGACACACATGTTCAGGATTTGGGAGTACCTGGTCTTGATAAGTTTAGGATACCAATGGAGTCAAGTCTCCAGATTGATTATTCTCACACGGATGACAGTGTGGTATAGTTGGTTATGCCACCTTTACAGAGGGATCAGTTGTGGTGTACGGGGGAGTATGTTGATGCTTCCACATATAATTTTTACTGCACTGAGTCATTCATGGAGTATTTGCTGGATAGTGCAGGTGTTCGTCTGGACTCGCATAAGGCGATGGAAGGTGTTCTCATCCGAGGTACTAGTGTGATTAGCAGATTGGGTGGGGAGATTATAGCGATCCTTTCTACTATGCTACCTCACAGGGATTTTGAGGTGGGGTTTGTTGAGCAGATTGCACAGGGTCCTATCCAGCCTACAGCCACTTGGAGTCAAAGATTGGAGCCATCTGCTGATTCCCAGTTTAGTGATGGTGAGCCAGTAGCAGAGTTTGGGGGTTCCTACCGACATTATACGGTAGGGTATGCTCTTTATTCTTCTGTTGATCTAGAGATCGAAGATGTGATTTCACGCAGGTGTAGATCGGCACTTGTTTCTTACCATCCATTTTGGAATGGATTGGCACCATCTTTTGTAGATGGAATTGGTAGTAGCAAGTTACACAGACTGCAGTATCGACACATCTAGGTCAGTTATGATTTTAGAGATTGGTTGAGTTGCATTAATCAGTTTGATTGTGGATTCCTCCTTGTTCTATTTCAAAAGATATTGTAGGAGTGTGCATTGATTGCCCACAGTGTAGATCATGACTACATTTGGGATCCAGGTGGATCGAGTGGTTCATTGTTCTGCGATTGCTTGGGGACAAGCAATTTCAGGAGGGGCGGATTGTCATGTCCCCTTTTTTAGTGGACATCATCAGACTTGATGATCAACCTATTATGCGACCCTCGTAGGCTGAGAGGATGGATAGAGGGTCTTGATGGAGCTTGGCATGGCTTCGATTAGTAGAATCTCTATAATTGGTTTTCATTCGAGCTCTTTCAGACATGTTTGCCTGAGCTCCTATTATTTAGGGATATTTGACATGCAATGGAGTGCCCTTATTCTGGTATGGTCATGTGCAGAATCATCCCCTAATTCACTAGCTTCGATCGGTTCAAGGATCCGACATGTATTGAGGGAGATATTAATATTTGATTGATTTAATCAAATATTAATTATTTGGTCTAATTTTAAATTAGATATTAATTAATTATTAATTAATTAATTATTTGGTCTAATTTTAAATTAGATATTAATTAATTATTAATTAATTAATTATTTGGTCTAATTTTAAATTAGATATTAATTAATTATTAATTATTGGGTCTAATTTAAGAAGCCCAAGTTCTAATTTGAGGAATTCTAATTTAAGAAATTCTAATTTGAGGATTTCTAATTTAAGAACCCCAAGTTCTAATTTGAGGAAATCTAATTTTAGCAAGCACACCTTTGGAGGGTATAAGGGTTTCTCATGGAGGCCATTATGGATTATGAATTGATTATTGATTTGAAGACAGATTTTGCTAAGGGTTTTCCTTGAGAAGACTGAGCCAAGGGCTCCAGGATTCCATCTGCAGTGGAGAACGTCAACTCTTCATTGTGTGCGATTCAGAGGTTGTGAGAGATCAGCGGATCTATTGCCAAATTGAGAGATAACTTCATACAGAAGTTATCACAGGTGTTTACAAGTTTGAGAGATAACTTCATACAGAAGTTATCATAGAGATTTATAGGTTTGAGAGATAACTTCACACAGAAGTTATCACAGTATTGCAGATGATTTGAGAGATAACTTCACACAGAAGTTATCACAGTATTTCAGGTATTTCTTTATTTAGTTTTTGATTAAATGAGATATACAGATCTAGATCTTCTGTATTAGAATCGTATATCTTGAGATCAGGTTGTTCAGCTATCAGGTTGTGTTATACTTTATTGGCGGTCATACGAAGACCGTATAGATCCGTACAGATTCGTACAGAGACCTACATCGGCAGGCAGAGATCCACAGAGACCGACATCGGCATCCCAGTGACCGACATCAGCCGACTGAAGACCGATGTCGGCAGGAAAGCTGACCGACAGAGACCGACGTCGACAGTATATTGACCGACGACGGTGACTGTGTGTTGACACAGAAACCAGAACCGTCCAGATTCATGGTTTGTTCCCAGATTTGAAGAAGATCAGGGTTTTAAGACCATATTGTAATATTCTTTGATATGTGGATAGAAGACTGTAATTATAATTATCTGAACAAGTGATAAGATATTTGATTGGCAGATAAGAGATTTACTGTGGTTTATTGTTTATCTGAATTTATTCTGCAAGATTGTATCTTTGTTCGGAACTGTTTGTGTTTCTATATTCCCTGTTTGAAGGGGATATCACAGTGGTATCAGATCATTTGTAGGAAAAAAGGAGCCCCTAAGTAAGGGACATCATAGACTGAAATTTATCGTAGATTTATATTAAATTTTATCATCTCTTCATCTAACGATTCAATATTTATCAAATCATGTGACACTTAAGATCATGTGAGAGATGTCGTATATTTTATACAACTATTTTGAGAAGTAATTGGGTAAGTGGAAGAAAAAATGTTGTAAAAATCATAGTAAATAGTGTTTCAAATAATATTTTGGAAGGTGTAAAGATTGATGATGAATATCTTAGCATATTTTTGACACCATGTGCAATTTATTGCATGAATTTGTTACTCAATGATTTGTACACTATAAATTTTTGGATTGGTGAAGTATTTTTAAATACAAAGAAAATACAAAAAAAAATTGTTAGTCATTTTAGATCACATGCCATTTATATAAAATATGCTTATTTATAGTTGTTTAGAAGTATAGATATATGTTTCAGTTCCAACTTCAAAATAGTTGATCGCTTTATAAAGGTGAAGCAATGTCTTATGTAAATAGTCATTTCAACTCAATAAAAAGATAAAGGAATCGATTGAGCACTAACACCTCATCATGTAATGAGATTTATAATTTCATTATTTTTATTTCATTAATTTCATTTTAGTAGTAGTAAAATGACCTTTTAACACTCTTTTTCTTATTTTTGAGGTCTATCACATTTTTTATGAGGATAAACCATGTATGAGAGATGTATTAAAAAAAAATTAGACTAAATGAGAGAGATGTTATAAGACATATTTAAGGTTGGAGAACCTTCATTTTATCAAAAGATACAAGACTTTGTTTGGGCATATAGTTTGAAAAGGTGCAACATGTTTTATACAGAATTTTTTTTAATGGTGAATATTCGTTAATTCATGAATTTTTTTTTAAGGATTTTGGTTTTGACAATTTTTTAGAGTCAGCATATGGAACTGGATCATCAAAATTATGTGTGTGTGTGTGTGGGTGGGGGGGGGGGGGGGGGAAGGGGAAGGGGTCGACTCACCAACCCTTTACAGCATTATCTTAAAAAATAGTTTAATTCTCCACATATATATAATATTCCCCTCAATCTTGATATAAAAAAAAACATAGATTCTCGATTAACTGAATGACAATGCCGAATGACACAGTTGAATGACAATGTCAAATGACAGTGCCGAATGATAGTTTTGAATGATAGTGCCGAATGATAGTGTCGAATGACAGTGTCAAATGATGCTACCAAACCCAGAAAAGAACAAGGAAACCAAAATTTGAAACGTTCAAAGATAAGCATTAAAAGTACCTCCCTTGTTGATAAGACAAAACCTGACATGTGCATGTTTAAATAAAAAACTGATGAATTTGTATCTTTCAATCATGTCATGGATCTATTGGATAGCTTTAGAATACATATTGAATCATATGAATGTGCAAATAAAATGGTCCACAATAAAAAAGATGAAACCCTACATGACATAAAGATCAAACCCATGCAACAGTTCAATCTTTAGGTCAGCAAGGGTTTTATATTTTTTAATGGCTGATTGTTGTTCAAATGTAACATTTTTTACCATTCTTTTATGAGCACATATGCTCTGGATGGATTGGGGAACACTGAGACTCGAGGGCATAAACCTAGTAGTGGATCAGCGATAATTGTAAAATTGAACGATAAAGATGAATGATAGAACCGAATGATAGAGACAAATGACAAATCTGAATATCCCAATCAGATGCCTCTGCTGACTATAGAAATGAATGACTCTACCCTTTATAGAGTCGAATGTCTCTATTAGTGGGAGAGCTAGCGGCTCTTCCCTCCATAGAGTTGAATGATTCTCTTGAGGGCAGAGCCATTGGGATCTGTAAATGGGAGAGCTAAATGGTTATCGTTGACAAAGCCAAACATGGCAGAGCCATTGGGATCTGTAAATGGGAGAGCCAAAAGGTTATCGTTGATAGAGCCAAACATGGCAGAGCCATTTGGCTCTGTCATGTGCAGACTCTCAGATCTATTTGATTTTACCACAGGGGTTGAATGGCTCAACCCCTGTTTGAGCCACACTTTAATATATCACTTGAATCTATGTGGTGGAATAGCTTGATAAGACCATTGCATAGAAATAAACCTAAAACAATTTACCTCCTGCATTGAACCTATTAACATAAAAATATGATTGGGCAAATTGGAGGAAATTCCAGACATGTTGATTTACCAAGGTTGTGAATCAATTCGTTTAAATGAATCTAAGGTGTTTTGGGATATGGGCTCTGAAAATTTACTTTGGTTTCATAGTACTCTTTATGTTTTTGACTTCCTATTTAATTCAAAACAGTTCCATAAAAAATTATCTCAAGTGATGAGGTTCATAAAAATGAATATGTGATAATTTAATATTTTTTTAAGTTTAAATATAATGGTCCACTAAAACAAAACTAAGTTTTAATGAAGATATGTAATAATTTGGTGTGTGTGTGTGTATATATATATATATATATATATATATATATATATATATATATATATATATATATATATATATAAAAATATATATATATATATATAAATATAATTAACACACATTATTATTATTATTTACCTCAAAACATAAGATAATAAAAATTCAAAACTTTTAAAATTTAATTAATGTTATTTTACTTCTACAAAATTTTAATTTAATGCATATAATAATACCATAGTGTTATTGTTATATTATCTTTATACCATTAATATATATGTATGCTTTTTTTCTTGCAACTTTTACATGATCATTTCTTATCACGTTTCCATTGTCATTATAATTTTTCATTTCTCATTTCTGAGAACATATGACATCCCCACGTAATTTAAATTCAGTAGTGTGAAACCTCAGTCGCCAATAATTTTTAACATGTTTTAATATGCTTTGACAATCTTGATCCATTATTATTTAACAATGCATGATGTGCTAATAATTTGTTGAATAAGCAAATCTCTTATATAAAGATAAAGCATAAGTAATAAAAGCCCAGGGGTTTTTTTTAAATATCAATTGTTTAGATAATTTAATATGCTTTTGGAATCGACGTTCATTATTATTTAACACTGCATGATGTGCTAATAATTTGTTGAATAAGCAAATCTCGTAAATAAAGATAAAGCATAACTAGTAAAAAACCAGAGTGCAAAGAGAACGTGCCTGTGAAGGATCGAAATACACATCCTCATCAGACCTGAAGTACCTCATGTTTATGACATTTCTTATATCTAAGAAATTCCTTGAGGATCTGCATACTTGTAAATATCTCAATTTCGGAAATAAATCATCACAGTTGCCCTCCACAATTGTGGAGTGTGGTAATGAAAGCACTCGGAGAGTCCCCCTCATATGATGTAGCTTTTGAGCATCTATCGTTATCTGGTTATTATCAGCAGGCAGCCAAATTCCTTTGATTTTGCTAATATTCTGCCAATGTAAAGCATGGCTACGTTAATTTATTTGAAGATTGCACTATCAATAAAGATAAATAAATCTATGGTAATCTGCTTTCGTCTGTGTACAGATGAACGGGGCAATTTTACCTCGCTAGACAGGGCATTTTGAAGCTCATCTATGCTAGTTACTCTTACACCTTTTGTTCTTGACTGACCCCATTGAAGTTGGCTATCTGCAACAGATATCTGATTGTTACGATTCCTTTTCACCCATGCATTTTGTTCTAGTATTTGAAGCTCTGCATCTCCCACAATAAGGGAAACTTCATCCCAATCCCATCCCAAGAAAAAACAGCAAATGTCTAAGAATGCATCCTGGGTTGTGGCTGGAAGACTCGGAAATGCATTTTCCAAGGCAAATTTGAAACCTATCTCCACGAGATTTTCTTTATTCACCCATTCACATATGGTTTTTTCATCTGCCTCTTTGAATTTTTCGAGGTGAATACTGACCATCTCTCGAAGTAGCGGATCATTTATAGGCTGCTTTGGAGTACGTCCAGGATTGTCTTCAACAAATTTGGCCTTATGATCTTCACATTTAAAACCACACTTCTCAAGTAGTGATTTTAAGCTCTTGTTTGGAGATGTTACAAGTAGCCTGACTTTATTTGGACGCATAGATTCCGTGTCCAAAATCTTTATGAGATCCTGCGCCTGAAGAATGTTGTCGATCAATATGAATACAGGTTCATTTTCAATGCTCTGTGACAGTTTTCCATTGTATGTCTTCTTCTTCTTTCCTTCTGCAAAAAGACTCGCAATCTCAGATTGCAACACTTCTACATCTGGCTTGAATTCCATACTTTCAGTCAACTTTTTCTTGTGCAATTTCCAACCTTCAAAAAATAGTTCCACTTCTAAGCGATCATATACTGCATCAGCCAATTTTGTTTTGCATTCTCCGCTATCACCTTGTATGACCATAGCTAGGTGCTTCTCTTTACGTGATTTCAACCTAAGCCCTTTAATTATAGATTTCACTTCATTCTCTCTATCATCTTCTTCAGCTTTTAACTGTTTAATGGCTTCTTTTTCTGTTTTCTCCTCAACCATTCGGCGATTAAGATTTTTTCTTTTGCTTTCTGTCCATGCGGGTGATATTATCAGTAAAAAATGGATTTTAATCAGCAACTTCCGGAGTAGTAGATGACAAACAGATTGAAGTGCCATGAATAATCATTATGAAAGGAGAAAGACAGCGAACAGCATCTTTTATTAAACTAAAAACTACATTAGCATACCTCCACTGGCGATACGTAGCCGACGTTGCTCAAAACGTAAAATGTGCACAAGCATTTGCGTACCCAAATCTGTTTGCGCCACCTTGACCTGGTGAAGATGCCAATGGATATCTTTCCTGTATTTGAATAGATTCAGCACAAGCCTGCGAGCTCAAAACAAATAAATTGTGTTATTAATCTAAGAGAGAATCAAATCATTTGTTTTAATAGTATGATCAGTAAACTTCCGATTTCTGATATTTAGAAAAAATAAATTATATTAAGGTCTATAAATAAAAATAATAGCGGGTCACTGGTACTGCGAATGAATAAAGAGCAAAATAAATTCAAAATTTAGAAAAAAATGTAAAAATAATAATAATACACGCCAGGATTCGAGGACTTGCCGATTTATAGTTAAAATAGTATAATTCAGAATACGTCAAATTTCCAATTTTAAAATCATCTTGAAGACAGTCTAGGAATGTAGAATGCTCCAACCGAGGGACCCTAAAGTTTCTCCTGGCGGTTGGATATTGCTATTGTTACTACCAAATGTTGTTGAGTGATAATCGGATTTAATGTAACTAGCTATGTAGTCATCAAGATCAGTAGCGTATGGTTGTGTGTTTGGGGATTTAAATCTCGTTATATCAGTTGGGATGGAGTTGACATAGTTCTTATTCAGATGTTATTTAAAAATGAAAATGTTATTCAAAAATTTGTGAGTAAAATGGTTAATTTTATATTAAAATTTTTTTATTTAATTTGATATTCATTTTTTTATATTTCATGTATTTTTTATGTAGTGATATTGTTTGTATATGTTAAAATATATGATAAATACAACAAGTAGATATAATAGATATTTATTTAGAACTTTTCAATCATCTACAAAGTGATATGAAAAAGAGATCAAGAACACTTAGTATGTTCAATGTATGTCTTTTTTTATGGAGAATTAGTATTGACATAAATCATCTACTCCCTAATACCTTTTTCATTAATACTCTCTATATCTTGAAAAGAAATATACATAGAGGCTTCAAAGATTAGATCTACAAATCCTATATAAAATCGATTTAGACAGAACTATTGGAACCATTGTCAAAAAATGTATTATTAGTTAGAGCACTTTCTTCAAATAAAAAATGGATGAATTACTACTCCCATGTACATTAGACCTTCTTTTGGTTTGAGATTTCCTTTGGATTAACTGTTGGTATGCTTTCATCAACATTGTATGATGTCATAGCAGTTTCTTTTATAACATCAATTCAAATATAAAATTTACAATAACAAAATATAATCAAAAGAGTATTTAAAATTTAGATGTTTAGTCTACTATGATATTCGTGAAATATTTTACTACTTCTTTGTAAGAAATCAAGACTCTCTACAAGATCTTATGCATTATAATGATCAAAGATTTGTAGCTCTATCCATTGGAGAGATGGCACAACATAAAGATGGTCTCCTTAAGAATCATCAATATAACTCTTTATTTGATAGTTCAATTCGAAATTTCTTTGTTGAACTTTAATTTCAAAAAAAAAAAATACCCAATAATATAATTGTCAATTACAAATTATGAGATGAAATATCTTAATAACTTAAATATTATATTTTATGTTTTATCTCATTTTCTTTTTACAAATTCACATTTAAAATGTACTCTTATTTTAATTCATTTATATATATATATATATATACGTTCGAAAAAAATTGGATCTCATGTAAAGACTGAGTTGAAGTTGCCACTCTACAACGTAATTGGCTTGAATATTTTTGGTTATATATATATATATATATATATATATATATATATATATATATACGTTCGAAAAAAATTAGATCTCGTGTAAGGACTGAGTTGAAGTTGCCACTCTACAACGTAATTGGCTTGAATATTTTTGGTTACCCTTGTACCCATACAATGTCATATGGAGTCATAATTATCAAAGGAACATCTCCATCATCTACAAAAGAATTTCCTTGAAATTTTGTACCTCATACATCAAGGAGAGCTTCAAAATAAAGATAATCAATTAATCGGTAAAAATAAAGTTATCCACTCTATCGGTTTATAATGTCCTTGAAGAGTGTGTTATTTAATGAAGAGGGCCAAATATTTATAATGAGGATTTAAAATAAAAGTTACTCTTATGTCATTGAAGATGCACTAGACTCTTTGCTCTTGAATCTTTTCTAGATAGAGTAATAAGAATAACATGCTTTCCGTACTCAACCTCGTAGAATGAACATAATTTACAAATCTAAACTTCATTGGGTTGTCGCTGAGACTCTTAACTGAAAATTGATGGAAGTATACCTTCAAATTCTTCAATAAACTAATTTAACAATACTACCATTTAATAGTTTGGAGAAACCTATTGATATAAAAAGGTGAATTTGGAATTGAATGACTAGGGGGAGAATCATACATAATATTAGGATCAAGCAAATAGATAGGATAAATTTACTAACTTCATTCATAATATGAGGATCAAGCAACTAGATGGGAGAACTCTACTAAGTTCGATATATTTCTTATATGTATCATCTTTAAATATATAATTGAATTTTATATTTAGAAAAAGTAAATGTAAAATAAATTTATAAGTAATAAAAATAAGAGGAACAATTAATTGAGATTATCACATTAATTCATCTATTTAATCATAAGAGATTCAATTTAATTCTTTTTATCAGATTAAATACATTATAATATTGAGATAATAATTAAAAACACAT
Source organism: Torreya grandis (assembly GCA_037957365.1). Taxonomy (NCBI): domain Eukaryota; kingdom Viridiplantae; phylum Streptophyta; class Pinopsida; order Cupressales; family Taxaceae; genus Torreya; species Torreya grandis. The sequence goes on along the minus strand of JARHVA010002986.1, from coordinate 1,404,568 downwards.
ATTAGAGAAAGAGTTCATATAAATCTTATTCAAATCGAGTAAAGGAAATAGAAGTGTATATTATCTCTTGTTAAATGTTATTTAAAATTTATGTTAGAATAGGTTAGCAGGGGATCTTCTGATAGAGTGAGTACATAATAATTATGCAATGATGACTTTGTTTGTATTTAAAAATATGCCAGAGGATGTATAATAATTGACTGATGTATCAAATTTGCTTATTTACTAATTAGCTGCTCTATTACAATAGCCTGGCGAAGAGGAATATAAAGGAGTAGGGGGGTTAAATCATAGGATAAATCACTATGGGACTAAGTGTAACTCACTGTGAACTCATAAGAGAACTCAAAATGGTACTCAGTTGAACTCTAGATGGATATCTAGGTGGAACTCACCCTCTCACTCACTTAACCTCTTATCAAACCTAAGTAAGTTGAATCTACTTGTGTAAGGATTATCCATTTAATTAATAAATGGAACAATAAATATCCTACACCAATACCCCCCTTAAGCATAGCTTAGGTGGACAACAAATAAAAAATGGGTCCCGAGAATAAGGCTTGATGAGGAAACCACATAGAAAGCGATGATCCCAGTATCCTATAAAATGTGAAGGATGTGTGCCTCTTAAAAGGAGAGAGAAGGTATGCATAAAATGTCACATGATGATTTTTTTATTAAGTCCCTCTGCAATAAACACTATCTCCTCCTTTGAAAAAAAAATGTTGAGCAATCAAACTACTGAATTCACACTCAAGTGGAATGCAAATAGGAATCATTATGTAGATCTCTAGAAAATGCTCAAATATCTCCCTCTTAATGCTTGAATGTGCCAAAGTCTGATCAGATATCACATGACTAATTGTATATTTTGGAAATGAAGAAGCATATAATGAAGTTGAGAGAACATCTAGAGAAGAAGATAGACATAGAAAATTTGCTGAAAGAATGTCTATGGGAAGAGGAGAATGAGGCTCAACAACCATTAAAACTAAAGAATAATCTACAAATTGAGCACTCTGATATATGACATGAATGTCCATAGGAACATATGAGTCGTCGATAGTATCAATGTGCATATTCTCACTGAAATTAGTAAATTCCTCTGAAATACAAGTCTATGAAAGATCTAAAAGAGTAGCAATCTACACAAGAATGAATATAAAATCTACAATGAGATAAATAAAGTCTAAAAAAATCTCATCCTGTAGTGGGAGCTCGATAGAAGGAAGAACACTCTCCACCAAAGATGTATCATAACAAGAAATATAAGGAGGGGAGAGTACAATAGTCTTAAAAGAGATAATAAGAAGTGGAGTAGGTGTGATGTAGGTCACAATAGGATCTATGAAAAGAGATTGTAGGATGCTCCAAATAGTTTAGGGACTCTCTATATATTTCACATGACAACAAAGATCCATAGAAACATGTAGTAACAAGGTGGAAAAAGCTTTATCACAATTATTATTCCACTTATTGAGCTGAACATAATCAATGGGTGTAGGAATCTGTCCATATAAAAATGGAAGATGATTCTTGTGTGTTTTATATACCTATGATATCTCTTCTCTTTACTTTGTTATTATAGTAGTTGCTATAGATGCATATGCTTTGTAAGTTGTCTCATGAGAATTTTGTTTTATCCCAAATCCACGGGAAATAGTAGTTTCTTAGATTAGAATTCATATATAAACAAGTGTTGAGGCCAATGAAGGCATCCACGAATTTATTATATTGAGCTTGATCAAAAGAGGTTTCCCTCTCAAAGTGGTCTGTGATCAATATAATCATTTCAGTGCTTCAACTAATTTTATAAATCTGTTACTTTATGTTTTTATCAATTTGTTTCAAGAGGCTCCTCTCATCTAGTATCATAACTCTTTCGAGGGCCACAATTTTTTTTGTTGCATAATTCATCTCATTTCAGTAATTTAAAAAAAAATCTAAACTCTATTCTACTGCATAACTTAATTAATTTTTTTTGTAATTTGTTATAGATCAAGGTAAAACCCTGACTGCATAACTGTGAGAAGTGCTTGGATGAAATCCCTAAAAATCATCATGAGGAGTACCACAGGAATCCCAAAGTAGTTGGCCCATTGAGAGGACATGTTAGTTAAACAAAGAACAATGCCTTCTTGATTGAGTAGTTCCCATCCACGAGTAAAATAAAGAGTTATCACTCAGAGGTAAACTTGTGGCCAAATTTTTTTCAGAGAGTGGTACTTGCTTAGATGGCATTGGTGGCCAGAGTGATATTTTTAAAACCCTTAGGAAACCATTGAAAGTCAAGGCCCATTCTTATCCATTTCAAAATATTACCATGGAGTATCAGAAAACTTATCAGATCTATAGAATTGTCATATGAGTTTTAGTATAATACAATATAATATCAAAAAATCACCATAGAAAATTTATAGACTCATTTTAGTATATTCCTAGTAGACATGTCTTATAGAGCATAGTAACTAGAACTAGAACCAGACCAAAAAAAGGACTATGTTATAATTGTATTTTTAATGAAGTAGTAAGACACATCTAATTAAGACATGTCTTTCAGTCAAACATTTGATAGGAGTAGTAACTCCATTGATATAATTTTTAATGGATTAAAGAGCTCACCCCCAGAACTAGTCCTATCAAATGTTTGACTGAAACAGAGATACAAGCCTGTGGAGAAAAAAGACTATGTTATAATTATAATGACAAATTCACTCAGGGACATCAATGTATCAAGCAAAAGATGTACCTATTTAATGTGGACTCTCCACATAAAATTGAAGAGTGGGAAGATGACCAAGATATGATAGATGATCAATAACAAGCTCAACCAATTATGGAACTTGCTTCTCAGGAAGACCAACTAGAGATCTATTTATGTCTTACCAGGAGTCACTACCCCAAAAACTGTGCAGGTCAGGGGTTACTTCAAGAAGATCCCTCTCACAATAATCATTGATTCAGGTAGCACTCATAACTTCATTGACCCTAGGATCGCTAAATAGGTTGATTGTTTTATCCACCTTTACTCCAACTTTAAAGTCTGATTGTCAATGGGGACACATTACATTGTAAAGGGAAGTGTCACATTATGTGTATCTCTATTGGAGATTATAATTTGCACTCCAGCATGTTCAACTTGCCCTTAGGTGGATGTGATGTTGTTTTGGGAGCCCAATGGTTACGTAGACTTGGACCTATCTTATGAGATTTTTCTAAACTTTGGATACAATTTTTTGATAATGGGCACAAACACACATTGAAAGACTTACAACATGGAGCTCTCAACATCATAAGTTCACATCACATGAAAAATCTTCTTAAAAAAATTCACATGGAATCATTACCCAGCTCCATTCCATTCAAATGCAACCATCCCCAGTCTCTAGGACTCCTGATATACAAACCATTCTATAGAGGTATGAATGTGTCTTTGCCAAACGAGTGAGATTTACACCTTCACAGCCAGAGGACAATCATATCCAGCTCCTTCCTAGAAGCATTCCTCCCAACAATAGGCCTTATCACTACCTAATTCAATAAAATATCAAGATCGAGATGCTCATTTGAGACTTACTGAAGCAAGGCATTATTCACCCCACTATCAACCCATATTCTTCCCCAGTTCTCCTTGTCCAAAAAAGAGATGGGTCATGGTGCCTATACATTGATTTCCATGCACTTAATCACATCAAAATCAAGGATAAGATCTTGATCCCTATTATTGATGAACTATTTGATGAGTATCATGATGCTCATTTCTTCTCTAATTTGGATCTCTACTCTAGATATCGCTAGATATGGCTTCATGATGATGATATCCCTAAGACAACTTTTTTCACACATGATGACCACTATGATTTTCTAGTCATGCCCTTTGACCTCACTAATGCTCCTTCAACATTCTAGGCATTGATGAATAAAATATTTTGGCCCTACCTATGAAAATTCATTTTGGTCTTCTTCAATGATATCCTCATGTATATTCAAGCATGGCATAAACATCTCCAACATCTGGAGACCATATTGTAACTTCTCTCAGTCCATCATCTTTGTGCAAAACACTCCAAATGTACTTTTGGCCAGGACAAAGTGGAGAATCTTGGGCATATTTTTTTAGCCCAAGGGGTTTCAGTGGATCCTAAAAAATAGTTGCCATGAAAAATTAACCTCATCCTCAAACACTCAAGAGCCTCCATGGTTTTTTGGATTTGATTAGATACTATCACATGTTTGGTAAGGAGTACGGGAAGATTATAGCTCTGCTAATAGTTATGTTGAAAAACTATGCTTTTACTTGGACACAAGATGTTGAGTGTGCATTTGAAGAATCAAAATATGTTATATGTACTACACCTATTCTAGCTATGCCAAATTTTGCCAAAACCTTCACTATCAAGAGTGATGCTTGAGGCAATGGACTTGGTGTTGTTCTCTTCCAAGAAGGATGCCAAATTGTGTTCACCAACAAAGCCTTTTGTAATAAGAATTTGGCACTCTCTACTTATGAGAAGGAAATGATGGCCATTTTACATATAGTACAGAAGTGATGACCATACCTACTGGGGAATCACTTTTGCATCAAACTGATCAGTAGAGTCTAAAATATTTCTTTGACCAATGGGTCTCCAACCCATAACAATAGAAATGGGTCAACAAACTCATGGGTTATGACTATGAGATCACGTAAAAGAATAGTAAGGATAATATTATGGCTAATTCTCTATCTCACACATTTATGGATCAAGCTTCCCTTTCAGCCATTTCTATGCCTATTCCAAATTGGTTGGATGTTGTACAATAGGGATATGCCATTGACTTATTATCTTAAATAATTCAATATTTGGCCACTCACCCTTCTACTATACCACATTACTCCTGGAATGGTGCTTCTCTATGATACAAATGTCATTTGGTGCTTCCTTAGAACATAGATCTTCAACAAGTTGTATTCTATAAACTTTATGCTTCTTCTTCTATAGGGCACTCAAGGTTTCTCTAAACTTATGAATGGGCATGACACAACTTATTTTGGAAGAGGATGAAAAAGGAAATTCAATAGATGGTGGCTAAATTTGATCCCTATCAACACAACAAGGGTGAAACAACACTCATCCCTAGGTTGTTTGAACCCTTACTCATCCCTACTATGATTTGGACAAATATTTTTATGTATTTCATTAAAGGACTCCCTAAATCTGGAGGGAAAATGGTGATCTTGATTGTGGTTGATCACCTCTCCAAATATAGTCATTTTTGTTGCCTCAACCATCCTTATATTGCCTCTACAGTCACATAAATTTTCCTGGACCAAATTTTCTATCTTCATGGCATTATTTCATCCATTTGCTCAGATCATAATGCAACCTTCACCAGCCATTTTTGGAAAGAACTATTTCACCGCATCAACACCTAACTGAAGATGAGTTCTAGATATCATTCATAAATAGATGGCTAGACTGAAATTGTCAACAAATGCTTAGAAATTTTCCTTCATTATTTCACTTTATAACAACAATATACGTGGGCAAAGTGGCTTCTTCTCATCAGATGGTGGTATAATACCTCCTACCACACTTCAATAAAAATAACTCCATATGAAACAGTCTATGGTCAAGCCCCACTAGTGCTCCTTTCATACACCCCTAATAGTTCATCAATTCAAATAGTTGACAAACTTCTCCAAACCCAAGATCATATTCTCAGTACCTTGTAGGACAATCTTCATATAAAACAAAATCAAATGAAATAACATGATGATTAACACCGTTTAGTGTGAACTTTTCAAGTAGGTGATATTGTTTTTCTTTGTCTATAGCCATAAAAGCAATCCTCCTTCAAACTCAAAGAACATCATAAGTTATCTCCCAAGTTATATGGGCCCTATAAAGTTCTTAAAAAGATTGGGTAAGTTGTTTATAATTTCACAATCCCACCTTCTTCCCAAGTTCACCCAATATTTCATGTCTCTTGTTCAAAAAAAATTCTTGGCACAAACATTAGAGTGCAGACTATTTTACCAAAACTTGATAATAAAGGATGCATTCTTCTTGAGCCGAAGGCAATCTTGGACAAGTGCACATGCCAACTTCACTCCCACTCCATTATCAAGGTTTTGATTTAGTGGCACAAAATACAACCAGAAGATGCAATATGGGAACCACTATTTCAGATTCAACATCAATTCCCACATCTAAAGCTTTAAGTACAAAATTTTTTCTAAGAGGGAAGGGATGTTATGAACCCATTATATCTCTTTGCTTTACTTTGTTAGTATAGTAGTTGCTATGAATGCATATGCTTTGTAAGTCATACTGTGAGCATTTTATTTTATTCCACATTCATGAGATGTAGTAGTTTCTTAGATTAGAATTCATATATAAGCAAGTGTTGAGGCTAATGAAGGCATCCACAAATTTATTGTATTGAGCTTGCTGAAATAAGGTTGCCCCCTCAAAGTGGTTTGTGACCAATATAATCATTTCAATGCTTCAGCTAATTTTATAAATCTCTTATTTCATGTTTTTTTATCAATCAATTATAGGAGGCTCCTCTCATTGTGTGTGAGTAAGTGTTCTATGTAAGCATGTCAAAAAGTATAATTGAATTTTTTGATAAGAACCACTGGTGTAGAATCAACTTTCCTCCTCTAAATTCTCTCAAATGAAGTCTTTATAACTGAGAGAAGACACCAAATAAGTGCAATAATGTACAATATAAGCTAAAATTAATCCCTAAAGTATACTCATGAATGAGACCTTGATCACAACTTAGAATGTGTCTGGAAGTGAGAAATTAGTGTTGGAGTGATGAGGGATAATGCTTGCTTATAATGAGGATGTTAGACATAATATAAAATGCATCCATGTGTGAGTAATATGTGCACGGAGTATAATGTAAAAAATAGTAGGGCCTATAACACCCCCTAAATATCTCCTAAATATTAAACTTTATAAATTTAGTGTTTTTTTAAAAATAAAGTAGACCAATGGAAATAAGACGTAAAAATATGCACTTTTAAAAAAAGTGGCACTCAATTCTGAGTTGCCAATCAAAAGTTATAGTAAAATACATTTTTTGTAATTAATGATCTATTTAATTATATTTGTATAAAAAGTTTAAATTCTTGATGGGTTTTAACATAAATCATGTCATGTAACCACTTGTTAGACTCAACATGAAACCCCATTCCTCCTCACAATAGCTAAAGTAAAAAAAACTGACCCAATCACCCATACATGTACTTTTCTCTAATATGCCTCTTAAAAGATGTTTTAATTTAAAAATATGCAAAGCTATTTTGAATTAAAATATTATATGATTTAATTTTTAATCCTTTTTACGGTATATTTAGAGTTGATGTTTAGCAAGGGAGAGTAAACTAGGAAGTGAAGGCACCACCATCATGCAGAAGTCTATATCCTTATGCATTTGCAATGGAAAAGATACAACAAAATTTTCTCAATTTCCCATTGCTAGATTGCCATTCCAAGAGTGATTGCACCAATTAATAGCAAAAGACTGGACATAAAGACAATAACATGTGCACGGGGAAGCTGTGGGCATCAAAGAATGACCCTCCAATTATATAGAGGTAACTTCCCATAGCCACAAATACAAAATTTGAGAGTCCATACCTATGAGCACAATTATATAGTGTTTGGAATATTGGAATATGCCAATGGAGGATGATGTAGCTCATATGAGCACTTGGGTGAACATTGTGTGGAGTAGGAGACTCAGATGGTGAGATGGTGTAGGCTTTACATCACCATTGGTTTTCAACCCACCACCACCTATACAAGCAAGCCGACTGGAGAGTGCAACCACAAAAAATCTTGGGCTATGGAGAGAACCCAGGTTGTGGATTCTATTTTATCTTTGTAAATGATGAAGCCAAGCCATTCCATAGCTTCCTTTCACTTCACTCAATTGTTTTTTTTAAAAAAAACTAAAAAGGGTTGAGAGAAGGTAATGCAATACACCTTCCAAATGTTATGATAAAGGATGTAGATAGAGTTCGAAGAGAGAAAGGCAAGTTTGCAAACAAAATTAGAATGCTAAGTAAATAACAAAGATCTTCTAGTCCTCCAATCTCTATCAAATCAACCAAATTTGCAACAAACACTTCAAACTACCAATTCAAAAGCAAGCAAACACCAATACAAATAATATGTAAATTCCTCTTAATTGATTTAACAAAATACAAAAATAGAAATCAAACAGATAAATTGATGCTCATTATTAGAACCTAAATAGGTCAGAATAGGTCAATAGGTGATCTTCTGATAGAGTGAGCACACAAAAATTGTACAATGATGACTTTGATTGTATGCTTAAATATGTTAAAATATTTTTAATAATTCCCTAATGTACTAAACTATCTTGTTTACTAATTATCTACTCTATTACAATACCCTGGTAAGGAGGAATATAAAGAAGTAGGAGAAGTTAACTCACAAGAGAATTCATTATGGAACTAAGTGTAACTCATTGTAAAACTCATAAGAGAAATCATAGTGATACTCAGTTGAATTCCAGTTAAAACTTTAGATGGAACTCACCATCACACCTATTTAACCTCTTATCACACCTAAATACACTAAAACTACATGTGTAAAGAATACTCATTTCATAATTAAATAAAATAATAAATATCTTACATTAATAATTTAAAATTATTTAATACGATAATTTTTTTTTAAAAAAATTACAAAATAAACAAACCAAATAATTATATTATATATAAAAAATAAATAAAAACAACTAAAATCATATAAAAAGAATATAATTTTTTAAAGAATACAATACTTAATACAAGAAATAAAAACAACATTCAAAATGAGTGACCCAAAATAATCAAGCAATATATAAGAATATCGTTTATAAAAACATAGTTAATAGAACAATAAGTAATGTCCAAAGCAAATCATCTCAAAAATTAGTATTATAATTAAACAAATGAAAAATAAAATACATATTTTTCAAATTAAGTATGTTTATGTAAATTTCAAATCAATTCAATAAAAGAAATAAAAATTAAAAAATTATAGATTTTATATTTATTTTATAAATTATTTACAATATGTTTAATTTAATAATTATTATTAAAAAAAATTAAAACTTTTAAATTATATTAAAATTTATATTTTATTTAATTTTTTTTATTAAAATTATGAACCAATTTGAGATATAATCAGAGTTTAGATTTTCAAATGATCATCCATCATATGTATTGAATGGAGAATATTAATAAAAATCACATATGACTTTGTATATCTTAATGAAATTTGAATTTAAATGGCATTAGAAAAAACTAAACCTCTTATTAATACACTCACATCTCATTGATAATTTTCTTTTGATAAATATTTCATTAATAATTGATAATTTATTATTTATTATTTATTATAATATTTAATTTTTTTTTTTTTTAATATTTTTAACTTTTACATTATTAATTTTAAAATAAATAATTAATAAATTATATTAGATATAAAAAAATAAAAATAAATTTAAATTTAAATTACTTTAAATTCAAAGTTCATAACTATTAATCATAAACATAGCTATATTATTTTTATTTTGTATGGTTTTATTTCATACATTTGACTTTTTCAACGTTTTCTTTTCTTTGATGTTTTCATTATTCTTTCTTTTATTACTTAATTTCAAGTATACATGTGTGATAGGAATTGTTTCAGGTACCATAAACTATTTTAATGAATATTAAATAAAGTAGAAATTATTAGGATTATTTTTTTATATTTATATAATTTTATTTTTAATTTAATTTTAATATTTTTATTATTTTTTATATTAAAAATGTTAATTAAAGTAATTTAAAAAATAAATATATTTATATAAAAATAAAATAGATTTAAAATTGAATTTTAATTATAAAAATAATTTCAAATTTAAAATATATTTTTGTAAGAGTGCATGAACTTTTAAAATAAAAAGGATAAATTATTTGTTTTTTTATATAATCTCATCTCTTAGATAGATATGTTTAAAATCCTATTTACAAGTTTTTTAAAAGGATAATATTTATGAATATTCAAACAATGAAGTAAAATATTATATATATTTTTAAGTTAAAACTTTAAAATATTTTATTTTTTAATAAATATTTTAAATATTAAAATTAAAATTATTTAATATAAAAAATTATTCCCAAATTTTTTATAATATTTTATTGATGATGATAAAAAGTTCAATTTGAAAAAATAATAAAAATATACTAGAATTACATAAGCCATCCACATTACAAGCAATTCCAAAATTTAAATAAAGGTAACATGTACAAACTTAGCTACACAAAAGGCGGTCCATAAAATCGGCCCCAACTAAGAGAGTTTGTGTCTATTTGGTTTAAGTAGTTTATTCTTAGATTTATTTAGTCATAATTTGATTGATTCATTAATTAAATGAATTAGTCATTAATTTTATTAATTAAATAATTAAATAATTAAATATTTATTTATTTATAATTATTATTTATATTAATTATTTTTAATTCAATTAATGTAATTAATATATATTAAATAATTAGTGTTAAAATGATATCAAGCTTATTAAAGATTTTGTGTTTTCACAATTCATAAAATAACATACAATATTTTATAAAATAAATTATGTATAGTTTTTGACAATCGATGTGTTTCAGATTCATTAGTATGATCTTTCATCAAAGAAAATATATGAAAAATCACAATAGTAAATCTGAAATATGTCAATTGTAAAAATTATATACAATTTAATCCAAAAAAAAAAAAAAAAAAAGAGTAATAGTCTCACACGTCACATTATTACACCTTACAAGCCCATAATTTTCTCACTTAAAAAACAAAATCAAATTGAAAGACAAGACCAAGCCTCCTTTCTTACCTCATTTATCATAGATACGTAATAATGACATCTATTGAAAACCATGTCCATTTGAAAACAAGTTGAAAAATGCGAAAATGTATTTGCAAAAAGTTAGTCAAAATAGATTTGATAAAACAAACTAGGACGTTAGATAATCTGAGCGACGACTATCTGGGGTTAGCAGCTTTACGCGTTTAAAAATCAGTCAGTATCAAACGGCAATACAAAGGCACCCAGCTGAGCGTGCATTCAAACATCCCAGTCGTATAGGGCTCCACACTTTTTAACCCCTCTTCCGTACATGCATTTCCAAAACTACATACATCTCAATCATTTACCGGTTACGTGGCAGTGTTTAATTCATTGAGAGTCAATTTTTTTTTTAGCGAACAGTACCAACATTTTGAAATATGTGCCGAGCTCGGGGTTGCCCTAGGCAGCAGCAAGGCCTGCTGGAAAGCCCAGTATGAGCTGGCCCAGGCCACCTCCAAGCGTGTTAAGGATGCACTTTACCATATATCTGAACATTACATACCCCTTCGAGGTCACGGGTACGAATTGCGGGGTCGAGGAAGATTCGTTCTTAACCACGTACGTGATGAGTCGACGACCAAGTCCAAAAACTAAATTGTTCTTTCTATTTTAAAAATTAAAAATAATAAAATAATGTTGGTCTTGGTTTTCCTTTCACGTGCTTCTCCTCCCATTTATTATTGTAGGATATTTCTTGATATAATAAATTTTTTTTTTCAAATATTAAAAATAATAAATAATAAAATTATGTCAACCTTAATTTTCTTTTTATTGATACGATTTTAGATACTTCTCTAGGTAATTATTATTATAGGGTGTCTTTTGATATAATTATCTAATTTAAATTAATTAATTAATATGAACAAAATAATTTAATATTCAATAAATAATTAATTAAATTAATTAATTGATAGTAATAAAATGTGAATGTAGTTTAGTAATTAATGAAATGAAATCTAGAGCCTGTTTTTAATAATGGTAAAAGTGAGTTTTTTTGAAAGAGGGACTCTATCTTTCACAAGAAAAACTATATACATGGTCTTTTAAATCAGATAAAACAAAAATGTTTATAGACAAGCAACCAATAAAAATCTAACACTACAACCATAACAAATAAACGACACATTCATAAAAATTGTGCAAACCAAAGAAACATAAAGGATACTTCCAAACTTTATTCTTTTTGCAATCGAAGAGTCATATTAAGCGGAGATAAATCTTTATTCCATCGATCATTATTTTTATTATCCATAATAGTCCACTCCCCTCCCCTATTGTCACGGAGGGTATTTTCGTTATCAAGGGAGGAAGAAATCACTACGACTAGTTCTTCTTCTTTCTGATCTAAGGCCATTTCTTCTTCTAAATTTTTATTGAAAATATCCAATAAAGCTCCTCCCGATTGAACCAATGTAATTGAATCCTCATGATTACATGTTTGAGCTCGATTTCTGTTACCAAGGGAGGAAGAAATAACTGCCACTAATTCTTCTTGTTTTTGAGCCAAGGCCATTTCTTCTTCTAATTTCTATGAATTACTCTCTGAATCTTTGTACTTTTTAACTTTTTCCACAATATGATGCTCGGGGAGAGCCTTCTTCTACCAAGAGATCCTCGTTCTGTTTTTAAAAATATTGCATGAAGAAGCAAGATGACCTGTTTGATCAAAAAATTTACATCGGAAAGACAAGGTCTCATAGTAGAGAGATTGCTTCTAAGTTCAATCATGTACATTCAAATCAGTGAACTCAAGAAGGTCTTTAGAAACATCTAGATTAACTAGTATCCGAGCAACTGTAGTGTGATTAATGGTCTTGGGATCCATATATAAATATGTACCCAATGAAGTCTAAAATTCTAAGGGTAAAAAGACTAACCTTATCCAAATTGGTCTAACATAAAAGGCTTTAAGGTGAGAGTCGAATAATGAAAACCAAGATTTAAAAGCTAAGACATTATTATTCCAAGACAAAAAAAAATTCTAAAACACTAAATTCATATCCTCTAACAAATCCAAAAAATAATAAAATAGCCTTTTGCATAAAGAAAAATTTGTAAATTACCTTCCACTAGAGGATGCCAAATCTCTCTTATCCAAATATTCAAATCTAATAAAGAAGGCCATAAGTTGAGGAACTTGTAAATCATCCCCAAATCCGACAAATATTGTTCTCTTTCCTGGAGACTCTGAAACTGCTGTCCTTCAAAGGAGATGGAAGACTTCAATTATGATGGTGCCAACGACTTAAAAATAGTCTTTGCCTTTGCCACAACCGCAACATAAAGAGTCTTGTCCCTTGTTTTCATAGACGCCCCTGAAGCGGATCTGTCACGCCCTGCCATATCCACAGTCTTCCCTTCCCGTCGGATGCCAGCCTAACCAACAAATGTATTATTGTTGACATTTTGTGTTGCTTTTGAAACTACCGATGCTGAACCATCTGCTGCCACCATTTCTCCTCTCTACCCCTCTGCATTCTATTATTTATATATCAAGGATCCATTTTTATTATCTATTAAAGAATTGAGTGTTCTGTAGTTTTTAAGATTTGAAGATTTAAAAAAAAAAAATTGTATTGATCTTTGATTAATTTATTGACGTTTTGGATCATAACATGTAATTTAATATGTGATAATTAATTAATTTATGACGTGTTAATGATGGATTAATTAGTATATTTATTTTAGATAAATCTACGTAAAAGATGTCGAGAAATATCATTCTTAAAATGTATATTATATTTATATCACAAATATAGTATAATCAAAATATATCTAAAATAATATCTCTCTACATCTTTTACTTAATTTTATCAAAAATAAATAAGCTAATTTCTTGTTATATTTATATTATAATGAATAGTGAAGAGCAATAAATAGAAATAAATAAAATAGAAATTTTTAAGTGTATAAAAAAAATAGACATGGATTTTTTCAAACATGTTGATTTAAAAATAATAATTATACAAATTCTTTTTAACTTTTGATGACATAAATAGCATAAGCTCCTCAAAAATAATACCTCAATATCTTCTCCATATATATAATAAATAAATAAATAATTACATCATTATATAATCCATAAAAAGCAAAATATAAATGTTCAACTAATATATTTAATAAAAATATGACCATTTCAAAATTAACTTCATAAAAAAAAAATTATTTTTTATGATTTATCATAATAAAAAAGTCATTGTTCTGACTCTATCACAAGATTCAACCTTATTTATTATGATTTCTCATAGAAAAAAGTTCATTATTCTAACTCTACAAAATTTGGTTGAAATTCTATCACGTTGAGAAAATCATCTTTCTCCAATACATTTAGACAATTGTAATACATGACCATTGCCATAGAGTACACACTAGAATATTTGTATTTATAATTTTTTTTTAATTAAATAATTTTATATATTAAAAAATCTATATAATATATAAATAATTCAAAAAAAATGGTATGGAAGCATGCATCAAGTCAAATTAGGTTAAGCTTAGAAACTAGTCATAACAGAAACAAAAAAATATCACTAGGCCTCGTTTAGGAATGAGTTATAACAACAACATATAGTAATATTTTTTTAAAAGCATAAATAATCCAATTAATATGCAGCTAAACTCCTATTAAATATGTTTCCCACAAAAATGGTCCCACATGTATTATCTCATTCTTTCAAACCCTTTTCAAGTCCAACCATAGCATTGTTTTAAAATTTACCATATGACAAACTCCTTGAAATTAAATGGCTTCTCACATAGAATGAGATATTTCAAGAGGGCTTTGATTTTTCTTAAGTATTTATCTAAGCTTAGATTCAAATGACTTGAATATATTTGAATCGAGGGTACCCTCGATGTCATTGTTAGAATTACTAGCAGTTTCTCCAAAGGTATAAGGAGTGCAAGAAAATTTGTATATTTAATTTTTCATAATTTTATTTGGTAAGTGTTTTCTTTTCATTCTTGGAGTATATTCCCCTTTTAATGTACAATGTGATCACTCCTTACTGCATGAGAATTAAAACTAACAACTCTACCTATGACCTGGGAATGATCACCAAATAACTGCTTTTATCTCAACTGATGACTCCTCTACCATAGTATTTATGCTATGTCATGAGTGATGCCCCATTATGCATCCATGTGGCATGCACTTTGAAAAAGTGTTGGTACTCACTTCAACATAAATGAAAGCAACAAGACTAACTCTATAACCTCTATGTATTGCCCCCAACCCCTTTGTAGTGGGTGTAGGGTCTATAAATTCAATGATTGCTCTAAAGTTGGGGCATGTGCAAGATATTGGCCCTCTATTATACGATATCACATGAAATACCCTATCATTTTCTTTCATCATTGTCCTATTTCTCTTTGTGAAGTAGTTGTTGAGACATCATAGTTATAGAAATTAGGTTAAATACTTGACTGAAAGGAGAGGTGAAACTATTGTAACTATTTCATAAAGAAACTAGAACTATAATCAAGGATCATTTATGTCATCATTCTTTTTGATATCAAACTCAACTGCAAGAACATGTTTGTGACATCCATCAATGCATAATCAAAAGCAAATTTTTGAATATTTTTATACTAGTTTTGGCTCAACAATGATCTTTAGTATCATGTGTTATGGTTTAGTCTTGATCCAATCTCTTAAAATCATGGTCTTTGACATTATAGGCTTTGGTGTTTGGCATATTCATAGCTATTTTTTATTGAAATAAATATCACATTGTTCAAGCTTCTATGTTTTGTGAACTAACCCTATTAATGATACTTTCAACTGTTTAAGCTTATATGTGCATCTTTATAGGCACGCTAGTCTTTATAGTCACACTCCTAGGTGGTTTTGTAGATTTACCAACATGTATGTAGGCTTCCTAGACCTCTTCTAGTCTTTCCTAGCCCTTTTAGCACTTACCCAAACTGGTTTTCCCAGCCTTCCCTATGAAGTACCATGCCTCATAGACCCTTTTTTGGGCCCCTTTTTGGCCTCTCCTAGGGTCTCATTTTCATTTGTGCTCCCTCTAATCTCTTATCATCTTCAATATATTGACAAGGACCCAACATCATTGAACCTAGTCATTCCCAGCCTAAACTCCAAGTCATTGATCCCTCTTTTCACTAGTATATAATATGTTATAATACATTGAACCACCATATCTCTTGGAGAGAATGTAGATATTGGTTGGGATTTGAATGAAAGTGGACATTGGACTACCCAAAACTATGTTGGAGTTATTGATCTTGAAATTTCTAATCACTATACATGATCCTTCATTAGGGGAAAATACGAAGGTGAACCATACACTTTGTAGTGAGAGTCATAATGGTTCCGTAAAAATAGGTTAATGCCCAAATGCCACACCATAAACTTCTGTTGAGTTTCTCGAACAACCTTTGTTGAGTTACTTATCTTGACAAATATTGTAGTCTAAGGAAATGTAAGCAACAAGTGAACAATATGAATAAAACCATGTAAGGCCCGTTATGCATCCATGCAGCACATACATTACAAAATTGACACATAAAGAATGTAAGTGATCGCATAGACAAAACCCTTCTAGAAAGAATGCATATTTTTTTTTGTTCATTACCAGAATATTTTCCCTTTTCAAGTTTAGGATGTGGACACTTATTGATACCTAAACATATATTTATGATGTGGCCTTTGGGAATTAACTTATATTTGCATGGCCAGTATGATTCTCAGTATAGAGGTGTATAGTTTACCTTCATTTTTATTACAGTTTTATGGCATCGCATGCCCGACATGCATTTTTGAGATTTGTTATTGAATTTAGTATTTATCAAGTTTTTTAATTGTTGAAGCTAATCCATCGTGAAGCTGTGGCTTCAACTATTTTTTTATTTTGTTTTGGTTTGTGGTTGAATAGATAAAAAAGAATACAATAATTAATATGTTAGTAATTATCAAAATCCGTTATACATAATATATTTTATAAGTATGCTTTTAAATTTTATTGTTGAAATTTCTAATTTTTATCATTTATTTATTTGTAATGATGCATTAAATAGTACTCATAAAACATTAAGCTAACTATTTGTAAATAATATGTTTAGTGTATCAAAACTAGCCACTATCTCATTTAACCCAGGCTAAAAGAGCTTTGCAGCTTTCTTTGAAGCGCTTATTTCAACAATATAAGTTGGTGAAATATAGCTCGTATGTGGTTCACTGTAACAACATATTAATTAAAGGAAAAAAAAATAAAAAATCTTGTTGGGATTTTGGTTTCTGCCTTCATGCCAGTAGTGGATGTCTGTGCGCCTAATTATGAAAAATCCATCATATCTACCATATCTTATAAGGATGTGTTTCGAGCTTTGGTCTATAAAATTCTAAATGATTCCATTTGTTGTCTACGCTGTTGCATTAAGCTAAATTGTCAAGCTAGCAGGCTAACTACTTGTCAAAAAATTACTTGTACCATCTAGCAGAACCGTTGATCGATGCAAAAGATGAAAAATGTGACGCACAGATAACACCTCCTTGCAGATATGTGGCATTATATGAGCGGCAGTAAACACTTTCGGTTTTTAGTTGGGATGTGAGACGAATATTGGGGGGTTTGTCACATAGAATTCCTCCGTCGTAATTATTTTGATTTTATTCTCTAGTTTTGAGCTCCAAAGGCTAAGGTTCGAGTCTTTGCATGACTGAATTGTGGTTCAGGAAACCCGAAAAATGTGTGGCAACCAGATATTCAGGGTTTCTGATGGAAGCGTGCCACATGGCACATGCTTAACATCTCTAAAAACAAGAACATGGAATCCATGCTCTAATTTGTCGAGAGGGATGAACTGCCCTAGCTGCAAATTGTCACTTAGCTTAAGTCAGTGAGTATGATATTGTCATGATCTTCTGCTAGAGAAACATAAACAATATTTATTCCTTGTAATAACACTGACTTGTGAAGCCATGTATTAAGGATGGGATTGTAGACAATGTAGTTACTATTTGAAGTATATAAATTGCATTGTAAAAATTAATTGTGTGTGAGAGAGTAAAAATATAATGTCAGTTTATATTTTTTAAGTTAATATTGAATAATAATGTGGGCATGTTTTTTAATGCTATAATAAAATTAATATGTTTTTTAAATGGGTTTAATTGAAATGATGGTTAAAATAAATGTCAAATTTCAAGTTAGAATAAAAACTGAATACACATATTTTATTACAGTTCAATATCACCTTGAATATTATTGTAAAACATTTTTCGACATAATTAAAATCAACATATATATATATATATATATATATATATATATATATATATATATATATATATAAAATTCAATTTTTCTTTTAGAAAAAAAAAAAAAAAACATACCATACAATTGAAAATGTTATTATATATCAAAAAAATTAATCATTCTTAAAATTAATAAATTTTATTTTAAAATATTTAATATGTTAAAATTATATCCACGTACACATTTAGCTTTTCTATACCAACCACCATTTCCTAACAACATTCAATATTAAAAAGTGTCGAATTCTAACAATGATTCATAACATGCCCCAGAAAAATGTTATTTTGAGATCCGAGCTCCTATAAATGATAGACCAATAAAATAAATTATAAATACATTAAAAAATCTATTTGAAAGCTACATAAAAGTTAAATCTTGAGCACAAGGAACAAACAAAGTATGAAAAAACAAACAAACTATAATATTAATGTTAAATTATTGAAGGTTTTCGTATTTTATTTATCTATTGAAATTTTATTTTTCTATTATTTTAGGTTGGTTTTTATATTTTTAATAATAGTATAAGTGTTTTATAATATAAATGTGGGGTGGAATGTAATGGAGTGAGTCATTTATTTTTTTGTTTCACTTTAAATTTGATATCAATTTGATTGTCAAAAAGAAATTTCAAAATTTGACATCCATTTAACCGTCATTTTAAAGTTTTATCTTTTTGATTGGAGAACTCAATCCAAAAATTGTAATATCTTGACCATATAATAAAATTTTAAACCCCTATTTTTTTAAGAATTCTTTTTCCAAACAACATAATATAATCATATAAATAACATTTATCACAAATTAATGAGAAAAAATCTAATACAAAATATTTGAAATTAATATCTTTTAACACATTTCATATAAATATATTTTAAATATTTATACTAATTTATTATCTCATTCTAATATATATTTCCTTTTAAAACACCCATCCTTAAAATACCACGAAATTAAACAGTAAATGTCCCTTCGCCTTCCATTATCACCCCTAGTAACAATATCAATAATAATATTATTACAATAATAAAACATCTGCCTTAAAGCTACATATATGATAAATCTATCTAACAAAACATTTTGAAAACAATCTTCCGAACGAAAGAACCAAAGCAGTCAATCCATATTGTGTAAAAATAAAAACGCAAAAAAAAAAAAAAAAACAATTAATAATTATTTAAAAAAACAATTAATAATTATTTAATAACTCTGGGCATACTGGGTGTTGGGGAAGGTCTTATTAGTTACTAATAAGGCAACATGACATCATAGATGTTGAGATTGATACAACTTACCGGTCATATCTCATCTCTTTTCTTTGGAAAAAGCATGTATTTGATGCCTCAACAATTGTAGACAAAACAGAATCGCCGTCCACATTCTTGATCTTGTGTAGATGATTAAGGACAGGGAAGTCCTTGAGGCGATAAAAGGATTTAGCCAAATTATACATTTCCTCGAGAAGAGTCCAGCAGTCGCGCCTGAAATACAAGATCGTCTCAAAGCTCTCTACAATGGTTGCTACCATTAAGATACCCTTTATTGCCACGTTGTCTTTGCAAGTATTGCAATCGTCCATGACAGAGGAATGGGGTATCTACACAAAACGGATTGATTGTCATTAATTTCTAGAAAAATAAATGAACTGGAGTAAGCAAATTCTATCTGTGAAATTTGGCACAGAAATCGCACCTTTCTTTGAAACCCGCTTAAAAATTGTTGCCGAGACAATGGAGGCTGCAACATATTACCTAATTGGTTTAGTTTATATATAGACATGCAATAATTATAAAGTGTCTTACGGCTTGTTTAAAATTAGCATAAAATTGCATCTCGTAAAGATTTGTGATAAAATTTACACCCAAAAAAAAAAAAAAAAAAAACGCTTGAGGGAGAAATAACACTTACCGGACGCTCAAAAGCTTTATCTAGACGGTGGATAAGAAGATAAATATGAAATTCTCTGTTGTCTTGGTTGTTTTGAATTGGCTGTACGAGGTCAGATGTCTTAATGTAAAAATGACGAGACATGGCAGAATTAGTCTGTTCTGCCATTTTAAGAAGAATAGCATTTCAGCCTTCTGCTTCACTCATTACTACGGAAAATCTCAATTCTTATTTAGCTACCTAAATAGTATAGATAAAGCTTTGCCAGAGGGGGGCAATTAGAATTATATGACGTCGTTTATTCTTTGCCGGACAGAATCTCGTACACAAAAATGTACTAAGAAATTGGCAGAGTAGGGTATTAACGTTGCAACTAAATCCTACTTCGCGACGGCGGCAGCATCTGATATAGCACTCCGGGCAGTACGGACAGATGTGGAGGTAAATTTCAATTTGCTGTAGGTCTGATGGTGAATTTAGTGGTTGGTTCTGAGTAATCTGTAAGTTTCTATTTAGGTTGAATATTTTTTTTGGGGATTTCAGAGACCAATTATCTTTACATTTATACAGTCGAAAGAAATAGATAATAATGGCCCCGATATAGACACCCCACAACGTCACCTCACTTTGAGTCAATGACATCGCCTACTCCTTATATATAAAAAATTGATCTACTGTGTATTGTTAGTGAGGACACTCTGCACATAGCCGGGAGGTCGGAGGTCGAATCTCATTGGAAACGCATACGTGCTTCTAACGATTTTTTTGGTCGAAAACATACGTGATGTTTACCCCAGCCCCCAAGAGATGTATACCACCAGGCAAACGCTTCCAAAACAAAGGGAACCACCAAAAGATAGAATGTCTGGTAGGGAAAAAGTAATTGAAGAATAACCTTTAGTACATTTCAAAAGCTATGTGAGTGCGATCAGAAAATGACTAAGTGACATGACTTCAGTTTCTTTTTTAATTCCATTCGAAGTAGTCATGTCTAAACAGAATATGATTTACTCTCTCTTTGCTTTTTCCTCCGAGACGCGAGAACCCCCTTTGGAATAAAGTGCTGGTTTCTCTTCTCTTTAGATGATTTATGCTTCTCTTTATCTCGTCCGGGTTGTAATAAAGTGTTAGATTCTCCTCTTTCGAAGATTTATGCTTTTTCTTTATCTCGTCCGTGTTGCAATGTTTTACAATCTAAAAAACGCACCACACAAGTGTATATTTATGAGAATTTTCGTTAAGTTTCGAATACTAACCCATTCTTTTACGGCATGCGTAATGCTGTAGAAAAAGAAGAAAGAGGAAACTATGGTTGTACGGGTTCAAGGCTCATAATTTAACATATATTATGCCTCAGTACGAAGTATTTACTCTGATTAAAATTTTGTTTATGGATATGGTGGGAATGACCGCGTGATGAAAAATGAGGTTGGAAGAGGCTGTATTTAAGAAGTAGGTTTTATTATATATAATATTTTTTAAAAAATTATCATAATTATATTATATAAAAAAAATTAAATTTTCTTAATAAATTAAAAATAAATAATTTATATTAATAAAATAATAAATGTATATTATATTTTTATATCATTAATTGTAATCTAATAATTTAAAACAATATTTGAAATCATAAAATGATATCATATATATATTTATATATAAAGTTGCAATATGATTTAAATATTTTTCTTAATTTAATGTAAATATATTTAAATAGTCAGAAATTTTTGGAAATTTTTTTTTTCCTATTTTTTATTAGATGTTTCAAATTATTAGTGTGATTTATCACTATTTTTTTTATTTATTAGATGTTTCAAATTATTAGTGTAATTTATCACAATTTTTTTTATATTAATAATAGATCAAACTTGATGATCTAATAAAAAACAAGAAAAAAAATTATAAAATATAAAAATAAAATATATAATTAAAATCAAATTTAAAAAATATTATTATATTTAAATAATTCTATAAATTTATTTAAATATTAAAAATATAATCCAAATCAAATTCAATATTATTTTGATTAAATAATCATTTTAAAAAATAATAAATAATTTCAAATTGTCATATTATTTTTTAAAAATTAATTTAATTTAAAATTTAATTAATTATTTTACATTTATATATCCATTAACACAAATTAATTAAATTAAAGGTATGAGAAAAATACATTAATAAATTAAAATAAAATATTTAAACAAAAATATTATATATATTATAAAGTTCATTAACATTTTATTAATTTTCTTAACAAATGGCATTGTTGTTGCCATTGCAACAAAATATATACCCGTTTTAAATTGTGTCATTGTACGTTGTTCTTTCAGCACGTTTAACCGTAAAATGGGAATTACTTATTACATTTATTCTCTCTCACACACACATAATTGGCATTCAAATGGTGTATGTCACTTGGGTTGACGTGTGTTTTCATTCAATGGACCTTAATGCACCTTAACCTTTAACAAAATAAAAAAATTGTTTCACCATTCTTTTGTTTTGTTGTTAATTTATAAATATTTCATAGATTCAATTTTTAGTTTTCTTTCCATTTATTTTAAATCATGTCTAGTTTGATTTGTCTCGTCTACATATTTGATCCCTCACAATTTTCTTGAGCGAGGAATGATGGTGATGGTGGTGGTGGTGGTGGTGGTTGGTTTAAATATATGTATTTTAGAGTTTTTGAAACTAAAAGATTAATACTTGTTTTAGTTTTTATTTAGTTTAGTTTTAATTTTAATTTTGTTTTATTTAGTTAGTTTATTTTTTCATTTTAAAGTTAAATTTAAATTTATGGATTCATACATTTAATAAATAAAATAAATTGGAATTTTAAAAATATGTCTCTTTAAAAAATTTAGAAAATAATTTTTCCTTTTAAAAGTTAATGTGTTTGGGAGCCTTTAAAATATATATATATATATATATATATATATATATATATATATATATATATATTATAAAATCCAAATAGATTATGTTTTAAATTTGATTGTTTTAAAGCTCTCAAAACCAAAAAATAGTGTTTTATTCTCTCTCTCACACACATACAAAATTTACTATTTCAATTAAAATTTGAACAATTAGAATTTGTGTTTAAGAACTTGAAAATAAAAAATAATATGTTTTTTTAAAAATATATAGATTTATTATTTTAGGAGTTAAAATAGATAAAGTTGTATTTTTATTTTATATTTATATATTTTATAATTTCAATAATTTTTTTAAAAAAAAAAGTCTATTTTAAATATTTATATTTTAAAATTTTATTAAATAAAATAAATAGTTATTGCTTTAAATTTATGTATATTTAAATTATACAATTTTGTGTGTATCAAATATTTGAACATTTAAGTTTTCATTTTTCTTTAAATTTATATATTTTATAATTTCAAAAATAAAATAAATTAAATGAAAATTTTATAATTAATTTTAAGTTTTATATAACAAATAAACAATTAATAAATTTGAAATAGTAATAATTATAAATACCATACTTTCAAAAATGAAACAAACAGATTTTCTTTTAAATCTATGGATTTAAAATTTAATCAAAAATTATATATTTATATTCTCCTTGAAATTTAGATATTTTAGAGCAACATAGTTTCCTTTATTAATGTTTGAAGACTTCCAAATTGAAATGGGCTAATTTTTTATTTTGATTTGAATTTACAATTTTTTTTCCTAAAAAAGACAAACATTCTAGGTGACATTTTGATATTTACCCTGTGTGGGTGTGGGGGTTGAGGGAATGGTAGCACATGAAGGATGTTCATTGTTTGTATGCAATGTTTTTAAACAAGGTCAATATATTTTTTGTTTTATCCTTACCTGATATAATATGGATATGCGTGTTGTGAGTTAGAAAAAATAAAACCTTGGATTTTATTTTTATTTTATTTATTATTTTTTTTATATGTTTAATAATTTTGTTGTAAATAAAATGTATGTTGTTTTCAAATTTTTATAAATGTTTAAAGAAATTTTGAAAGAGTTATTATATATATAAAGTTATGAAATTATATGTGTGTGTGTTTTATTTACATTATGGATAAGATGTTTGCTAATATTACATATTTAAATGTGTTCAAATATTATAGAAGTGATGAAAATTGAATATAATTATCGTGTATACTTATTTATAATGTGTATTTATTTTAAAATCAAATAAGATATTTTGAGAATAAAAATGAAACTATTGGTAAATAAAATTTTTATTGATTTAATTTTAAATAATTATGAAGACAAAATAAAAATTTATCATGTTTTATCTTAGTTTTTTATTACTTTTTAAAAATCTTTTGTTTAATTATTTGATGACATTTTATATTTTTGATGCTTAGAAAAAATAAAAGATTGAAATTTGATGAGATATGTATATTCTTAAAATATTATAAGTATTTTTTATAAATATTTTAATGATTCATATTCATATATATTTTAAAATGTTTATAATTATTTTAAAAAAAAAATTATTATATCATTTACATAGAAATACTTTTTGCATGCTATGTTATCATTATTTTATGAAAAATAAAATAACATGTTTGGTGTTTGATGTTATCTATAATGTACTTTACATTTTTTAAGTTGAAAAAAAATAATTAATAAATTATTTTATAGATCTATCGATATGATCTAGGCATGCTTATTGAATACAATTCAAGGAAATTCATTAGAAAAAGTTTGGATTACATGCCACTATTTTTAATTAAAAATTTATGTTTTTTTTTAAATAGTGAAATTAAAATATTCATGATTAATTTAAATTTAATATATCTACTTTTGTTATGTAAACATTTTTAATGTAATTTAAAAAATATATAAATAAATATATTAATATTACATTTTATTTCTTTACTTTAATCATATATATATATATGATTGAAGGAATAATTTAAAAAAAAATCAAAAATCAAAACTTTTTTGAAAACACATATTACACCCTCAACATAACTAAAATATAATTGAATGCCAAGAACGCAAAATTTCCAGTAAAATGGTGCATAAAACTAAATCCATGTGATTCAAAATGTAGTTGTCACATGTTTAATCAAAACTTACCGCCTATCATTTTCTATGTTTGATATATAATTTTTGAAAAAGTAAACATTTTTTATTTTTTTTTCAAATGTTTATGAGAGTGAGAGTGAGAGAGAGAGTGAGTGTGTGTGAGAGAGAGAGGGAGCGAGAGAGAGAGAGAGAGATACTATGTCTAGATTAATAATGGAACAATACGGCTAGATGTGTTTTTTTTGCCCATTACACAGAATGTTTGTTGGAACTATATTCATTGATTTGTCATGTTTATTTTGTATTTAATGTGCTTGGGAGGTAATGCTGGTGGTTTTATTATTAAAATATATATATATATTTTTTTAACAGAGAAATTTTTAATATAAAAAAATAACATATCATTGTATATATGTATATTAATTAAAAAAATTTATAAATGAAATGTCTGTTTCTTTATAAGTTTAGATAGATGAATTTTAGTTTAGAATTTTGTTTTTTCATAATCATAGTTCAAATTAATGAAATGGATGTGAATATATTTTATTTTTTAAATGTTGAATTAAAAAATATTTATATTTGAAATGATGAAAGGATTAATCAATGCATTATTCAATATTTAATATTACATTTTTTTCAAATTTTAATTATAAATTAATGAAATTAAAATTATGCATGTGGTTAAATATCCAAAGAATTCAAATATATATTTCCCAAAGCCTTTTGATTATGATTATTCATCTTTTAAACCCATGAGGAATAGTGTTCCTATGACTACCATCAATGATAATATTAAGCCATTCAGTGAACCCATTGAGGATCTTAGTGTGCCTTCCCAAGAGATAGTATCCCTAATGCATGCAATAGGGACCTTACAAATAAAATTATGTGATATATCTTTATACAACATTGCATATCAATCTTAGGTTGATTCTAATGTTATACCCAAAAATTTCATAGTGTGCAAGATCCTCAAATCACCAATACCCCATGACTTCATGATTCCCACATTCTAATTATTTAATGGGAGTGGTGGTCCTTATTTGCGTCTTAATTATAGAGTTACTTATATTGGTAAATATAAATCTAATGATACAATATTTCTTAAAACATACCATAGAATCCTAATGTTTACACTTTAGATTTGTTTTATTATCTTCATATTTTCTCTTCACATACATATCTTAAGTTCGAAGAAATTTTTTATCACTATAAATTCATGTCATAAGGGACCACATGTTACATTTTAACATCTCCCCTCTCTTCAAGAAGGAAAATATGAACTAGAGTAAATGATTATAGCTTGAAATTTAAATATTTTATGCATCATTTGATATATCAACCAATGAACCTGGAGAAAGAATCCATTTTTTTAGGTGTCTCATATTTCATTTCAAAAATAAATTCCTTTATCATACTTGATAATTTTTCAATTTTTTCGATTGTAATGTTATGTCATTAGAAAATTAACCTGTATATTCTCAAAATCTTTATCATATTAATATATATACTACTATCTAGTCTTTAGTACTTGACAATGACAAGTTTGACACACATGTACCACACATAACTTTAGCACTCAAAAAATACTATAATTTTCCATCCTCTTATACGTGCATGATATTTTGATTCAACCCATTTATTTAGTCATTATACACCTACAAGAACATCACTATCTATTTCGAACTTGCTAAACATGATGCATAGAGATCTTCAGTCTCTTAGATTAGTCCATCGATTATAGTCATTATCACTAGTTGATAATGACATGTGTTTCTAAGAATTGACACACTAGTAGAAACAAATATTTTATCAAATTAAACCCATCCTTAGGGTCATCCCATTAACCTATCAAGTTGTTGTAATTATGAATTATAAAAATGGATCCATATATAAAAATCATTGTTTCATTCAAAATGACTTGACACTTATCCATTATACATGTATATAGTATTGTAAAATGATCTTAGTTTACCATATTATTACCAATTGTCAAGCTTATCACTCAGATTAGTCACAAGATAATTTGAAAGGACTTAAAATCTAAGTGAAATCATGCACTATCAAATACCAAACCAAATCATTCTCTGTATAAACATAATAAAGATGCATAATGACATAATCACACTAAGGTGGGATAACTATGTGTGGATTGATTTCCATCATTAGAGATTTGGATACATAGGAAGTGACTAATTAGATGGTTGCAAGTGATTGGGGTCAACTCAACCCATTACACTTCCCCAATTTTTATGGATTTATTTCCATCACAAGAACATATAGTGTTTCAAGGTAAAGGAGGATAATTTATGATTGTTTCATGCATCATCAAGGTTCAAAATCACAAACATGGAGAAATAGAAGATGATCAAAGGTGAATCTGCAATCTCTTTGCTTCACTTTTGCATAAGTCAGTACCAAACGTAAGGTCCACATCAACTGACAATATTAACCTAATCCCATAGAACATACCTAATGTAAGAACCATATTAGCTCCTTTCATATTTTCACTTCTATAATAAAGTCATAGTCAAATAGTTAACCAAAAAAAATCTAAATGCTGCGATCTCTTTAGAAATTTAAATATTTATAATATGCCCTTTTCAAATAAAACTAATAAATCTTGATCTTTCACATTAAAATGTATGTTTGAATTCAATGTATTTGATCTGAATTGCATTCCAAAGTTTATATCTTAATTAGATTATTAAAACCCATTTACCTAAATTTGTGTAAATAAATTAATAAAACTCTTATTTCTACTCCTCTAACCAAAATCCATTTGTCCCAAAATAATACATCTTCAACATGAGCTAGGAAAAGCATGACACATAACTAATCATATATCTTCCCTATGTAGATAATGAGACCTACCTAAATTTTATGATTCTCTAAGTTAAATCATAAGAATAATTGTGTAGAAGAAGTTAATTGTTCTACCTCCTATTCATCTTACATAGTATCCATTAGTTAATTTAGATTTAGATATTGCTATGCCTATCATGTAATTCATTATAATTCAACTAATAGGTACTTAGATTTTAAAGATAAAATCTCAGATATTATTTTTTTCACTAAGGATAAAGTGGGGTTTTTTAAAACTAGGGACCCCAAACCCTAGATGACAAACATACGGGGCCTTATTTGCTAGATACCACTTTAAGACTATAAATACAACAAAACAAGCCAAATGAGTACAACCAGCCTAAAAGTAGCTAGAGAACAACCGATCAAGGGAATTTTAAGGATCATGCCCTCAAACTTGAAAATGAAACAATCACTAACAAATAGAAAGAAACAAACAATATTGGCTAACAAGCTATATCAAACAAAAAAATATTATAATAAACTATTTTATAAGAGTCTCTCTTTTTTAGTTTTCTATTTGAGATCTAAGATACATGATTAATTAATCCAATTCCTTTTCACCTCTTCCTTTCTTCCCTTTCAGTAGCTTTTACCCATTCCCCTCTTCTAGATTTGGTAATATGGGGATGGATAACTCCAATGTAGCCTCTGGTATTTGAGCTATTAGAGTATCTATTAATCCTTCCCCTAAAACCAAGGAAATAAAATTTGAAGATTTGACACTTTTCTCTATGTGAGTTTTAGAAACTACCACTAAGTTATGATCAATCTTTTGCAATTCTAATTCTAGTTTCCCCTTCCCATCAGGGTTTGTGGTCATTGATTCCCCACCCTTGACTAAATGTTACACCAGTGTTTTTGGAACCATTTTCGGTTCATCTTCCCCTAAATCTTGATTTCATTCCACTCTCATATGCTCTACATTTACATATACCCACTAATTATTTCCTCTCTTATTTTTCATGATAGGATAATAATTTATAAGATATCCTATGAGGAAACATATGTGACATCTAAAAAAGAGGCCCTTATAATCTATCAGCCAAATGTATGTTCTATTCCTCATAACAAAATCCACCTCAGTTAGGAGTTATTTAGAGAGATCAACATATGAAAAAATTAGGCATAAGTGGAATACCCCTATTCAATAGTCATAGAATTCAAAAACCAATAATTTCTAACAACATCATTAATAGCATTTAGAACCCCATCATTACAAAACTATAGGGGAAGGTCTGGAAATCGGATCCAGATAGGTTTTTTATTAAACATTTTAGTGTGGGGGTTAAAGTTGGGATCCTAAGATTTAAAAAGTAACCAATGTTTATCCTAGTTCCATAAGTGTTTAAGAACAAGATATTTATCTATTACATAATTAAAAATAATAATGAAAATACCTTTTGCACATGGGTGAATGGTAATTTTGACATTAATAAGGGTTTGTCATCTGTAAGTAATCCAAGCATGAAGATCATGAAGAGAAGTACAAAAACCCTAAAACCTGTAGATCATTCCAAGCTTAGATAGGTGTTTTTCCATACCCATAATCAGTTCAAGAGATTTGTTTTCAAAAGTAATAATGGGATTCACTGTTGTTGGGGATAAATATTTAACCCAAGTAATTTTGTTAATGTTGCATCTGTATATGAAGGATGCAACTGAGGTTGCATTATAACTACCTCCATTACCATGAGATCACAACTTTTAATTTCCTTAGGTCTCATTAGAAGTGGAACCCCTATTTGATTTTATAGACCTAAATATATTATTCTTATCATGGCTGATGAAAGATGAAAACCCTTTATCATTATTGTCAGAAAAACATTGGCTGTAACAAATGCCAGATTAGAAACCCCTGCTCTTACTCTAGCTCCTTTCATGCTTGTAGTCACTTCCTTTATTATGTCAGAAGTCATCGCCTTCACAAGATCATAGCATTTAAGGTTCATGTTTATCATTTAGTTAGTTTAAAATCATTGATCTTATTAATAAAGGTGACAATGACATTGATACACATCCTAATTACATAAAGACATATCCCAAAATAGAGGAACCTACTTCAATATATTTGCCATCTCCTAAGACAGAGGTACTTACTATAGTAGATATGACATATTTTAAAAATATAAAGGAGTTGTTTAATGATGAGTTTTCTAAGAATATGTTACATAAAAAATATTTTTCTAAGAGAGAGATGCATCAAAAATAATCCCATAAGTGAAACAAACCTAGGAATACTAGTGACATAAATTAGGATTCAAAATTTTCCACTTTGTTAAGTTATGAAGGAAATTTGTAGAAAAAATAATGTTCATGGGTCTTCCATCTAAAAAAATTAAGATACGTGTCCACTATTATAATTTGGATAAGTATGAAGCTGACCAAAATAAAAACATCCATATTTCACCCACTTTGCTTAAGTGGAATTCTCTATTAAGAACCCTTTTTTAAAAATAAATGGTTGTAACACTTGATGATTCTCATGATCACATTACATTCAATTTTTAACTTGATCATGTTACCATTTCCATAGATATAAAAAATAAAAGATTATAAAAAACATCATAGTGTAGATATAGTTATATCTCAAAAGTGATTACCTAAGACAACATATGATAGTGATGATGTTACTAAAAAACTAAAAGAATCCAGAAAATCATCAACTAGCATTAAAACTCCTAGAAATTAAAATGAATATTATGATTATAGTGATGCATTTAAATTGTTTCATTTTGACAATAATGATATGTTGATGTAATTCCCATCCTATTCTACAATAGCATTCAAAGGGTTTTGGCCTACATATTGCTTCATTAGCCTTTTTTCATGCAATACGAACTTGAATTAGATTTGATACTATATGTAATCTACACATTATTATCATATATGATAGATTCATCTCAATAATCATTCAAGCAGGTCTTATTATGGCTAAATGATTATGGCATTCTTACGATAATACCTTTCAAATTTAACATTCAATCAAATGATGATCAATGAATAGAAATGCATAATAAGTACCACTTGAATGTGCTAACTAATAGATTTATATAATAGTGTTTTAACTCAACCTAATGGCATAATGCACTTATCATCCATAATTTTTTGATCTTCCAGTCCTAGGATTGATAACATTGTCAACTAGGACTTGCCCACTAGATATATTCTTGTCTTGGTCCTAGTTGAATGACACTATGAAATAAATGTGATTACCCAAGAATGGATCCATTTGCTAGCATGAATTTAAACCATTTAAATTTTTTTTGATCTTGCCTCATTATTCAAATAGAATTACACAAAAAAATCATGTCATGAGGTAACTTAAATTAGATTTTTTAATTATGTAAAGGAAAATTTAAGGGTCTAATGAAGCACACACTAATAAAATATCATAGAAAGGAAACATATATAAATACAATGAAATTGATTTCCTTATTTAATAATGTAAAATATATTTCTTTGAAATACTAATTAGATGATGAAAATACAACACATTAGATGGCTTGGAAAAAGACAAAATCTACATTGACTCATGTTAAATTATATTTTGGAAAAATTAAAAAAGGAATGATTATTAAGACAATAGAGAGATAAAAATGGAAGGATGTGTTTCATTTAACCCACTTTTCAATATTGAACTTGTCAAAATTTAGTTCTTTAATTATTCTATACCTACCAAAGTTGGTCAGTGGATTGAGCACAATTAGAATAGAAAGATGAAGATGCATAAAAGATGTACATAATAGAAGGAAATACGAAAGGATAAAGGATGTTGGTATAATAAGTTTCTCATTCCCCTCGTAGGCATGTTTTTCTCCTAGGTTCTAGTTATATTTTGTGAGTGTGAAATATTTAATATATTTATCTAGTTCTAACTGTAACTTGCTTGGAGGATGAGAAATGTGGAATTTTGGTATGTGTTATTGTAAAAGATTTACTAAAATAACTACCATGGACAAGAGATATGGATATAATAACTCATGTTGGAGAAATATAAATAGGGAATTATCCAAATAGAATATCTTGTTTATGCCTTACCATAATTTAAACAAAAACTAGATTTAACAATTGCACAAATTATGATCTCAGGCTAAGAAACTACACCTATTTCTAAATCCAAATGGTATAGTATTGACTGATGATGGTGGTTTATAGACTAGTGTCTATAAATGGTTACAATAGAATATTATTTTTGAATCAAGTATTTTAGCCTTGTGAATCTTCCCGAGTAACTAGCAAGTGTGGAAGAGCCAAATACTTGACCTTTTTATATAATATTAGCTCTAAAATTTCCACCACTCAAATATGTTGGGTTATTTAATGGTAAAAATATTTATTCCATGGAAATATCTAAGAAAGGGTCACAATTAATTGAATTAGAGTTACATAAATTTTATGTAATTATGATCTTAGAATTCTTAATGACACTTTATGAACAATGTATCCAAATTGTACATCACATGCATTACTATAATGAAATACAAATTAGTTTATAAATTTTATTCTTTCACTATTTTAATCATAAACAAAGTAATCAACTATTGGTAATAAGGATACAAAACTATTTAGAGTTTAAAATAAACATCAAATCTGATTTTAATTGAAATGTAATTCAATCCATTTTTAACAAGGGTGTATGCTAAATTTCATGTGGCATTTTTCACTTGGTCAGTATTTGTGGTGGCTGGGGAAGTCTGTGGAGGTGAAATTTTTTTGGACTTTGAGGGAAGTATTACACACTTTCATAGTCTTTAGTAGTTTAAATTCATTTAAATCTTGAAGGAGTCTAACCCTCATAAAAAAATGAGGCAGTTGCATCTCATCACGTGGATTTTTTTTTGTGATTTTACACTTCATCAAGTTGTGAAGGAAAATTTTATTAAACATAATGTTTATGGAGCTTCCATATAACCAAAGGAAGATACATGTTCACTATCAAAATTTGGCTAAGTATAAAATTGACCAGAATAGAAACATGTATGTTTCACCCACTTTGCTTAAGTACAATGTTATATTAAGAACCCTTTGGTTAAAATAAATGGTTAAAACACTTTCTAAGTCTCATGATCACACTATATTCAATTTTAAAACTGATCCTATTACCATTTCTAGAGATAGAACAAATAAAACACAATAATAATATCATAATGTATATATAATTATATCTCAAAAGTGGTTACCTAAAACAACACATGGTAGTGATGATGTTATTAAATATCTAAAAGAATCCCAAAAATAATGAACTAGAATTAAAATCCCTATAAATGAATATGAAGATTATGATTATAGTGACATGTCTCAATTAGTTTATTTTGACGATAATGACATGACTGATGTAATTACCATCTTATTTTTTAGTAGCATTCGAAGGGTTTTGAATTAAAATTTGATTTCTTTAACCTTTATTCATGTATTATGAACTTAAATTAGCTTTGACCCTCTATGTCAGCTATACATTGTGATCATATGTGATAGATTTATCTAAATAATCATTCAAGCAAGTATTATCACTGATGAATAATTCTTTCGTTCTTACAATATGAAATTTCAATATTAGAACTCAATCAAATAATGATCAATGAATGGAAATGTATAATAAGTACCACCTGAATGTGCTCATCAATAAAATTCTAAAATAATTTTTTAACACAACCTAGCATCATGATTCCCTTATCATCCATAGTTTTTTTATCTTTCAATCCTAGGATTGAGAACTTCATCAACCATGATTTTCTAACTAAATATATTCTTGTCTTGGACCTAGTTGAATGATGTGATGAAAGAAATGTGGTTACTCAATAAGGGACCTCTATAAATTTATTATGATCTTGCCTCCTTATCTAAATAGAATTAGATAAAAAGATCATGTCATTAGATAGCTTAAATTGGAATATTGAATTAGGTAAAGGAGGTTTTAAGGGTGTAATTTAGGGCATAATAATAAAGTATCATAAAAAGGGAGAATTTATAAATGAAGTGAAATTTATTTCCTTATTTGATAATGTAAAATATCTTACTTTTAAATAGTAGATAATAAATGAAAATACAACACATTGTATGGCTTGGAAAAAGATAAAATATGCATTGACTCATGTTAAATGTTTTTTTAAGATATTAAAAAATGAATGATTATTAGGCCATTGGAGAGATAAATAAGTAAGGATGTATGTTCAATGTCATGTGTCATTTTTTCACTTGATATTACTCTTTATGGTGGCTAGGAAAGTCTACAGAGTTTAAAAGTTTTTATACTATGAGGGGATCACATTACACTTTCATAGTCTTACATATTTTTAATTTTTTTAAAACATGAAGGAATCCAACACTTTAATGAAATTTAGGCCATCACATCTCACCACATGGCACATTTTTCATGATTTTGATCTTCATCAAGTTATGAAATAAATTTATATTGAACATAATGTTCATGGGACTTATGTTATAATCATCTACATATGAGATGTCCAAGACCAAATATAGGAATATTAAACACACAACTTTGTTGAAACAATAAATCACAATGAGAGTATAAATTCAAATATCATGTATTAGTGAAGAAGGTTGCTATATAGACCCTAAAAAAAATCTTATTGTCACATACCCAAGTTAAAGGGCTTAACAAGTTCTTTGTGCAACAATATATGGACTACAAGCTAAACAACCTACTGAACTCTACACTAGAAAAATTGCTATACTATAATACTCCACACAATCCATCACAAATGCCTTAGAAAAAAGGTCCTTATATAGCTAGATACTAGGTATTGATCCACACCCATTTATAAATGAGAATGCAAATCATTTGACAAGTGAATAGTAAACCCATGTACAACATGCCAAGCCCCACATGTCAACATTGGTTGCCAAATGAATAGTGTAATTATGTTTACTACAAACAAACATGTGCATGTGTAACTAATAAACTCATTATTACACATAAGTGACCTAGTTATTTCAAATAAACAAGCTTATTATATATGTGTAGGAAAACCTTATAATGGATAAAAAAACCTAGACCAACAACTTCTATCTAACAAAGGAAGGGATGTCTCCACTATCAAAATTTGGCTAAGTATGAAACTAACCAAAAGAAAACAAGGCTTAACTTTAGCATGATGTGACCAGCTCTAATTACTAATAACCAAATGAAAAGGAAATAAATTTTCAACAAAGTATGATAAATATCCTAAACCTGAAGGGCTTAATAAAGTTATAAGTCAAAGCTATCTATCTAAGACACTTAATAAGAGAAATATTATTAATAATTTTGGAAAGGGTTACAAGGAAATAGATTAATCCTAAGTATTTAGAATTTTGACAACATTCTACCTAAGTAAAATGCATTCAAACATGGAAAATGCATGATGGTGCCTACAAGGGTGACTTAAGGAACTGGACAAGGATCCTTCTTACCTAAATAATTTATAGAATACTAAATGGGATATAGTTAATATGTTCGAGACTAGTATAGGAGAATGTATTACAAATATACATGGCCCACACAAGATCACATAAGTTGAAATATGCAATTCATGATGAGATCACTAAGGATTATAACTACTAGCACAATTCATAAATTATGTGTAACAACATAATAATGTTTTCAAGGAAACATACACATATAAAATGTCTTAGATATACATAGTAAAATTCATATGGATTGATCACTAAGGGAATCCTTATATTTTTCAAATCTATATCTAATTTAAGGAAAGTTGATGTACAAGTGATCATACATGTCATATAAAATTATTGGTTTGGATAAGGACATGGTTTATAAAAACACATTAAAATAAACACACATTGGTATAATGCAATTTATACAAAGCAAATAGTAAACAACCACATCAAACATCCATCAGTTTTATGTTCCTTTAATTTTATAATATGGATTCATATCATAAGACAAATGATTTATAAGTTGAGGTAGACAACATACAAATATAAATTTTATTTATTATAAGCTTAATAAATAATCCTATTCATGATAAATACTATCAATATAGCTTGCTAAATATTTTAGATAACAAGGATTTTACTCCTAAATAGGGACTCATATATGCACTAACATTTCAAAAACATTTTTAATAATGTATGCATAGTACTATAAACATTTTTCACAACATTATAAATTCATCTGAATATTTTTTTCTCTGTTGAAATGGATCAAAACATAGTTTATCCTTCATTCCTTAATTTTATAAAAATAAAAATTCAAGTAAGAACATGTTCACCATTTTTTATGAGGTTACTTGTCCATTAACTATATTCTTAATACTTCAAATAGAAACTAATAAAAGAGATGATTTGGTGTCATATTTAACAAAGACACCCTCACAATAAGTGCATATTATCCATAAGATGGTGTCAAAGAATCCTCTAATTGAGCTATTTCTTATTTAGTGACTAACCCACTATATTCTGAGCCAACCTTCTATTCCCAATTGATTCTAAGACATCCTTTCATTTCTTATCATTCTATATTAATTAAACAAGTGAGAAAGATAATAATATTATATGGGATTAAAATCTAATAAAACAAATCAATACTAGTAAACACTAAGGGACTATATACCATTAGAAAAATCATAAATAAGATAATAGAGGTCAAATGGAGAAATAAGAAAATAATCAAATAATCAAGTCTTGAATGGATTATAAAGAACATAGGGTCCCAAAACCCATAGTAACTCAATATATAAGAATTATTAAGATAGGTATACATGAAAATTAATAAATAGTTTGTAATTGGTGGAGGTATTTCACCCCATGGGAGACAATGTCCCCCAAGGACACTTGTTTAAGACTTACCCACCTCTCCCTCACCCTGGCAGATGCCTCTATGATACATATAAAAGAATACTTAGTGATACTAATAGAATAAATAGACATAATATTTATTATTAATCTTCCTTAACCCACAAAAATAAATCATATAGAATGGAAATAAATAAATTAAAATGAAGGAGAATCACATAAACTAAAAAAAATTCAGCCATTATTTTGCAAAAGTTTAAATCCTGAAAGGATTGTTAGTAATAAATATCAACTCAAAGATCACAAACTAAATTTCATACTTCAATAAGGGGATTGAATAAAAATCAGTCATAAGTCTTATATAAAAAATATAATTTTTCCTACAATCAAATAATAAATAAATTTAATGCCAATCAAAACACTTCTTAAGACATTACTTTTATCATAGTAGAATGTTATGATTTTTCTTCTGAAAAATTAATATTTATCTTTATCCATTATCCTTTTATCCTTGAATCCATGTATTCCACCAAAAATGGTTGTATTTTTTAATATATTATTCCTTATAATATCATTGACTTATATTTTTCTCCTCTTCACCAAAGATCTTGTTTTTCAATTAATAACATGTGTGAAATTTGTCCTTGTGTTTATATATATGTCTATTGCATTAGAGATTTCAGTATAGTTGCATTATTTCAAGGAAAATAATAAGAATTTGAATGATTTATCTCTTTGTATCTTGTGATTTATTCTTCTAACTATTGGGTGTGGCTTTCTGCCTACTTATAGACAATTTATATTTATCATTAGGATTGAAGTCCCTTACATTTATTTTTTGCATATAATGTGCTTCCATCTCAGATTTGGAATATTTACATGTCACATGCCATTTTTTATTTTGTTCTTATGTGTTTATGACCATGTGTTTGTACCTTAAAATTCAATCAACCCATTTAGATTTAATTTAGGATTACCAACTGCCCAAAAAATCACATGTGGTTTATCCTACTATATGTAAGATAGATTTCCATCGCTGGAGATCTTGTTACACTAAATAAACTCAAATACCACTTCAAATGATAATGTGTAGATTCTATCCCAAATCATATAAACATCAGTATATATGTATATTTATTTTCCTATCATAACTATAAAAAAATAGATTTATCATGGTACCTCTATAATATAACAAGGTGAATCCCTAATTAGAATAATCAATAGAATTGATAATTAAAATTCATAGTCTATCATGATATACTCATTTAATTTTATAATTTAATTCCACATCATCAAGTAGAAGAGAAAACATAAAATCTCATAAATTAATAAGGTGTTCATACTAATTATAGTCTCACAATCACATAAACAAGCATATGTATCCACATGCTTGTCTTAGCATATAATAATCCATTTATTAGTATATAGAGATTATTAAATCAAAATATTAAAAATTTCACAAGTCCATAAAATAATATTATCACAAGGGTGACTCCCATGATAAAAAAAATAGAGGTCTCAAGGCAAGGCATTACATATTTGCCCCTTCAAGAAAATTTGTCTTAAAGTTTATGCAAATAGTTGAGGATAAACATGTTGCATTTCAAAATAATCCTCCCAAGTAAAAAACCTTGGGATATATTGGTTACATTGGACCTTCACTTTATCAAATTCATCATGTTTAAGTTGAAGTAATTACTAGTATATAATTGTCATGAACTCTATCTTGAATGAATTATCATCCATGTGTAGACCAGACCAATCAAATACATGTAATGGGAGAGTCACATAGTTTCTTAATACATAAACATGAAAAACATCATCCATTCTAAACATGTTGGGTGGAAAACACATCAATAAAAAATGGGACAAGTCACTCTATAACCTGAAATGGTCCTATAAATTGTTGTGATAATTTAGGTCTACCACCAATCTAACCTACACTCTTTCATGTCTTCACTTATATGAACACTAAGTCTCATATCAAAAAAATTCTATGATTCCTATGTAAATATGTATACTTATTTAGTTGATCTTATGCCTCTTTAAGGAACTTATGAATCTGACCAAACTTCTATTCCGCCTCTTTTATCATATTAGGACTACTCAAAACAAGGTCTCAAGCTTGTTCCAAATTAATGGATTTCAATAGGGTCATCCATATAACACTACATAGGGATCCATGTCAATGGAGCTATGATATCTATTCTTGTATGTGAATTCTACCAAGGGTATAAAATTTTCTTGATTGAGACTATTAGTCCATGACATATGTTTGTACCATGTACTCAAGGACATGATTAACCCCCTTGGTTCACCCATATTTTTGATGATGGCACATTGTCCTAATACCCAAAACTACCTAAAATATGGCCCAAAAATGAGATGTAAACAATAAGTCCATATTAGAAATTATTTTTAAAAAATCACCTTTTAACCATACAATTTTATTTACATAAAATTGGACAATATCTTATGACCACTATACTTGAGTCAAAGTTTTAATTTATTGTCTTGGAGTGTTGTATTAGATTCTTTATGTCAACAATCATAACTTTAAAGTTTGAAAATATATCCTCTCAAGTTGTCTTCAACAATTGACATAAATTACAAAATGGCCTTTTAATGGTGCATCAACCATTTTAATATATTTTCATTATATGTAGGAAATATAAAAATTATATTCAACTAAAAA
The DNA here is from genome assembly GCA_037957365.1 of Torreya grandis. NCBI lineage: Eukaryota > Viridiplantae > Streptophyta > Pinopsida > Cupressales > Taxaceae > Torreya > Torreya grandis. Next base: position 1,365,157 of record JARHVA010002986.1, on the reverse strand, counting down.
ATACATTTACAATGCATATGGTCAATTATCAATAGACAAATTCACACTACTAATTAGTGTTGCCACATTTACAATGCATGAAATTCTTCAATAATCTATAAATCTTGATTACTATTATTAAGTTCATTATCTTTTATATTAATTCATTCATAATCAATGACTTTACCCTCCTAAATTAAGACTCTACCAAAACCTTCAAAAGATAGATCCATGCAAACAAGGAAATCCTTATCCATATCAGTCACTATTAAAATGGGGGATTTTCTAATGACTCTTTGATCTTCTAAAAATTTACTTCACACTACTTAGTCCATATGAACTTATTGCATTTCATTTTTAGAGATATGATTGGGTCTCTAATTTTTGAGAATTTATCAATGAATACTATATAATACCCTATAAGTCTCATAAAAATACAAACTTCTGAGACATGCTTTTAGCACTAGCCACTCTATTATGTCATTTATATCTGATGGATAAAAAAAAATAGCTTTCCTATATATGGTGTTTCATACACATTGCACTTATTCTTAGAATAATGCGCACGTAGATAGTTTCTCATAGAGATTATTTTCAATTAAACATTTTGATTCATGCCTTAAATGCATTTCATGATCTTGCTTAGTATGATAATATATAAAAATATCCTTAATGAATATAAGCATAAGGTTGTATAAGTACTTGTAGAAGATAATGCTCATGAGACTCATGAACACTTTTGGTGCATTTGAGTCCAAATGGAACTAACACAAGCTCAAAATGAACATATTGAGTGGGAAACATTGTATTTGATATGTCACCTTCCTTAATCCTAAGTTGATGGTATCTTGACAACAAATCTATCTTGTATAAGATTCAATCTCCTCTCATTCAATCAAAGAAATGATTGATGCTTGGCATGGGATAGTTATTTTTAATTTTTACCTTGTTGAATTATGTATAATCAATTCATAATCTCACCAATCCATCCTTCTTATTTATAAATATGACCCATAATCCCTATGAAGACACACTAGATCACACCAATCTCTTATTAATTAGCTCTTGTAACCACCTTCTTAATTCACACAATTTAAGGGTTATCATCCTACATGCATCCATTAAAATAGGCAAAGTTCTAGGTGTTATTTATATGGATAAATCAATCTAGTTCTAACCTTGGAAATTATCTATGATAGACGTCAACAAACTCTTACAAAATGGGGAAGTCACTCAGAGATGGTCCATTGCCATCCTTTAGGATGCTAAAAACATAGAATTGAAAACTAATTCTCATTGATCATTTAAGCTTTATGACTATGATAGATATTAAATATATAGGCCTTCCAATCCCTTAGATTTATAAGGTTTAATGATTTTCATCCAAACATTTTACATGCATCATTGCAATAAGTGTCTCTAATTAGTCCATTCCAAGAACTATGTCATATGACCCTAAAGTGGTGCAATAAAGTTCCACCTTGGTAATGAAAATTTATAAATTTATATGATAGTTATTTACTACAAAGGAAATGAATTGATTTTCACCCAAGGTAATCTATACAACTCTTAGAATCTCTAATTGCATGTTTTTGAAACGATACCATCCAATAATTATAGGTGAAATAAAAGAACTAGTGGTGCATGGGTCTATCAAAATAGACACAATAAAATAACCAATCCTACTTATAGTCTAAACCATAGTGGATTTGTGATTAGCTTGTCTATAAAAACTTTCATGAATCTGATGGTTACGACCATCACCAACACTAAATTTATACCGATCTTGAGCTATTGGTGTATTTTAATGTTATGAACATTATTGAGATTAATGTGGCCCTCAAAAATGAAACACTCTACAAAACTAATATTGTATGGCCATTTGGTGATTATATCCTTTGTCTCACTTTGTTACTACTATCTCCGAGAAGCTCTTGACTATGTTATGGTTCACTACATATTGGATTAGGGGATTGAGTATCAAATTATCTTCCTTGGTGTCCATCTCTTGGGTGATACTATTTTCCATATTGATAATACACTTTATGTAGTTGAAAATCACCATGTGGATAGGTAGAAAATACTTTATTTTGGGTCTTTCTTTGGGCCTTATTTTCTCTTAGAACTTGCATTTTTTGAATTCTTGTTCAACTAGTTGAGCATTTCTCAAAGCCTTAGCTAGAGTACTAGACTCAAAAGTTTGAAATATGTTCCCAATAGCAGCTAAAAGTCCATTATTATATCTATTGAATTTTATTGGCTCATCGAAGATATATCCCAAATATTTAAGAAACCTTATGAAATGTGCATCATGGTCCTCTATAATCTTGTCCTCTTGTCTAAGGTTATGGAACTCATTATTTCTATCACTAATATAAGTGTAAAAAAATAATCATGCCAAAGATCCTCTTACAAGTGACTATGGGCATGTCTAGGTTCTCTATGTTTTTATTGATAGTCCCACCATATGGTTGACTCATCAAATGATTGTAAAATATCCAACCTAGCCTTGATGTTGTCAGAAAAATTTATCAGTTCAAAATAACACTTCATGCCAAAAATCCATGCTTCTTCTCCCTACCAAAGTTACGTCCATTAAACTTTGGAGGACTTAATTTATTAATCTTTTAAGTGATCATGTCTAGGAATTAATTTATTTCACCACTTCCATGAGGTTTTCTAATGGACACTTATCCATGGAATAATCTAGTATCTCTATATTGGTTAACTCTATGTTCACATTCCCTCTCAAAAAAAGGTTAATGATCTTCTCCCATTCCTTGGTTTGACAATGGAGGCATCATATCCCCAAGGTCTCTTAGTACATGTTCAATGATTTATATGTTATCTACGTCATTAGTATAACCTCTTATCTACATTTGGAAGATACCTTAAGTAGCACAACTTCAATCAAACGGTCATGATCTTTCCCCCATGTACTCCAATCATAGTTTAACTTCTATACCTGTAATACAAGAGAGATGATGATAAATTTTAGTTTTAAAATGGAAATCCTCCCTAAAAATTATAAGTTTTATTATTAATAAAACTTACCAAAATGCATGGTTATTCCAAAAGGCTAAAAGTGTTGAACCATACTTTGATATCAATGTATAATGCCCTCATAGCATGCTCAAAACTAACAAGTTTTTTAATCTAATATAATAAAACATGATAGTGACATACTATAGAGTTATACATGCAAATAATGACACACACATGATTGTAAAGATGTCTCATGATAATTTTTATAATTAATCCTATCAAATTAATATGGATAAAGTACACAATATATAATAACACTGACACAATTAAAGTATGATCCCAGATTATAATTTATGGTCCCACTAGATACAATCACCTAATATTTCTCTAATGAAAAACAAACCCAATTATTAGATTCATAATATTTGAAAAAATCCTATAAATTTACCCTTATTTGGATGAGAATCCTCTGTCATTAGATTATTATAATAAAAATATATAATTTCATTCATATTATCAATTTAATTTAAACCTTGATCTATATCTAAATTTGAAAATTTTAGTTAAGACATAATCTAATCAATACTACAAAGGATTCATGTACAGATCAAGCTAACATGTTGACATGTTAGTCATTGCTTATTAATTTCCCTTTAGACAAATTTTATTGTCACTAGGTAGTTGAGTTGGACCCCACTCAAGCTTATGAGATTAAGATCATCCCCATTCTATTTTATAATCACCACATTAACTACTAGTCCTATAGGTCTACCACTTGTCACAATCTTTCAATCTCATGTTATATAGCATATCCATGATTATGCTTGCTCACAGTCAACCCAGACACTACATGTCTTCACTACATCGTATTGTGACTTGATATGGATCTAATTAGGCTATCTCAATCTAAATGTTCTAATCTCACATATTCATTATGTTTTCACTTGGCCTATGGAAATATTCATCATGAGGGATTATGCTTAACATCATGTGACTCAGACTCTTTACAATGGATAGGGAAGGCTACATGAAGGTCATGGTCTATGAGATTGTGAGGGGATCACATCATGCCAAGTGTCATGATTTTAGGGTCTCACATATTCATAATAACTCATAAATTTTGAAGGAGTTTAACGCTTATGAGATTGTGAGGCACTTTCATCTCATGACATGGCACATTTATGTGCTTTCATGTTGAATATTAGGTTTTTGGAGGTGTGAGATAACTAAAAGAAGCGACATGTTCTCTATCAGAATTTGGCTAAGTATGAAACTGACCAGATTAACATAAGGTTTACCTTTAGTGACATGTGATCATGTCTAAGCCCTAGTGTAAAACTAAAAAAGAAACAAGGAAGAGTTTTAAAAATATGACAAATGTAAAGATCCATAAAGGTTCAATGAGTTCTGAAGTAAAAGCTAACTATCAAACACATTTAATCAAAGGATGATTTCCAATATTTTAAGAAAGGGTGTTTGGGAAAAATATTAAGCCTATGTCCTTAATATGATGATGCTCTTATACCCAAGTAAAACACATTCCAACATGGATGATTCATGGTGGGACTTGTAATGGTAGTTTATTTAACTTGATAAGGATCCTTCCATGTTGAACAATTTATAGAATACCAAATGGGTTTTCCTTAATATTTTCGAGACTAGTATAGGAAAACTTATTAGAATCACAATAGATCCACACATGATCATATAAGTTGACATATGTAATTTATAATGAGATCACCCAAGGATCTAACTATTAGCACATTTTTCATGAGGGAGGCAGAACACCATCCTAATGTTTTCAAACCAATATATGTATATACAATGTCTTAAACATACACATAAAATTCATAAGGATTGATAATTGAGGGAATCCTTCTTTTTGTCAAGTTTTTATTTTATTTAATGGAAATTGATACACAAATGATCCTAATTATCATATAATATTCTTGGTTTGGTGAAGGAAAAAGTTTCCCATAAGTTATTAAAAGAAACATAGGTTGGGCCAAAATAATTTATATAAAACAAATGACAAATATCCACAACAAATATCAATCACTTCCATGTTCTTTTAATTTTATAATATAGATTCATATCATAATCCAAATGATATTTAAGTTAAGGAAGATAACATACCACTATGATCATGATGGTCTATATAGCTTGTTAAATATTTCAAAAAACAAGCATTTTAATCCTAATAAATGAATTGTAAATGCACTAACATTTCTACAAAATTTTGTATAGTGTAAGCATAAAACTATAAACTATAATCTATGCTTGGACAAAACATTATAAACTCAGCCTAAGATTCTCTTGTCTACTAAAATAGATCCAAACTTAGTTTATTCTTATTTTTTTAAAAAATTTAGAAATAGAAATGCAAGTAAAAACATATGCACCATTTTACTAAAATTGCTTGTCTATTAAATATATTCTAAATTCTTCAAATGGATAAAAAGATAAGAAACTATTTAGTTCCATGTTCCACCTGACTACCCTCACAATAAGTGCATGTTATCCATAAGGGGGTAGAAAGGAATCCTTTCACTACTATTTTGTCTATTGAATGAATAACCAACTGTATTCTAATCCAAACTTCTATTCCCAACTAATTTTAAGACATCATTTCATTTTTTATCATTCTAACTTACTTAAATAAGGGAGCAGGAGGACAATATTATATAGGTTCAATAGTTTAAAAAATGTATAAATACTATTGAGCACCATGATATTATATCCAAATATAATAGAGGTCAAATGGAGCAACAAGAAAACAATCTAATGTTTAAGGATATGAAATATTATAGAGAACATCGTGTCCCCAGACCCACAGTAACTTAGGATCTGAGCTACTATCAAGGGATGTAGGATAAGAAAAATAAGAAATAATTTATTTTTGGGGAGATGTATCACTCTATAGAATAAATTTACTCTAAAGGCACTATTTTGGGACTTACCCATCTCTCCCATGCCATGGAGGAGGCTTCTATCCTACAAAGAAAACAATCCCTAATAAACCCAACAAATCTTATAGATGCAATCCCTATGGTCTGAAACAATCCCACAGAGCTTGGTATTCCAAGATGGACACATTTATTCTTTTAGTTGGGTTTTCAAGATGTCACTTAGATCCAAATATCTACATTCTAGGGTAGGAAGATTCACTATTTTACTTAGTGCTCTATGTTGATGATCTCATTGTTAAAGGGAGCACAACATCCATCATTAGTGGTGTTAAGACTGCACTTCATGATAGGTTTTCTACGATAGACATGGGCCTATTGCATTATTATCTTTGGATTCAGATAGTACAATCTTATTCCAGGATTACTCTTTCATAGCCCAAGTATGCCATGGACTTGTTATCTCAGTTTCACATGGCTGATTATAGGTCTACAATGACTCCCTTCTTATCTAAAGTTAAACTTAAAGTTCATTGTTTCACTCCCTTGGTTGATCCCACATTGTACTGCCATCTTGTAGGCAAACTCATCTACGTAACTCATATATGGTTAGACATTTCATATGTAGTTGGCATGGTTTCATGTTTCATGTAGACAACATATGAGCTTCATTAGAAAGCCACCAAGCTCATTTTGAGCTACATTTAAGGCACTATCAGATACATGATTCATTATATGGTTGGTACAGGTTTAGACTTGGTGGGATACACAAATTCTTATTATGTTGGTGATTATGATGATTGTAAGTCCATGTATAGTTACATATTTTAGTTTAGATCTGCCCCCATTTATTAGTAGAGAAAGAAGCAACATGCTATTGCTCTTTCATCTATAAAGGCTGAGTATCATGGCACTGTTAATACCACTACTAAGGCTATTTGGCTTCATAATATTCTCACTGAGCTTGGTGTTATATTTTGGAAGCCATCAGTCATCTACTACAACAACCACATCACTATATAGATCTCAAATAATATGGTTCATCATTAGACAACCAAACACATAGAGATATCTATCCACTTTATTAGGGATATGATTTAGGTGGATGTCATTGATCTTCAATATTGTCTTATGGAGTAGTAGATCATAGAAATTTTCACCAAACCTTTCAATGAGAGAAAGTATCATCACTTGTGATCTCTTTTAGGGGTGCGAGACATCAATTATTAATGGGACATTAGTTATTTAGGGGGGATCTCCTACACTTTCATTTTGAGGAGGTTTTTTTTTTCCTTTTGGTTTTTTGCTTTCCTCATCTATTTGTATAAAGTACCTAATATGGCTACACATTGTTGGGACTCTTAACTTCATATTCCTACCTAAGCTTCAGTAATGGGGGTGTTGGTGAATTTATTTTCTTGATCATATTTACTTGTATTTATATATTTAGATTGGTGCACTAGTTATTTATTGTAATTAGTTTATTAGTTTATTACTTATTTGGCTTAGATAGGATAAGCTTGCTTAGTTAGTCATCAACATATGTTGGTCAATCACACAAGTTGGATACCTATCTTGTTATCATGGAGTTGCACTCCACTATTCATGTAGATAGATGTCAGTTGAAATACACATGTTGTATGAGTTCACTTATATTTATCATGCACACCTTCCTCTATTTAAGCATTGTCCATTTGTATATTCTACATCTGATTTATTTTGAATTATTGAGTAATTCATCATGTTTTAGTTATTAATTCATTCAAGTTATTATCTTGGATACAGAGTTAATATTCATTACTATTACTATTTATCTCTTTTTTATGCTTTCTATTAGATTCATTAGATTCTGTATGTTAATTCAAACATTTATGGTATAATAATGTGAATCCATAATCCCAATAATCAATAGCATTGATAAGTAAAATTCATATTCCATCATGACTTACTCCTTTAAATTTATATTTTAATGTCACACCATCATGCATAAGAGATAACACAAAATATCATAAAGAAATAAGGTGTTCATACCAATTATGATCCTAAAATCACATAAGCATAGACACATTATATATATATATACATATATATATATATATATATATATATATATATATATATATACATATATATATATATATATATATATATATATATATATATATATATATATATACATATATATATATATATATATACATATATATATATATATATATACATATACATATATATATATATATATATATATATATATATATATATATATACACATATATATATATACATATATATATATATATATATATATATACACAGATATATATATATATATACATATATACATATATATATATACATATATACATATATATATATACATATATACATATATATATACATATATACATATATACATATATACATATATATATATATATATATAAAGTGTTCGTATCTTTTATTCCAAATATGGTGAAAAGATACAAATAAAATGCAAAGAGAAGATGGAAGAAATAAAATGAGGTAGTAACCTCAAAAATGGTAAAAGACTAGGGAGACGAGAGCCTCAAGCTAAAAAGAAAAATATAACCCAATATGATAGAGGGGCATAGTGAGCCTACATGAGAAAAACACCATAAAGTTATTTGGATAGAGGGCTCATGAATTATTCAATTTTGACCTTTTCTATGTTTTTAATTTTTTACCTCCGTCCGCACCCCAAGTGAAGGATCCACCATTACAATATGCATTTCTAAAATTTGAGCATCTGAGGGAGAATTTGAGACATTATTACTTGGATTTATGTAGGTCACTATCTCTTTATCTGAATCAGAGCTCTTCAATTCATGAGCTCTCTTCATCCCACTTGGCACAGATCCAATCAGGGCATTTATGATTGTTTGATTCTCCACCTCTACTCTATCCCACTTAGTAGGAGCAAATTCTCCATACTGTGTGTTTGATTCATTGATTTTGCACTATTAGGTCTTTGTTTTGTGTTGGCATTCTTCCTCTTGTTCCTCTTCTTAATCCACTTCCTTTACTTATGTCGAAAAGGTCCATCATTTGATATTTGATTTTGATCCCTTCTTTTTTGATGGAATGTTTTGGTCCTATGGACAAGTTGCCTGAAGATGTCGAGTGAGATTACAATTGTTATAATGGAAGATGGTATTCTCATAGTCCAATAATTGAATATGATTATGTTGACTGCATTTGATAATTATTTTATCAAATAGTCATTGGGATCATTTATGATCCAAAGTTGTTTATTAGTTATTTTTTTTAGTTTTTAATTATGTTCACGTTATTTACCCATTTGTTGGTTTTATGACTAACTTCATTTATCATAAGCTTTTTAAAGCTTACTTTGTTTTAAAAAATGTTGATTTGCACTGAATATATTATCTAGAGTTTATTCCTCCAAGATTCAAAAGCCATCAATGGTATTAGAGCCAAAAAAAAATTTGAGGAGATTCTTGTTTGATAACACTAGACTTCTACGCTAAAGAAAAGATTCATATCTTTGCATCGTATAAAGATTCAATTATAAATCCAAATTTCACAACCTAATACTTTGAAGAATAAAAACAAAGTGGGGAAAATTATTTTTTACATAAAATGAAGTCTTTGGAGAGGTGTGTTGGTAGTTTCGAATTGTTTTCAATTTATTTTATATTGAGCGCATGAAACTTTCTCAAACCTTGTGTTTAAATATAACTGATTCGTTACTATAAAGATTTCATTGTTTAAGAATAAAATATATTGTTGAATAGAAGGAGTTCGCATAGGTTGTATATTGTTAAATCTAAGGAGTTGATAGTTTTTGGATGAATTAATTCAAAGACCAATGCATCTACATGGCATAGCACAACATCAGTTTATTTTTTTGGTAATAACCTGGTGAAACAAAATTCAGAAGAAGATTCAAAGATTTTGACATAGATTTGGCAATAGAGAGCATTCATAAATTCTTTTAACCTGCACACATCAGCGATAATTGTCTCATTGAGGCTTTTGAAAAGGCAAGCAAACTATTTCTTGTGGATGACATATTGAAGCTTATGCAGAAAATAGGCATGGATTCCCAAAAAAGCATTTAATAATATTTAAAAACCTAATATTTTCCTCTCAAATATTGAAATGGGTCCCAAAATTGAAGCATTTTATAGCTAAGTAAAATTGGTAAACGTCTAATGAAATAGTTTGGTGAAATATTATATCATATACTTTTATATTTCATTTGAAAAATCATGCTTATCTAGGATTTAATGCTTTTTAAATATCTAAATTATTTAAAATCACATTGGTCATAATAGTTTTTCTAGTTCAATTTATAAGAAAAAGCTCAAAGTTGAAAACCCTTTGATATCATTTTTGTAAAAGGAGTTATAAGGTTAAAAATAAGATTTTCATTTAAAATGGTGATATAAGGGTGTAATATGAGTTATAAGGTGTGTTTTTTTGACAAAATTAAAAAATACTTGTATTTTTTGTAATCAAAAGCTATTTTGTGGGTAAAGACAAAACCCCAATAGCATTCCCTTCTTTTGACTTTTTTCATCATGGCAAAAATTGTAATCTTAATCTCTAAAAAATGATAACTTATCACCTAAAAACTACAAAGAATGGAGTAGAAACATGGAAAATACCCTCATATTTAATTATTTATGGTAAATCACTGAGAAAGAGACCTCACCACCAACTAAAGTGGTAAAACAAGTTGAATATCAGAAACATAATAAATGTGCACTTGCCCTATTGAAATCATCTTGCACTAAATAGGTTATCGTTCATATTGAGACAGCTAAAATTGGTGCATGGAAAACATGAAAATATTTGTATGACAAATAACCTGCATATAAAAACATTGATCTTCTTATGCAACTTTTGAATAATAAATTAGTGGATAATGAAGATGTCTCTGAATATCTTTCTCTTATACAAATATTGAAACAAGAATACTACACAACTGATGGTAAAATTGATGATGATATATTGATTACCATCACATTGAATGGTCTTAATTCTACACACATCATTTTCTTTGAAATGCTACAGCTTAGTGATAAGCTTAATGGTGCCACATTTGACTCTATTTATAAGTTATTAACTCAGCATGAGGGATAGTTTGTAAGGAAAAAGAGTACACCTACTGAAGAAGCTCACTATACAAAGAACAAGTCCAATCACAAAGATCATCACCATATACAATGACAGTTTCAGAAACCCTCTTTGAGTCATTCTCTGAGGCACTCTCCACACTGTTCTAAACAGTTTCAATAGCATTCACATTGACACTCTCCACGGTATGTCAAACATAGGGATCACCATAAGCACTCTTTTCATAGTTATTCTAGTGATTCAAATTCTTTTGAATCTCAAAAACACAAGAAAGAACCCAGATGTTTCAAATGTGGTAGTATTGGATATATTACCAATGTATGTCCTTCTTGATCCATGCAAAAAAAAAAGCTGAAGCAAATTATGTGGATCATTCTAGTGGAAGATCTTCAAGTTACTCTAGTTCTTCAAGATATTCTGACACTTAATCTAATTAGGAGATGTTTGTCATGGTCAAGGTCTATGATCCTGATGGGCTTGACATCATATTTTGAGCGATCATTGACTGGAGGTTGGAAGATCAAATGGAGGCTAGCAGACTATTCCCTTCTCCAGTTAGTTATTCGATCAAAGTTTAGGGTCATGCTTGAATATAAATTTTGGTAGCAGTAGTTTACTTCTTTTAGTTTTTTTTTTACATTTTTGACTTTCTATTATTTGTTCTTCATGACATGGAGCAAGCCATGTTAGTTGACTTTGATTCTCTTGGTGTACATTGTCTCACCTCTCGCTTGATAAGGGGAGAATATATTGTATTTTTTGGTTTTTGATTAATCATTGGTGACAATACGAGTTGACATGGGTTGATATCACCTTCAATATTGAACAAAGGTGATCAGCATTTGTTGGACATCAGGGAGATGTGCCATACACAATATTGGGTTTTTTACTTGGATGGGTTCCTGTGTGAAACCTTATGTGGGTTGATGTTGTTGGACATGATCATGTTCTACTTCTGTATGGTATGTTGATCATCAGGGATGAGTAGGACTTGATCATGTTCATCAACGATTTTTCTGCCACAACTTGCAAGGATGGACTTCTTTATGGAGCGACATAGTTTCTGGTTAGTGCCAGAGGTACAACACACCACTTGTAGTTGTGACAGAGATCTTATGATAATTTTAGAGTCATTACTCTAGTTCATTCATTTGCTATACCCTTTTGGGTCAAGGGGAGTTTGTTTGGATCATTTATGATCCAAAGTTGTTTATTAATTAGTTTGTTTAGTTTTTTGTTTATTTTTAGGTTATTTAGCAATTTATTGGTTTTATAACCAACTTCATCTCTTGTAAGCTTTTTAAATCTTAGTTTGTACAAAAATAAAAATATTGATTTTTATTGAATATATTTTGTAGAGTTTATTCCTCCAAGATCCGAAATCCATCAATAGTCCCTTGTTTAGGTCTACTTCCACACATATTCGAACAAAAGTGTATAAACTTGATTGCATTTGCTCAATATCGACTTTGATATACTTTCCTAGGCTATCACCTATTTTTTTAAAAGCACTGATGAGGTAAAGAGGTAGGTTTGGCAGCCTTACCTAGACTGGCATTTTGGTGACTGAGTGAGAATTTGGATCAAATTTTGGAAACCATGGAGTGTAGTAGAGATCCGTTGTCCCCCAAAACCATGGACCATCTGCTAAGACTCTATGATAATCAGCCTCAACAAAGAAATGGACTAACAAAAACCCCTCAGAAAAAAGAGATATTTCACAATGTGATGTCCATGTCGTATGCACCCATTGAAACAAAGCATCTGTAGTTGACCCGAAGCCATTGAATATACAGATGTAAGCCTCTTTCTCTTAGTTGGTCTTATATTGTAAAATGTCTTGCTTTGTTATTTCCACCAACATCACGTCTTTTGCTTGTTCCACAATATAGGCACTTATGAAAGGTGTAGGTTTATGAGTATTCTGTTTAGCAGCTGAATTTTTAACTGCATGCTTAAAAGATCTCATCTTAGATGAAGTTGTCTACCTTGCCCTAGCTTCTGCTGCTCATAATCTTAATGCCAAACTGAGAGTGGAGTCCTTGACTGCCTTATAGCCTAACAATAAGGATTAGTCAATAAGCTGCTTTCCTTCAAATTATAGACATTTTAAAGATGCTGGAATCCCCACTGAGTGCTCTATTCTCTGTTTTAAATCAGCCACTAGATCTGTGGGCTGTACGCATAGACAGATGGTGTTGCTAGTGATTGTACGTACCATTATCTAGTGTCCAAGCTCAGTCTCATCATCTGTCCAATAGGAATTTTCTCCAAGTATTTTATCAAATAGTTTGTACGCCTGGATTGATGTTTCATAGATAAGAGAGATAGAATAAGTATTTGCATTTCTTTTTTCCATTGGCATTATGTCAAACAGTTTCCTTGTATCCATCAAGTTTTCAGACAGGACAACGGTGCCAATTGTAAAGGTTTTGACGTAATTTTTTTTGTCAGTCATTTTGTTAAACACATGCCTAGCCACCCCTACGGTATTCTGGTCTGTGTGCTGTGTGAAATACTATTTTTCCTCTTCTAGGTCTACGGGTACCCCATATTCCTTCACTGATAATGTAACCCCTGTAGACATTCCATTGTGTATATTTCTCCCCCCTGTAAATCTTTGGCAGGCAACAAATCAAAGGTAAGTATATCCTCCTCGTTTTTGTTCAAGTAGATGCCAATAGCCAACGTGTTAGTCCGCATCGCCTCCCCCGTGGCCTTGCCATATCCTATCTGTCGCCGCTCTGATGGAGTCCCTTTCGCTGCGCCTTTTTTTCTGTCGATTTTACCTCTAGCTTGGTATGTATCTGCCATCACCCCTTCAAGCACAAACACCTTCGTTGACCATACCCCATACTCGACCGGATCCTCTATAGGTTGTCGTCCCACATCATACTTCTGCTAGGTACGGTCCTTGAAACTCTGCGCGATATCCCTGCCTTCATTACCGAAGACCAGAAATCGACCTTCCCTAACCGTATCGAGAGCCATTTTTTCATCTATATATATATATATATATATATATATATATATATATATATATATCCACACGTGTCTTAATATATAATAATCTATAGTTTAATAAATACAGTTTATTTAATCAAATGATAACTAAATGCACAAATTCATAATATAATAATAACATGAGGGTGACTCTTATTTTTACAAAATAGGGATCTTAGGGTAGAGCATTACATAGAACCCCTCATGTTTTCTCAATTTATTATATATGATTTAAAATAATATAATTCTTTTTAATATTTTTTTTACATTGTTGTGATTGAGTTTTTTTCAATTTTTTAATTTATGATTGAAAATTTTGAGATTTCTTTAGGGGCGGAAAGAAAGAGAGCGTGTGGGAATGTGGTTTCACTTCACAAATTGATTAAAAAGTGAAACTAGAAAGCCATGGGGAATTTTTTTTTTTGAAAAATTACTTTTGATAGGAGAGGGGTGACGGAAGGAAAGAAAGCGTGAGGGAATGTGGTTCCACTCTACAAATTAAAATGATAAAATATTAATTTTTCTTTTAAGTAGTAAGAAACAAATGTCTAATTTTGAATATAGGAATAATATGATCTTTGTTGTTCTCATTAAGGATGATGATTTTATAAATGAAGAGACATTTAATGCCCCTCATATTTTACAATAAAATCTTAAATATTTTGGCCTAAACCTTTCTTTCTTTGACTTTCGACTACAAAATATGAAATCAAAGTAACTTTGCACCCTATTTAAACTACACACTGTGACTGTATGTGATGTATTCATCTTAATAATTATTCAATTAAGTCTTCTTTTGATTGACTAATTGTGTCATTCTAACATAAGACCTTTTTAGACTTAGCACTTGATCAATTGATGATCGATGCACGGAAATGAATATTAAGTATCACTAGCATGTTCTCACTCGTAAAATGTTAGAAAAATGTTTTAAGTCATACTTTCGGCATGATGCCATTATCACCCATAGTTTTGCAACCTTATAATCCTAGGATTGAGAACTTCATCAAACATGACTTGCTGACTAGATAGATTCTTGTCTTAATCCTAATCAGATGACATGATGAAAGGAATGTGGTTACCAAAGAAGGGAGCCATGCCTAAACGTGACTTTAAACCAAAAATTTATTTTGATATTTCCTCCTTATTAAAATAACATTAAAAAAAAAAAAAACCGTGTCATGAGATAGATTAAAATAGAATTATGAATTTAAAAATGGAGAAATTAAGGGTTCAATTAAAGGTGCACTCATAAGTATCATAAAAAAAAGGGAACATTTAGAAATGCATCAAAATTGATTTCCTTATTCGACAATATAAAACATCATTCTTTGAATTAATAAATAGAGGAAAATAAAACGCATTATATGTCTTGGAATAGGACAAAATTTGCATTGATCCCTTTTAGATGATTTTTTTGGAAATATGCCTTTAGAAAAAACACAAACTCTTAAGCCTTTAGAGAACTAAGCAAGTAAGGGTGTGTGGCATTCAAACCCCACTTCAGCCCTGAACATGTAAGAATTAAGTTTTATAATTCTTCCTTGCCTAAAAATTCTTTTCAGTGAATTGAAGCAAAACAAGAGTATAATGAGGGAGATGCACAACATATGTGCACAGTAGAAGGGGATCCCCAAGGATAGAGGATGTTGGTAGAAGAAATTCGCCATTCCCATCATATGCATGGTGTTCTCATAATTTTATTTGGTATTTTGTGATCTATAATATAACTATCTAATTTTAACTGTCAGGTGCTTGAAGGATGATAAATCAATTAGATTTTTGTGATATTGTAATTTTTTTAAAAAATAATTTGCATCAATAAGACATACGGTTATTTAAAGATTTTATAATGTATTGTAGTGAGGTATATGCATAAATTAAGTAGTTTTTATACTAAAACAAGGAGGTTAAATATCTTTTGCTAGTTTCATCCTGAATTATTATGCATGTATTAGATTTACACTCAATGTAAAAATATCATTAAGGAGAAATATTTCCAAGGTATGTCGATGTAGCATGAATGCTGATTGTAGTGCAAAACAGGAGATGATCGAAATTTATTAAGATTTATTTATTTATTTATTTTAATGATGTAAAACTCTTGATTTGAATGTGTTAACCAATAAGAATAATGTATATGAGATATCTTCTCTTCATTTTTATGAAATTGAAGAATGCCTTTACCTTCTTAAATGTAATTTCTTGTGGCATACATTTTCTTACTTAATTTTTTTTTGAAAAGGAGTTGTATTTTATGTTAATATTATATGATTGATTAATCCCCACTTGCTCTTACTTTATATTAATATATTGTATTTATTTATGAGAATGTTTTATCGTATTTTCTTTTAATATGTTGTATTTGTCTATGAAAATGTTTTAGTTAAGGAAAATATTATTTATTTTACAATATATTTCAATTTGGATAGAATTATAGAATCACTAAAAGCTTATACATTTTTTAATATTTTATTTAGTTATCAGAACAAATTAAAAAGTCATCCATTTATGAACGTCTATAATATATAAGTTTAAATTGTTTTCATTAACCTTTAATTCTAATTAAGGATCATTTGTGTTTTTGGAATATAGTTATTACTTCTTATAAACTATAATTCATAGGGGTACTGTGTTTTGAAGACTCTACATCCTCATAAAATTAATAATTGGTAACCTTTCAAGTAAAAAATATAGGGTTAAAAATAACCTTTATGGTCACATCATTTCACGTAAACCTTGTTAGATGGAATGGTATGAAATACGGCTTCATACATGGCTGAAATCAGTGACTAGCTGAAAGTTTTGATATGTACATTATGAGAAAATATTGTGTGCACAATATGTAACTTTGAAATTGGTTAATAATAAATTAGATTTAATATGAAATTGAACTGGATGAAGTTGTTTTTGCTTTAATTTAAGTCATTAAAATGTATCTTAGTAATATTATTATTTATTTTAAGCTAAAAAAAATTGTTATGCATATTTATTATACAAGTTTAATGTGTTCAATTGTTTTAATCTTTTAGCTTGCATGTTCTAAATTAATTTTATAAGTGGCGACACAGTTCCCTATCCTAGTTAAATTAATATTAAATCTAACAATTTTGGTTATAAACTTAATTAGTACTAATATAATATGTTACTTTTCTCATGTTCATCATTGCCTTCAGACAAATTATATAAAAATAAGTTTAAGGTTTAAATACTTTCTTATCTCAAATTATCAAAGCACTCAATGAGATATAAATTCATTTATCTCCAATTAATAATCTAATGAGATCTAGTCACTCTTCTTGTTGTTGACATACACCTTTAAAGTAAGGAGTTGGTGTTTTAAATAATGGAATTCATGAAGAACCTTATTACCAAGCCAAACCTAGATCCTTATAAGATTTATAGGAGTTATAAATATTTTAAGTGGTTTGATATTATTTATGGTTATTATCTATATAAATAAATGTTCATGTTATATTGTTAAGAATACATGGAGTAAAAAAAACATCATTTTTAGTGGATTATTTCTTGTTAGAATGTGACGTTTGGTGAGTCCCCAACCATGTGTACCATGTGTTTAATGTGATTGTCTATTTTATGCCTTCCATCGAATACTTCTAAATGGTAACCTAATTAAAATTTTGATAGTTGACACCATAAACCTATTTTATACTTCTATGTATATGATGTTACATCATTTTGAATTGAAACAAATTAATCCCACCAAATTATGAGAATTAATTTGCAAAGTGTTTCAACCAAGATTAGTGTCATCTTCTTTACATTAAGTTATTTTCCTCTCATATTCCACAACTTTTGATATGAGACAATATCTAAGAAAAAAAAGAGTTTTAGTCCTAAATGTGTGTTGTGGAGGTCTATTACATTTGATATGGATATACTACCTATCAGTCACATCAACTATCCCCCATTTCTTGTAATGACTTCATACTATGACTAATAAAAAATCATCAATATAATTAAATAATATTGTCTCCTAATTAATATAACCTTCAATTCATATATCATTTATTAAAAATTAAGAACTTATATTTATTTATTAGTCATATATTTTTTTTCATTTGCAAAAAAATGATTTTTATACATTACTTGTTAAAATTAAATCACATGTCAATATTTTAGTCTATTCACTTATAAAAGTTTAAATGAAAAAAATAAAAAGGAAAGATAGAGGTTCAACTAAAGCATATGTAGCTAAAGTAAAATAAACATCATATGCATATCTAAATGACAAAGTGATACACAATAAAAATTTGAGGTTACATAACCCACATAAATAAAAAATCCATATGTCTTCTATGAGGTGATGGAGACTAATAATCTCCTCTTTCCTATCTATGCCTAACCCAACTAGCATCCATGAAAATACTCACACCAACATTAAAATGAGGTACCTTATATCCACTATTTTATCATCAACGACAATCATTATGTCCACTACATCTAAGGGCAAAATTTGCATAGGCTTGGGCATACGCCAAATCCTATCTCACATGTGTACAATTGTCATCCAATTAGACTATCTCCAACATAAGTGTGGAAATATATATATATATATATATATATATATATATATATATATATATATATATATATATATATATATATATATATATATATATATATGAATGATATCCTATGTACCATTAACTATGCCCCAGAACTTTGTGACTAACTAAATCATGCCTAAAGGTAAACATCATTTTGCTAAGGTAATCCCAAACCTAGTTATAGGATCCAATAGGTATGGATATTCACCATCAACAAAATAAATAATCTCAAATGGGCCCTCAACCTATAAAGTGTCATGTATAAATGCCACATAACCAAATAAATCATACTAGTCCACATGATTAATACTACAATAAACATGTAATTGAACACATCATCATTCACTATATCAAAATCAACTAGTAAAAATTATAAGTGATGAAAATATTTAATACATATATTTACTATGATATTCAAATAATGTAATATTAACATGGCCCCACATCTAGATACATCACCAACATCACTAGTCTTAAAAGTTGCATCATGCACTTGCTTGTTGCCTCCTATAGGTCTCTATGCATCACCACCAACATTGACATCATCACCTCCATCACCATATAGACACTTAATTTTGGTATCATGCATTGAAAAATGTCAATTTTTATTAGACCTTATTATACATGATTAAAATAAAAAGTTTACAAAGGTAATTAAATTCATGAATGGTATATCACACCTTAAATATTACATTCAAAGTATAAAATTATTTGAACAGGGATATACCTCAATAAAAAGTGACCAAGACTATTCCACCTCAATCTAATTTAAATTTTGATTAATTAAATTTGAGTTTTAAAGATAGTTATTACATGGTTTGACTATTACTAGTACAAGAGAGATCCTTTAACAATTATATAGAGTTTGAGTTTCATTTTCTATGGGTAAAGTTGAGTGTTTTGAAAGGCCCCATAGCCTTAAACAAAAGAGATAAAGATAGTACACTAAATATCATATGATACATCTATACCAATGGTATATTAGAAAAAAAACATCAAATAAAAAAATATAACAACAAACCTATAAACCAAACCAACCAACAAATAAGTAACAACTTATCCATTTATAACCTAACAAAACATGGGAACTATCACCAACTAGTCTAAAACATAGTGTCTAACCTTATAAAACTATAAATAACATGATATAAAAACTTAGTGATTATGACAAACTTAAATCCACCCCCTCTATCTCCTTTTTTGGAGTGAAAGATCATATTCATTGATTTAGGGCCCTTTTTCAAACTTCATTTTATTTTCCTTCAAACATCAGTCCAATCCATCTTATCCTACAGATCTAATTATAGAAAAAAGGGGATGGAAACTTTGATCAAATATAAAGTATAAAAACTTCCACTTGAAGTAGAGGCACTTTTCTAATTTAGAAATAATTGCCTTTGGTTTTGCCATAGCTTCTTCCATTGTATGATATGGTTCCACCATGGGCCCTAAATACTCAAGATTATTTGCCAATATTTTTAATCCATAAAAACATGGGAGTCTCACTTGTATAAATGGATTCAGAAGCTTCTAAACCATCACCCTCAATTTCAAATGCATTCATTGTGAGGAGATCGTGAATTACATCCTTCCACTAAGATGTCTCCATCTTTATTTTTGATCTACTATTGTCCATGGTTAGATTTATAGTATCAAAATATTGACATTGATGAAAAGGCAAACCTTCATAATAGAAAGGTTGAGTCTGTGAATGGTCCTCAACATACAATTTTATATTAGCATGTAAATCCTTTGAGATATTGGCATTGAATAGGAATCATGTAAAAGTGGTGTGGAAAAACATGGTAGTTGCATGGTATTTCTATTGAAACTCACCTAGAGTGTTGTCTATATTCCATATAACATGGTTCAACCCAAAAATAAAAAGAGAGATGAGGGAGATGAACCAAATAGGTCTAGCATTAAAGCATTTAGTGAGTGGGTTGAAACCTGAAATCCATGGTTTCATTAAAAGAGGGCACTGATCCTAGTTTCACAACTAGTCTTGAATCACTTATTTATCTTAAATGAGATCAATCACGATAATTATAAATATTTCACTCTAGCATAAATGCCTATATTACCTTTCAACATGGGTTGCCATATCTCTATGACCCAGGAATTGAGATTTGAATGTCCTGGCCATAAATTTGAAATGACAGATCATGCATATAGATGAGAATTAATCTTCACTACTGATCACTTCCTCTAATTCCTCCTCACCAAAGGAAATATAGGGATTTGAATGTCTTGGCTTAGGGGGATTTAGCGATGGGATGGATATTTGTCTAGAGTGGGAGAGTGCCTCCAAAAAATATTTAGGGGTGATATCAACCTTAAAACACCCTTTGAGATCAGATCTACTCTTCTAAAAAAAGTGAAAGTTGGGTCTTTCTACACTAGGCAAAATTAAATCACTACCTTGAACCATCCCCCTTGGATTTTGATCTCCATTGGCCACTTTGTTCTTAATTTCTTAACCTTTTGATTTTTTTAAGACCTTTACTCTTTGTGTTACCTACTTTTTATGCTATATCCATGGATCGATCCACCATCTATGTTGACTATCCAATAGGTGATTTCAAAATACTAACATCAAGAAAGGGGGTGGGATCCATTTAAGAAATTATACAGAGTTTTATGACTTAGTATGTCATTGAAATATTTTCCTAGAAAATAATTACAATTAAACCCATGATTTTTACATCATCCTTGAATGCAAACACAATAGAGTAAACTGTAATTTATTTTTACAATCCCCAATGCAAGGTATATAAAAATATAAGAAAAATTATCCCAATGATTGGGGGTAACATGAGTCAATGGGAGTTCCAAAAATAAGCACATATATATATATATATATATATATATATATATATATATATATATATATATATATATATATATATATATATATATATATATATATATATATATATATATAAACGAGAAGACCACAAATAGAGTTTTGGTTCGACTAACATGAGCCATGATTTACAAAAAGACATAGTAAGGTCACCAAGAAACAAGACCACACAATACTGCATAGAACATAGTAATGCACATCAAGCATTCTTTTCAAAGCCAAGAAAAAGATATCGATAATAAACAAACAAATGAATTTTTAAAAATAGCTTAAAAATCCAATCCCTAACCCTATAGACATTATTTATCAAAACCAACAAAGATATATTAAGCAATAAATCATATATACACTATTTGTGAGAAAGGTATATCAACGTAGAGCTTCACAACTAGGGTTTCAAAGATATTTTAAACGAAATTATTAAGACATGGCTTTAACCTTGTAACAATCAAGATAACAACAAAATTTTACTAGTGCATGAAGTTTAATGCATGGCTAAAGATAAAAGAGTGAATGTCATGCAAAACATAGGTTTTGCATGATCCTCATTCAAATCCATAAAATCCTCATTGTGTAACTTATTTCGCCACATTACTAAAAATAACAACAAAAATTGATGAAGAATATACATAAGAGTTGTTACTTGTTCATATGTCAAAGAAACAAGTTTAAAACCTTGCTATCAATTTCTCTCAACATTCATCTATTCCATCATGTTTTTCTCTATTTATTTTTAGTCTTCCTCCTTGTCCTTGTGTGACTTTCTACAACAATCCACATTTAGGACCAGAGAGAATATGCTTACAAAAAAAGTCTTCTCATAATGACAGGAAACATGGTTGCTAAAAATAGAAACCAATTACCTTATTAATAATAAATTCTGTGTATAAAATACAATTTTGCTTCCAACATTGTCTTCATTAATCCTTTGACCATTTTCTTTGTGTCCTAGCTTACACACTACCTCTAAAAACTGATGGTCAATGGTTCTACCGGGAAGTAATTTCACTCAATACTTTTCCATATATATATATAAATATAATTATAATTATCATACCTGGATCTAATTTAAGTCATTTACAAAACAAAGATAAAGATTAAACCATAACCTTAATCAAGGCAAACCATAATTAAAATCCCTTCATACTACCTTGCAATTAAAAACCAAGCTATAGTCAAGGATTTTATCGAGTTAAAAAAAGTAATAGCAAAGGCAAATAAAGCATTTAAAAAAAAAAAACAACAAAAAACAACTTCAGGCATAATAATGTATTTTTATGCTAGGAAAAAATTATCAATAACCAAAGTCTATGCGACTACTTTATCGAAACAAAACACTGAACAAAATAACAAATATCATGCACGACTGGCTACATGCCAGTGACTACCGTTCAAAGTAGAAAATTAAATTTATGCACAATATGGGGTATTCATATTATATACATAACAATGAAAACTTGGTGAAACCTTAGAACTTTTTATTTTTATCTTAATAATTTATACCTGTTTAGTATTATTTTGTGTTGGCTTGTACAATTCTTCTTCCATCGTATCTAATTCATTATTTGATTTTACTTAAAACCATGAAAATGACATCAAGATTTTTTTTACGAATAAATAATAGCCTATATATATATATATATATATACTAAAAAATTAAACTGTAAAATAAATCAGATTGTAATGCTATTATAAATATTTTATTTATATTTTAACAAATCAAGATATAACATTTACATGGAATCAAAAAGTTCCATTAAAATTCACAATATTTTTTTCATGTATTATTTGCTTTCTATCTTAAGAAAACTATTTAGAAATTCAAAATCGAATAGAATTAAATAAAACTCTAAAAGCTATATAAATCAATCAACTTACTTTCAAATCTACAACTATTTTCTTAAATATAAAGTCTTAAAAAATGATGACCATAAGAACAAATCAATTAAA
The DNA here is from genome assembly GCA_037957365.1 of Torreya grandis. Classification (NCBI taxonomy): domain Eukaryota; kingdom Viridiplantae; phylum Streptophyta; class Pinopsida; order Cupressales; family Taxaceae; genus Torreya; species Torreya grandis. The sequence goes on along the minus strand of JARHVA010002986.1, from coordinate 1,341,770 downwards.
TTGTGAATATAAAAATACACTACGATTTTCAAAAGCCAAAACTATTAACACAATCATCAATTATAGACCATGATGGGTTGAATCTTTCAATACTTTTAAATTAATCGAAATGGGTGAGAAATTTTCTAGGATAAATTTTATTATTTTTTTAATTGAAAATAAACTTGAGTATTTTGAATAATGCCTCTTTTCAAAATTTGCATTAAATAGTATTTAAACTTTGAAAGTTATCATTAAATTTTTAAAATTAAGATTTAAAATATTAAAGTAAATATTTAAAAATTATATTTTGATTTTTTAATTTTTTTTGATTAAAATAAATGTATTTTTAATTAGTATAAAATATTTAAATAAATAGAATAGGTGGTTTAGATCTCCCTATTAACATATTTAAGAAAACAATAGAGAAATGGTCAACTAGGAAACAAAAATAACAATCAAGAAAGAAATAAGAAATAAGTTGGAGTTTTGAAAGGACCCCAAACTAAAGTTCACATTTAAACTAGTATAGGAACCAACCTCAACTAACAAAGACGGAAGCCTATGTTTACACAAGATAATATTCACAGGATTAGGAACCAAATAGAAAGCCTAAAGAAGAGAATAATAATCATGTGGGATCTCTTATAAGACCCAAACCCAACAAAGCTTGCCGAAAGTGTAAACCTAAGTTCTAAGCTAGCAACCAAAGAATTAAGAAAAGAGAATAAGAAACCAATAGAATTCCCAACAAAACCCAACCCTAACAAATCTTTGAAAATATAAGGAGAAGGATCCAGTCTTGCAACATGGGTTTTTTCATATACCCCCAATTGGAAGAAAAGGAAAGTTGCTTCAGTTGTTGTGGGAAACAACTTGAACTCAAATAGAAGAGGCTAAGATCTTGACAACCTGATTTTAACTAGATTGGGAACTATCCTAGACAAAAGATTAGATTTAAGACTCCAAACAAATCAATAGATATGATTATATAACCCATATTTGATATCTGGGATGGCCACCAACCTCAAACATGGTAAGAGGTTTAGGTCTCTCCTCATCAATCTAAAGAGAAAATACAAAGAACATGTTAAGGAAACAAGAGGACCATCCAATGAAAAAATAAAACTAAACCCTGCCAAATTAAAAGAGAACATGTGGGGTCCTTAGAAGACCCAAACCCAATGAAATTCATTGAATAAATAGGTATTAAACTAGAGCTTATAGAAGGGGTTTACGCAAAATGCCTTTTAATTATTAAAATAAAAAATAAAATAAAATATTATTAAATTGAAAAATAAAAAATAATGAATGCATGAAAAAGGTAAAGTTACGTAAAATACATTAATAATGAAATTCATTATTGAATTTATTTTAAATAAAAAATATTTAAAATTTTTTAGACCCATAATTTAAATCTATTATTTGTAATAAATATATATTTATTTTAAATTTATAATAAAATTAACGCATTAATTAAATTTATTTATAACTTCTAATAAATATAATTATTAATCAATTGATTTTCTAAGTTAATAGTGTATATACATATATACATGGCAATATTTACATATGTGATTTTGTAAATTTTTTTGGGGATGTTTTAAGTGTCTAAATTCCTCTTCTTCAACTTGTTCTAAGTAGCATAGTGATTTTATTTATTTATTTATTTTTTAAATAAAGTTTACCTAAAATATTAAACCATTACTTTCTCTCATTAGCAGATAATATTTACATTATAATTAGTTTATTCTGCATTTTGCTTAATGTTATATTTTTTTTAGGGTTTCACCAACCAGTAGAAACCTATCATAAAATGCACATTATCTAGTATTTATATATTTATAGGTCATTATTACATCACAATTAATGAATCATAACTCAAATTAGATGTGACTAGGGTATTGAAGGTCGATTTGTGGTTATGCATATGGAATTCATCATAATTTGTTATCATTAATTATATATATATATATATATATATATATATATATATATATATATATGTATATATATATATATATATATATATATATATATATATATATATATATATATGTATATATATATATATATATATATATATATATGTATATATATATATATGTATGTATGTATGTATGTAAAGGTTTAAATTATATAGAATTTGAGTATTAGACTATTTTTAAATTTGTTCAAATAATTGACCACCATTTTTTATTTCATTAGTTATTTTTTATTATTAGATCAAATGAAGGATTTTTAAATTTGTGTATATAATTGACCATAACTTTAATTATTTAATATTTATTTAACATTATTAGACTAAATTAGAGAAAAAAATGACTTTACTAGTTGTAATGAAAGTAGTGAAGGAGTGTTTAGGGTTATGTACACACAATTTACAAGTGTATAAACCATGAAAATTATATTTTATTCTATGTTTGGCTTATGTCTTATTAATTAATAGATTATAATTACTTACAATCAAAATTATCCCTGCATACCTCCTTCATATCATGAAAGAATAATTCTATTTTTAATTTTTAAGTCCTAAATAGATGTAATTAATAACAAATTCTTATGTTATTTCTATATGTAGTAAATATTATTAAAATATTTACACATTATTTTTAAACACAATATAATGATGGTTAGATTAATATTTAATTTTGAAAATGAAGTAAAATAAACTCAATATCATAGACAAAGACAAGAACAAATGACATATGTACAAATAGAAGAACAAAAAAAATTTAAAATGATTATTATTAAATATTTATAGAAAATATGCCCATGTTAATATTCAATTTTAAAATGACTATTATTAAATATTTATAGAAAATATGCCCATGTTAATAGTTGAATAATTGGAAGCTAAAAAGATGAAACCTTCTAATAAGTTGAAAATAATATGCAAATGAACATGTCAAGGTGAGTAATATGTATTAATAACAAGGTTACAAAGATAGATGTGTTCTCAGTTAACTAAAGTATAAATTAAACACAAATAATAGCTTCATCATGACCCATATCAAAGACACTATCATTGAACAATTATTGATTTCAACATTAATGATAAATAATAAAATTATATATCAATAGATCATGTGCATGAAGCACCAAATAATGTATCTCAAGATATAATGGATGTCACTGCTATAAATAATTAAAAAATTAATGATATAAACAATAAGGAAATATATCTACCTAGAAGAAGAAGAAGATGAATGGAAAATAATGATTTAAAATAAGAGTTAACATCATAACCTAGAAGATAAATATGAATGCAAGATTCATAGATTGAAAGAGAATAAAATATAACTAACATAATAGAATTATTGAGAGAGATTGGATTTTTTTTCAAATGATTTTTTTACATGGTTTACATAATCTTACTTCACCAAGCATGTGATATATTTTTCAATAAATTTATATTGGAATAATTCTTTTTCAAATACATCAAGGATTTGTAAATAATAGATGTCAAATAAAGAAAGGCCAGCATTGATTTACAACATCAAACAATATGCATTTTGGATCACAAGATCCAAATCTTGAAAACCTAACACATGTTGAGTAAATGTTAATAGGCCCCATGAAAACTCAATCTTACAAATTAAACATTAATCTAGAGTTTGATATAAATATAAAGGATGTATGATACATTTTCCACAAGAAGTAAAACAAATTGATATGGTTTTCCCACATCAAATAAAATATTTACCGATTGTTATAGTTTATAGGAGGGATCAATGAGAGAAAATTAAAAAAATTACTATCAATAGAGAGTGAGTATATAAGGAATATAAAATATAATATGACAAGTTCTATTTAGATGTTTAAATCCATGAAAATTAACTTGGTGATATTCCACCTAACTTTAATGAACATATATTTAACCATATGAACTTTTCCATGTGCAATCTGGTTCTGATACAAATTAATTATATTTTTAGTTTCACTTATGGATATAGACGAAATAAATATAATTAATCACATGACATCAATGGAATTTAAACCACTCAAAAGCCAAAGGGAGATGGAATTAATCCTTGTGTAGGTAAATAACCTTAACTCAGATAGTATATCTTGTAACATTGATTGATTGACTTAGGATTGGGTAATCTCCTATTAATGAGTATGTCACATTAGGATTACTTGATATGAAATTTCTAACATTGTTCAATGATGGAAGATGTTATTATATAGAAAAATAGTTGACATCATTATATATGCATGAATTCTTTAAACAATTTAATCAATATAAGGATCATTGTTGTGGTTGACACCCAAAATTTACATATTACATGATGAACATGATCATGAAACATCATACACAACATATATCTACAGTTTTCATAAAAATAATACTTCAAGATATGCCAATCATCATTAATGAGTTGTTAAACAATATAGATAATATGTCCCATTGCCATCTGATTGATCATTTGATGTAGTTTGGAACTTTAATTAAGGGTATAATGTTGGATTGGAAAAAAATGTCAAAATGAAGTCATTGACATGTTGCATCAAATTAGTTAACCTACCATTTATTCCCATTGAGTGTAACTGACATGTATTGGCCTAATCTACATGGGTTAATGTTAGAAACACCACCAACAAATCCATGAGAATCTAGAAATAGGCAAATAAATAATACTATTGATTATCCTCATATAGTGTCACACTATGTGCACTTTAGACATTAAATGTTTTGTGAGGTGATATTACAAAAAATATCAAAAGTAAAATAATATGTGTCTAGATATGAATGGTAACATAGAGATTCACAACATGTGAAAGGATTCATATGGTTAGAAGGAACATAAAATATGGACAACCTTGATTGGAAAAATAATGAATGAAAAAAATATGAGAAATGGTTTCATTATATTATTCACATAAGAAATGCTTCTGAATGCCCACACTAATGATACATACATGTATGGTATCAATCCTCACTAAATATATGCTTTATACAAAAAAAATCATTTTCCAAATGCAACCAATAAATTATTACCCATCATGAATTTTAGGTGTTACAAAATTTTTATGCAACATCCATGTCTAATAAATACAATACAACTTACACACATATATATGTAGGAGACTACGAAGAGATGCTCTTTTGTGTTGAGCTATATAAAATGCATAGAGAGGGTTCTTACCTACATAAGAAAATATGAAAAAATATTTGTAGGTAAGATGTTCAATCATTGAAATAGTTTTATATAAATTTAATAGAATATGTGTGAAATAATTAATAATTGGGACATTATTTATTATTGTTATGATGCATTATGGCCATTGAATCTTGAAGGACAAAAATTATATCAAGACTTAGAGATTGGAGATTAAAAGTTTGAGGCTACAATAAATTATGATAAAGTAAATAGTCATAATCACTTCATACTATAGTTGTGGAAATCAAATGTAGATTGGACACATTTCCTTTCCAAATTTTGTAGTTAAATACATTTCCAAGTATGCATCAAAAGTATAGAAAAAATCTTAAACATATTGATGACGCCACTAATTGTTCAATTTATAGCCTCATCCATACCTAGCTATATATATTTTTCCAATATGAATCCCTATAACTATCCATGACTTATATAAATGAATTAATTAATGATTATATGTGTGCATTAATATATACATGTTATGTTATAAATTAATGATGCTTTTTCTTTGATTAGATTATAATTATTTAACCTTATTTATCATACATTTTAAGGGTAGAATAATTTTGTAATAATACTACTTGGTCACAAAACTTATAGAGAAGCCCATAGCAAAAGGGGGTTTCAACCCATAACAACTGCAAGATTCTACCTACAGGTTGCCCATAGAAAATACTAAGCTATAGGATTTCACCTACACATTACCTGTAACAAGTGACAAGCTATAAGATTTAACCTAAAGGTTGCCTATAACAACTGAAGGTTTTCACCTACAAGTTGCTTGTATCAACTAAAGGTTTTCACCTATAGGTTGCCTGTAGTAACTGTAGGCTTACACCTACAGGAGCCTGAAACCACTACATAGAACAAACCATTTATATGATAATAATTAATTGGATTTTAAGAACACATCAAACTATCTTAAAAATAAAATAAATGATTGAAGATGATCCTCCATAATAACTTTACAGACCCTTGACATGCATAGAAACTTAGATGTGCTACCAAAAGATGAATATGAAAAGGATAATGGAAATGAAAAAAAGAAGTAGAAAAAAAAAATAACATATATTATCCTTTACCTAGTCAGGCCTAAAAATAAGTAACTTCAAATTACTAACCATCTAAAGTTTGATTGGGTTAGTTGCAAAGTATTTGTACCTTTCCTACATCAGTGTTTTTAATTAGAGTTAATAAATTGCCTTATGTATTTAATGGTAGAACCTAGATTAGATTAGGATGATGATAGAATTGTATAAATTAATTACATTTTAATATTTGAATTATTATAATCTATTGTATCAATCTTCAATTGCTCCAGATTGAATAAATAAAAAGATTGATTTTGTAAAAATATTTTGTAAATCTCTCAGAGAAAGGATTGGAACTTAGTTCTAAATGAAGAGGGCCCCCTTAGAAGGATTTGTAGTGTGGATCCTAACCCTTATTAGATTTAGTGTGATGTGTGATTTGATTTCATTACTAGTTTGATTATATAAAGTTTGATGCATGTGTAACTCATAAAATGTAAAGAAATTCTAGATTCTATTCTAATAATTTCCTTGTATATATATATAGTGAAATCAGTATAAGTTCATTGTACTACAACTAGAAATTAAGTTAGCCTATGAATCAATAATGCATATATAGTGCTGACATACTTGAAAAGCTTACGTACCATGGGCTGATAATTAATGTTAAGCAAATTTCAAAATTTGGTATTAATTGGGTAATAAGTCTGTACAACATTTTGGCATCCTTCTTGCGGAGGTTGTCAATTATTGGTTTCTAGAATAATTTTACTACTTTCATTTTATGCTTTCTACAGTAAATTTGTTTCTTTCATTTTATGCTCTTTAAAGTAACATTCTTAATTTCATTTTTTAATATTTAGAGTAACTTTCTTGCTTTTATTTTCTACTTTCTAGATTAACTTTCCTACTTTCACTCCTTGCTTTAATTAGATAACTTTACTATTTTCTAGAGATAAAATATCACTTCATGTTTTTTTTATTTCCACATTCCTTCATTTTTTAAATTTTTTCTCATTTTGAAATAACTCTTGAAACACACACAAAAAAAAAAAAAAAAAAAAAAAAAAAAAAAAAAAAAAAAAAAAAAAAAAAAAAAAAAAAACTAACCATGTGTAGGAAGGGACAAGACAGTTGAAGGAGTGGCTCAACGTTTATGCAGAGAAAGAGATTCTCAAGAGAGATTCTTGCCAAAAAAGCCACAAGTTACTACCAAGAAATAACCATAAGTAATTTCAGAAACATAGATTTTTTTTGAAAGATATACCATAATACAGAGGGCTTTTGAAGAAGGAACAACACAAACTAAAGGAGGCAACTTACAGAAGAATTACTATTGGCCTCAAAAAAGGAATGTAAATGGAGGAAACATTAGTTGAGTTAGTAAAGAGAAACAAAGGAGAAGAACTACATAAATCAACACACTAAAGAGTAACATCAGATAAAAATTCCAACTAGGCTTTCTTGAACAAATCAAAGAAACCTTGGGAGAGTCTTCAGGGACTACAAATAAACATTTACTATCATGTTGACTAGGGGATTGATACAAAATTTAAGGACATGATATTGAGTACCTTTGGTATCCAGAACATATGAAAATACATAATGGAAGAAGAAGGATAATTTTTAGGACACAACATGGCTCCAAACATAGTTACTTTTGAATTTTCTATTCTAGATACAATGGGTGTAACACAAATGAAAAATATTTCACCCCCAGCCTTACCCAATTTTAGAGGTACATTATTAGAAGACCCAAACACATTTTTTAACCAATTTTATATCCCCTGTAGAATCTATGACTATGGGTAGGATGCATAGAAATTAAAACTTTTTCCTACCACCCTCAAAGACATAACACTTCACTGGTTTATGGGAGTGGGTAGTAATTTAGTCCATGATTGGGGATACATGAAAAATAAGTTTTTGACTAAGTCTCAAGATTATGGATAAGGAATAAATTATAGAATAAATGACATCTACAGGATGACTCAAGAAGAGGACGAGTCTTTGGAATACTACATTCAATGATTCATGTTCAATGTACAAAAATTCAAACAAAGTGCACTAGAAGAGCCTATAAAACTCATCTTCCTGAAAGGAGTCATATAAAACTATCTAAAAGCCTTTGACCTAATTAGTTTTGGATATATCTCCTAAATGACATTCACAAAATTCAAAGAGTTGAGCAAAAATTACTCCAAATCTACCATAAACAAATTCAAGGACAACATGCTTCCATTAGCAGTCGTAAGTGGCCTATCAAAATATGAAGTTAGTAACCTATTACAAGACATGAAATAGGATATCATTAGTCACTTGGCCACCCAACTAGATATCATACAAACAAGGTAAAAATAATTATCCTTGGATCAAGCTTTGGCCATCTATTTTTTGGATTTTAATAAAAAGAAGACAAACTGTAGGTGTCACGAGGTTCAGGTTAAAGTAGCTAACATCACATCTAAATAAATAGAAACAATAGAGATACACACTATATGAGGAGATGGGGACCAATTTTTATATGTTTTCATAGATAAATCCATGGGTTCAATGACCATCTTATCCAGGTATGGGACAAATTCTAGTTTTTACAAATTATACCTTTTTTAATTCATAATTTACAAATACTACTCCCAATTGGACAAGTCTGTAAATGAATGTCCCAGCTCATAATCCCAATTGGAAGCCACCTCAGACAAGCTACCCCTCTACCTCTTGGTAGCTTTCAAAAAATGTATCCCCACCTTTGATACAATTTTGGTAGCCACCCTAAGGCCCACCCTTTGCTAACTAGTGGTAGTATCCTTGGAGACCAAATCAGCCATAGGAAAACCATCAAGGAGGATTCCCTCCATATTAACAAAATAAACCTCCTACTCTTATGCCCAATACATAAGCTATACCTAAGCCTACTCCACACCCTGCCTAATTTTTAGAGAATCCTACAAATAAGTCAGTGCAATCAACATTTAGTATTGACCCTATTTAGTACCCAACATATATGATGAACATCAATGAAGTTCACCTACATGTAAAAGGAGTTATATTACCCCCAACTCCACACATAATAATAGATATAACTTAGAAGAATCTAGAAGATCATGCTAACTCACCTTCACCACTACAAGAACTTTTTAAACTAGTAAATAAAGTTGTTGAGGAAGTAGCTCCACTATTTATAGAATTTTTTAGCCTTCAACACCACACAATTGAGACTAAATTTGACTTCATAGGCAACTCAATAATATATATGTTAAAATTCTTTTCTTCAATGACATTAAGGATGCACCTATATATTCCAAAGTTGTAAGAGATATATGTTTACAAAAACATGGAAGAAAGAAGGACCCCGATACAATGCATATGATTGGTTAGCTAGTAGACATTGTGATGAGAAATACCCTACCAAAGAAATATTCAAATCCAAGATGACCAATAGTAATAGTCCAGATCCATGACCAAAATTTGTCTAATAGATTGATAGACCTGGAGGTTGCAATAAATACAATGACAATTGAAACCATGAAAAAATTATAGATGAATAATATCCATCCCACATCTAAAATGTTGCAAATGGCTGATAGGTCTATAGTTAGACAAAAAGGAGTCATTGAAGATCTTGTCATCACTATAAATTGTTAGGAGTATCTTGCAGATTTCATTATGCTATAGCCAAAGTCTATTTTGGATGGATACGCTCTCATTTTAGGATGTCCTTGAATTACCACAGTATATGCCTTCATCAACTATAGACCAAGTAACATGTTGATATCTAATGGAAACCACATTAAGAAGTTGGTCCTCTATCCTCCAACACAACCATCCTTAGAACCAGAGCATACATTATGGGATGAAGAAGATGAGGCAGACCTACCTCCCTTGATTCTTGTATTAACCATAGACCATACTTGCACCTTGGCTGATCAAGAAGAAGATACAATTATCTCAAATATTCTCTACGATAATTACCAGACTAATCTGGAAGATCTCAACAACCTATAATGCATAAAGTGCTCATTTGTTAACCTCTGGGTAGAAGATAAATCTATTGCATCTGTATAGGAAATATTCCATTAGTTATTACCTCATAGCTACAACCAAACTAGATACATCAACAATTTAAAAATGATGAAATCACTCACCAAACAAATTGAAATTTCTCTAGTAAAAACATTGCTTATTAATAACAAGTTGGAGTCAAATGAGGAAGAGTGCCTGGTCAGCATGTTACATGCAAAACAATAATTTTTTTATATGGGATTATGAGGATATTGAAGGAATTAGCCCATAAATATTCACACATCACATCTATATAAAAATGAAGTGCCATCTAATCAGATAGCCACAATGTAGGATGAATCTAGCTCTTAGAGAGATAGTCAAAGTGGAACTATAGAAACTCCTAACCATTGGATTTATATATCCCATCTTAGATAGTGAATGGGTTTCACCATTGATAATTATACCAAATAAAAATGGAGAGTGGTATGTTTGTATAGATTACATGGACCTTAATATAGTAACTATAAAGGATCATTTTTCTCTAACCTTCGAAGATTCATCAGGTGCTAGACACACTAATAGTAAAGGAATATTTTTCCTTTCTAAATGGCTTCAATGGTTAAAAATAGATTAGATTTTCTCTTGAGGACTAGGAGAAGACCTCCTTAACCTATACCTAGGGTACTTATGCTTATTTTATATTACATTTTGGGTTATGTAATGCTCCTACAAGATTCTAGAGGGTTGTCCTGAGTATCTTTTCAGATCTGACCAATGAATGTGTATAAATATACATGGATAGCTTCACTATCTATGGAGAAAAATTTTATGAGTGCCTAAATAAATTGAATAAAGTACTAAAATAGTATCAAAAGAACCATTTATCCTTAAGTCACAAGAAATACTATATGCCATTGATAGAAGGCATTGTTCTAAACCACCATGTATCTGCTAAAGGAATCAATGTTGATCCTAAAAAAATAAACATAATAAAAAAAATTACTTTTTCTTCAAAAATATAAATATGTTAGGAGTTTTCTAGGACATGTTGGTTACTATAGAAGATTTATCAACAATTTCAGTAAAGTAGCAACACAATTGTTTACTCTCCTTACTAAAGATGCTAAATTCATATGGACTTCTATTTCTGATGTAGCCTTCAAAAAATTAAAGGAATTATTGACAACCACCTTATTTATGCATGGTAATAATTGGAAGCTTCCTTTCCATATTCACACAAATGCTTCAAATACTATCTTTGGAGTTGTGCTAGGCCAAAAACATGAATCACTCAACTATGTCATATATTTCATAAGTAAGAACCTACAAGTAATAGAATTAAATTATAAGATCACTAAAAACGTGTTCTTGGTAGTAGTCTATGATATCAACAAGTTTCATCACTATATAATAGGTTACCAAGTCTTTATTCATATAGATCATACAACCATTAAGTACCTTATGAAAAAACTAGATGTCTCAGATAGAGTGATAAGATGGATTCTTTTATTACAAAAATTTGATCTAACTATTTTAGATAAACCTTGTAACGACAATGTCATGGCTAACTTCCTATCATGACTACAATACCCTCAAGAAGATACCATAGTGGATGACTCATTTCTAGATGAGCACCTATTCTCCTTCACCCTTACCAAACCTTGGTATGTTGATATTTCTAACTACCTTATAATGGGGCTACTTATACAACACTTCCTAAACAAAAAAAGATTTGATTTAGAAAAGTGGTAGGTGTTCCTAGTTATTTGAATCCTTTTATATACTAGGTTTGAATCCATCATCAGAAGATGTCCCAATGAAGATGAAGCTCCAAATATCCTCAAAGCTTGCCATGATGAACCTTGTAGATGGCACTTTGTAGCCAAGTGTACAATAGTAAAAATATTGAATACAAGGTATTATTGGCACTCACTCCGTAAATATGTAATAAGGTATACATCTTATTGTGATAGATGTCAATGTATGGGGAGACCTAAACATTTAGATGAGATGCCTTTACAGCCTCAAATGGTGCTTGAAACATTTGAAAAATAGGGCATAGATTCTGTAGGACCTTTTGATCCAAAATTAAATAATAAAGACTACATATTTATATGTAGTAATAACATAACTAGATGGGTGGAAGTAAAGGCTCTTACACATCTCAGAGATGAAAAGGTGGTAGCTTTCCTCTATGTATAAATATTCACAAGATACGGTGTGCCACAAGAAATAGTTATTGATCAAGGACCATAATTTACTTATAGTTTAATTACCACCCTAGTCCAACAATATTAGATTAGGCATAAGAAATCAATTCCATATCATCCATAGTCTAATGGACAGGTGGAAGTCACCAATAGAGAGTTATAAAATATTTTGTCTAAGACTGTTAGTATGTCCCGTAAGGATTGGGAGACTAGAATTCTTGAATATGTTTGGGATTACAAAATCACATGGAAGACCACTATAGGATTCACCCCATATGAGTTGATCTATTGGAAGAAACCTATGTTACCAATTGCATTTGAGCACAAGACCTTACAGACAAAACTATAACTTGGGATGGATATATCTGAAGCACATAAAGAAAATTTTATGCAACTTAATTTATTAGATTAATATAGATAATAGGTACTCTAGAACATATAAATTATATAATAGTAATGGATTGGATGGAATGACAGGTATATTAAGACTAGGCAATTCAATGTAAGAGATTAGGCCCTTTTGTTTTATTAAAAAAATAAGGATCACAAGGGCAAAATATAGACCAGATGGCTTCATCATTTTGAGATTGAGAATGTTCATGAAAATGGAGTAGTGCAACTATGGACCATTGATTCGACAAGATTCCATCAACTGGTCAATGATGACAGGATAAAATTTTAAAAAAACCACTCATCCAAGAGTAATTCACCAAGTAGGTACATAAGCAATTATAAAATGGAATCAATAATATGTTGGATTTTCATGATGTCTCACCATCCATAGGGAAAAATAGCCAATAAGTAGATGAAGAAGGAGAGGAGGACATTCTAGCCCTCCTCTAGCATGAGTATTGAGATCTTTGCATAGTCCTTGACCAGTCAAAATCATAGATGACATGTTAAGGATCCATAATAAATATTTTACGATAGGTAGTAGTTAGAATCATAAAAAAATAATAATAAAAATTCTTTTGGGTTTTGTTAGCAATTTCTAGGGAGAAAACTAGCTTATTGGTTGACTAGAACTATAAAAAGGGCCTAAATAAAAAACTAGTTTAATGGCTATTTATGGGTAAGAAAAAAAAGGATAATATATAATAATTTTGAGAAAAAATAATTATCTTATTACAACACATATTTCCTTTCAGTTGCTTCCAACCTCAATCTTTAGTAACTACGGGGTCAACTTGTAGTTTCTACGGGCAAGGAACAAATCTCGAAAAAAGGGGTTGTAGATACCCCTGGAGACGTTAAGGACATCTTCATAAGTAATATAGGAAACATTCATTTTTTTTAGTTTCTACAAACACCATCATCATTTCTATAGGAACATTTGTCAATGAAGATATTCATCCATTTGATACAGGCTATTATGTAGTCGCTACAGACACCTTCATCACCATTGGGCACAACTTTGTCATGGCTAAGAGATAAACTTATAGTTATTTTAGGTACATCCTAACCCCTATATATACCTCTCTAGTAGCTACAGGCTAATTCCTCATAAACTATAGCCTATGGATTTAGCCAGAGGCTATTGAGAAATTCATGGAAGACACTAGACATGCTATAGGAGAAGTGAAACAAGATTAGAGCAAAAACTTCAAACATTGCTAAGGAATGACCATACCCTTCAATAACAAAGTAAGTGATACAACAAATTCATATACTTCCAATTTCCATTAGGAGTGTTGTAGACTAGAATTTATGACTATATGGATACAAAAAGAACCATTCTCAGTTTTTGGTCACTTCATGGTAATAATTTCACTCTCTAAATAAGAGAGATTTGGGATCCTTTCTAGAACATAGGTCCCAAGTTATAAAAATAGTTGATTGCCAAATTTGAAGCCTACTAAACAAAGATTCCATTAATAAAC
>JARHVA010002986.1:1215000-1322500 GCA_037957365.1 Torreya grandis | reverse complement strand
TGAATAAATAGCCAAAGCATAAAGGAGACTTCTAACTAAAATAATTTTTGAAAGAGACATTGGGGCACAAGAATCATGTCACATGTCGTTAAATATTCTATTAATATAGATCAATAGAGTATTTATAATTTTTAAATTTTCACATGACATATTAAAATTAGTAGACAAAAAATATTAAGATGATTATAATGAACATATAAATTATTTCATTATGTAGACACTAAAATTGAATATATATAGCATTTCGATACTATACATTTGGCCAAAATAGCTCAAAGGTTCTATCCTTATATCCTAGACCTTCTTGTTTCCCAAAAGGCTCACATACACTATCTCTTTATGGAAAATTTATTATCTTTTAGTCTGACCCTAGCTATTGTAATCACCTAGGCTTGATATGATTTGAAAAGTGCTCTAAATCTAATATTTATCCTATACTGCTAGTTCTTGACCTGTAATCATTTTTTTAATCTTTGTGGACACCTCTGACCATCCCCAGACACCTACATCATTGCAAGTGTTGATGTTTATACCAAGTGTCTAGTGCCCAAAATTCATCCAATTGGAAAAATTCACTTAACCTAATGGTCATTCTAAGTATCTTATTGTAATATATTTTAATATATGAATTAGTATATATAAAATATTATCCCTCATTCTTTCACCACCTAAAACACACAAGCCTAATTACTAAGAAGCATTCAATCTAGCATTAAAATAAGAAAATCTACCCTATTCTTCCCTATTTGTAAATAAAACATAGGATGGATCATACATAAGGTCTAAAGTACCCAATAAATATTCATTGATCTATATTTTTCCAAATTATATATGAGATCATTACCTACATTTTCATTTAGAATGTGCACTGATTGATTCACATAGTTCCTACACATAGGGGAGAAGTACATATGTCTCAATCCCTCCCTTGATTATTGCAAATATATGCATCACTCAATGACATAAGTCATTAAGGCCATTTTGACACCGTGATCCCACTAACCCATTTTACCATAAGTCATTTAAGGGGTGAAGAGATAGGGTTTGATCAAACAATAAAGAAAAAAATCTTTTGCATGAAATCTAAATACATTAAAGATAAAGTGACATAAAACAAAAAATAATGAAGGTGATCACATTAGAAAAGAATATTTATTCTGTACTAGACACATCTGCTCACGCCTAACACCTGCATTGAATAAATAATCTCAGATCTAAAGTTAATGTCTGGATCTCAAAAAAGAATATTTATAGAATTTGATAACTATATTGGATCTATGTTCTCATTCCTATTTTACCTATTCTAGATTCATCCCTTTATTATAAATAGTGTTTAAGTAACTACCATTGGTCTCATTTATTGTAATACTTAGAATAGTTGTACATTATATATTTAGACACATTTTCAAACTATATAAACTCAAAATAATTATTTTTTGAGTTTTCCATAATAGGCCTTATTTAATTATGTTATCCTTCCATTCTTATGCTTAAGCTAACCTAAGCTTGTTTAACTCTAGATTCGTATTATAGATTTTAGGGTTGAATATTTGATGAACTAAATCATTGATTGTTGTACCCTACTTGACTTAGGGTTTCATATTTTGTCTAATTTTCAACATTATAATATTTTTAGGAATGTATTCAAAGATTAATAAAAATTTAGTTTCCATTTCTATAAAGATCATGCTTAATATGGATCTAGGTGTTGATAATTTTGTTTTCCAATATTCCATAGCAACATTTTCTTGTTATTATAGCTACATTATTAGAAATTTAAAAGGAACCACTAAAAAAAACAAATGCCCTAATTAACATAAAATTTTACTTTCATTATAAAACTCTTTTTCTAGTAATATTGAACCATCTTCTAACTTTAGTAGGTGTGAACATGCATGTTCTTAACCTTTCATCCCCTACTTCCTATTTTAGTGATAATTACCATGTTGATCCAAAACTTGAAAATCTTGGTTGAAGAATATTTCAGTAACACACAAATAATAATGTTATCTCTAAGAAGATATGTTTTATTACTCAATATTATAGATACAAACATATGCCTATCTCTTGGAAGAGATGTTTGATTTCATTTTTAGGATACATCTTTATTTATACCTATTTTGAAGGTAGGAGGAGGATGTGGAAGGTCACCAATTTAGAGGGAGATGAAATGGTTCGACTTCCATGAATTATAACAACACAGAATTTGAGAAATTACTATTTTTTGACAACATTACTAAAATTAAAATTTGGGGTACTTCTATTAGATTATTGGGGGTCAAAACCCACTGAGTATATCTCCATGCCATCTCATCATTTTTTTGTCATTCTTAGCTTTCCAACAGTTCAAATGGGGAGTAAAACAGAGCTATGGTTCAAAATTTATGACTCTTGAAAGTTATACCACCGATTGGGGTAGAACTATCACCTGAATTATTACCTGACATGTTGCCCAGATCACATTATTCAACCATTATTTGCCCATGAATTATATTGTATCTCATTGTCTATGATGTCACTACATAAAAATTAAAGGAAGCCCAACCTATTCAAGCCCCTATTAATATGAAACAAGTCATTCCTAAGCCTAAAATTGTAATCAAATCTAAAGGATATGACCTTGTTGACCAATTAAAAAATACAAATGTTATGATTTCAATCCTTGATATCCTAAAATAATCAACATCTATAAATATATCTTATATGAAGCATTATCTAAAACTAAAGTTCCAAGTGATATTGAACTTGCTTATTTTTTGGATATCATGTAATAGTAAAAGAAAAATGCTAATCTTACCACCTTTGATCATAAATATTTATCATCAATCAATATTTTCCTTTACCTATACAAGTTACTATGTAAAAAAAAGGTATTTAAAGAGTGCTAGTGGATAATGGTTTTGGTTTGAATATTTTTAACATGAAATTTCAAACTACCATGGGTATTAACCCAAATACATTACAATCCTCTATCATGTACATCAAAGGATTTGATAATGCACTAAGTTGATCTATTGGTGAAATCCAATTAGATGTGACTTTGGGACCAAAAAATGTACCTATTACATTACAATTAATTTCCCAATCATTTCCTTAAAATCTAATATTGGGTAGACCATGGATTCGTACCATAAAATCCATCTAATCTACACTGCATCATTGTGTAAAATTTATACATGATGGGACACTATGGACCATAATTATCAATGATGAGATATTTAAATTTTATAAATTAATACATTTTGATATTGAAATAATTCCAAAAATAATACATTCCTATGAAAAGCATTCTATTCATGAGAGGGGTGAATAAAGTCAAACAAATCATCTATCCCAAGTTATTGATAAATAACCTACCAATGAGATACCATGAAATAAACATGTTGAGAAAACAATAGAACCAAAGGAACCCATTTTACCAAAACTACAATAAATTTAAATTCTTGAGTTACCTTTGGTGGTTAGTACCAAAATATAAGACAAATATGTTATAGATCACTATGATGGTGATGATGAAAACTTCCTGATATGACAAATGAATAACTATGAAAGCTAAGTTTTGATCCATTTGATAACTTGTCACATAAATTATTCTCAACCATGAGTCCTAGTACTTACAAGTGAAATCCATCTCCCAAAAATGTAGAACCAATTATCAAAAAGGGGAAAACCAAAGTCAATGATGAACATGTCAATACTTTTGATACCATACATCCTTCTTGGATACATGCATTAATCTAACCTTATGAAATTAAATTAAAAATTCACCATGTGAAGAATGTGTATTCCTCTTCTAAATATCCACAAAATAATTTACAAATCACAACCTCCTAGGATGTTCCACATATTATTTATATGTTACTTGAACATAAGATGATATATTTGCCTCCTAACCAACATTAGTCTAAACAAAGACTCTTTCAAACAAATGGGTTACCATATTGTACATGGGTATGTTAATGGAGTTAGGGTATAATTTTTTGGACATTTATTATAATACATATTTATTATATACATAATGTGTATGCATAATGTCTATAAAGAATACATGTTATTTCAAACTAGGCTCAATATCACTCAACCTAAACACATATATGCTATAATGCATATGAATTACTATATAAATGTAATGTGAAAGGAAATTTTACACATTCCTTTTACATTTCAAAATAAGTATAAAATAATTTTTTGATGAAATGTGAAAGGAACACATACACATTAATTTTACATTTCATAAAAAAACAACAAGTTCTTTGTGAACTATGAAAGGAACACGTATGCATTCCTTTTACATTGCACAAAAAATCATAAAATACCTAATAGAATGGGTAGAATGGTTTAATTTAAATGTATAGATGGTTTACTAAAAGAAATTTTAAGCAAATATAATAAATTAAGGTCACACTGCATTTGATAAAGTTGGTGTCATAGCTAAAAGCCTTATGATGTTTATAATTTAAATTTGTTTTCATAAATATATTAAATTAGTGTCACTATGCATCTAATAAATTTGGTATCACAATTTCATGCCTTACAATATGGGAACTAGTTTTTCAAAATCTAATCTAGTTAGTATTTAGGCATTTTCAGGCTTTAGGTATCGAACCTAGGGATTTTGGGGCATAAATTTTGCAAATGATGTCAATTTTGGTAAATATATAGTAATTTTTAGGTTTTATTTCCTACTATATTTATTTTTGGAATTTATAGGAGTCCTAAGTTTGTCAAAATTGAATTTTACAAACCACTCACTTTGAATTCAATCCAAAGTGGTGTTATTTGGACAACATAGGTGATATTGATGACTTACACATATCGAATAAACACTTTATATTAATTTAACTTACTCATCATCCCTCCTTCCATAATCAATTTATCCCCACGACTTATCATCTCTAATCACTCCTTCCTTATTCCCCATCATCCTTAATCACTGATTAATCATCCATCATCATCCTTAATAACTCCTTATTCATCATTTACATTCCTAATTACTCACTCATTGACCCTCACCATCCCTCATCATCTCTAATCACTCCCTAATTATCCTTAATCACTCCCTCATTGACCCTCAACTTCCCTCATCATCGCTACTATGTCATCATCCTTAATCAATACCCCATCGATAGTCACTATCTATCATCATCCCTAGTCACCCATGAATCCTCCCTAATCACTCCATCATTGACCCTCACCATCCCTCATCATATATAATAAGTTCCTCCCCATCATTCATCATCTATACTCACTCTCTCCTCATCCTTAATTACTCCATTTAATATATTGATGGTTGGTGAAGAAGCTTCCCACTTGTGACTAATTCTTTTATGATCTAATTACAAATTTTATTCACTAAAATAAGGCCTAAAGAAAATATGATTTCACTCATCATCATTTAGTCAACTAACTCAAAGATATAGTCTAACTATCTGGTGGGATTTGAATATCTAAATGGTGATCCATTGCTAGACCTTGAAAAATGTGTGTATCTAGATCCCAATACTAGAATAAATATGTAGGAAATAAATCAAAGGGTGGGATCAAATTGTATTACTTACATATATATATATATATATATATATATATATATATATATATATATATATATATATATATATATATATATATATATATATATATATATATATATATATATATATATATATATATATATATATATATTGGAATATAAGAATCCTAATCATAGAGTGGAGAATCCAAATTTATAACTATATAGATAGAGGAGACCAGAGAGTAATTGAGAATTCCAATCCCAACTCAATAGTTTTATTCTCATTTTATCTATATGTCATGGTAAGTATGTCCGTAATAGATGGTATATCTAGATAGATAATAGGCAATCACCAATCTAGTAGAGTGTGTTTCAATCTAGTAGTTGATATATATTTTTTTAAACCCAAATTGATCTATACCCAACATAAATTTGAATGAAATGAATGGAATATGTATTAATTTAGTGTATAAATGAGTGTTCACTTAGATTTTGGGAATAATTTGGTGGCCTTATAAGCCAAACTAGGGCCCTATGATAGTTTGAATATTCCTAGATCCCCAATACAATATAACAAGTATAGCATAGTAATGGGGGCCCCATCATAAAGATATGTGGGGAACCATCCCAAAGGCCCTACCATAATCTCAAAATTTCCCTATCCATTAAGGGAATGGAAAATTTACACACCTAATTCATTTATGCCAATGAGTACAATAAAGAATCATACCTTTTTGATATCTATCTTTTCTTAACCTAATAGAATATCAAGGGAATATAAAATTATAAATAGATAGGAAGGGAGTAAGGCACAAATATCAAAGTAAGTTTTCCTTCTTGGTATCTAGCTTGGATTTTATTCTAGATTAAGGCATGCCTATAAAGGGAATATTACCTTATAATAAATATCTTTGTTCTTACCCTACCTACTCATATATGTCCTACCCAATAAGGTGAGGGAATATTCCTTCCTTATATATATCTTTATTCTTGTCGTATATAATTTCCTTTTATATAATTTATTCTTATTTATTAAGGAAATCTATCAATGGAAGTTTACCTTCATAATATCTATCTTTTCTTTGCTTCTAGATTAATGCATACCTATCAAGGGAAGATTACTTTCTGATATATATCTTTCTTCTTAACCTATATACATTTATATGCAATAACATATGATGTAATGGAAGCTTTATTCCTAATATATATATATTCTTATCTTATATAATTTCCATATCATAAAATAAATAAATGCCATATTTACACATATTTCATGATGTTAATATGATACATAATGATATAAATGATGGGTAACATGACATGATGGTTAAATCCTACCCTATTATTATGATAGTTGATTTAAACTATTTGACATCATTGAATGGAATTCACTACATATGGGTTGGATTAGAGTGGTGGACCCATTGTCTTTATTTTCTTTGATCATAAGTGGATATGGTTTTTTTGTGTTAGTTTTGGCATATAAAAAAACTAATAAAAATTAAAATTGACTTGAATCATAGTGTCTTAGATGCCCAAATCCCAATCTATATATGTTAGTATTATAATTTCATCCCATCCTTTGCTTGATTGCCTACCTATTTATTTTAGCTTATTGTTATAGATACACACTCTCTCCATATTTTGGGCATGGTTCACCAAATATATTTGAATCCCACCAAGAAATCAAATGATATCTCTAATTTCTTTATTTGAGTGAAAAAATATGAATGAAAGAAGAGTTTTCTTGGGCCATATTTGGGTGAGAAAAATTTGAAATTGGAACATAAGCTAATCGAGCACAAATGGGAATCCACCTCACTCACCATCAAGATATTATAATGAATGATTAGGGATAATGAGGGATAATGATGGAGTTATTAGGGATGATGGGGGACTCATTAGGGATGATGATGGTTAATGAGGGAGTGATTAGGGATGATGAGGGAGTGATTAGGGATGACTAGGGATGGTGAGGGTCAATGAGGACAAGGAGAGAGTGATTAGGGATGATGAAGGATGGTGATGATTAGTTATGGAGTGATTAGTAATGATTAGGGATGATGAGTGATGGTGATGATTAATTATGGAGTGATTAGTAATGATTAGGGATGATGAAGGAGTGACTATATATTATTAGGGAAGAGGAGGGAGTGATTAGGGATGATGATAGATGATGAAATGATTAAGGATTATAAGGGATGGTAGGTTCAATGAATGAGTGATTAAAGATAATTAGGGAAAATTAAGAATGATGATAGAGTGATTAAGGGTGATTAAGGATGGGGGGAATTGATTAGGAATGAGGGAGGATAATGATGAAGTGAAATTAAAATAAATTGGATATTTGATGTGCCCAGGTCATCAATGTGACCTATGCTACCTCAATCACAATAATAGTGTTTGAATTAAAATTTAGTGGTTTGTAAATCTCAATTTTGACAAACCTAGGACTAAGAGAAATGCCAAAAATAAATTCAAAATGTTAAAAAAAACTAAAAAAGGATTACATTTTTACCTTTATATCTATAAGGGATTGTGAGGCTTAATAAAGATGAGGAAGGAGTGATTAAGGATTATGAGGGACAAGGGGGGAGTGATTATGGATGATAAGGGATGATGAAAGAGTGATTATGGATGATGGCAGATGGTAAGGGTCAATGAGGGAATGATTTATCATGATAAGGGAGTTGTTAGGTATGATGAAGAATGGTGAGGATCAATGAAGAAGTGATTAGGGATGATAATGCTCTTTAATCACTCCTTCATTGATCATCACCATCCTTCATCATCCCTAATCACTCCCTTATCATCCCAAATCACTCCATCATTGACCCTAATTATCCCTCATCATCCATCATGACTCTCTCATCATCCCTCATCACTCCCCTTATCCCTCATAATCCTAGTCACTCTCACCTCATCCATCATCTTCCATAATCACTCCCTCACTAACCCTCACCATCCTTTGTCATCCCTAATAATACCTAATTGACCCTCACTTTTTATCATCATCCCTAGTTATTCCCTCATCATCCCTACTCACTCCCTCATTGTACCTCCTCATGCCTAATAAATCCATGCAATACCTTCATGGTGGATGTAGTAGCTTCCCATTTACTCCTAAATGGATTCTATTATAATTTAAAATTTAACTCACTCAAATAAGGATAAATAAAATTGCTATTTCACTCATAATCTTTAACTCAAATAAGGAACTCAAAGATATTGTTTGATTTTTTGGTGGGATTCAAAGATCCATATGGTGATCCACACCCATACCATGGATAGAGTGTGTATTTAGTTTGATGGTCTAGAATAAATAGGTAGGCAAGCAAGAAAATGGTCGGATGAAATTATATTACTTACATATATAGATTGGGATTTGGGCATCCAAGAATCCTAATAACAAAGTTGAAAATATTAATACACACACACACACACACACACACACACACACACACACATATAGAGAGAGAGGTGACTAAAAACTAGTTGAGAATTCCAATCCAAACCTATATTTAAATTCTCATTTTCTCTATATGTCATTGATAATCTATGAATAATATATCAAATTTATAAATAGCTAGATAGGTAATCACCAATAAGGTAGAGTGTGTTTCAATCCAATAGTTGGTAGAGTGTGTTTCCCAGCCCAACTCTATATATACCCAACATGATATGTAATTAACTTGATGTATGAAGGGAATAAAGGGCATATGTATTAATCCAATGTATTGGGGAGGGATACTTATATCTTGGGCATGGCCCAGTGGGACCTATAGGCCAAACTAGGGCCCTATTATAATTTAAGTATGCTCTTATCCCCAATAAAATATATCATAGGATAACATAGAAATGGGTCCCCTACCATATCTATATAGAATGAATTTTTTAATCATGTGTTACATATATATATATATATATATATATATATATCTATATATATATATATATATATATATATATATATATATATATATATATATATATATATCTGTATATATATATCTGTATATATATATATATAGACACACACACATAGATTGGTTGAGACAAATGATAGGTAGAAAATTTATGCAGATCTTAAGAAGATAAAAATGCACTTTGTAGTATGTGATAAAATGTTTTTATGGGTTAAGCAGTAAAAGATCTCGATTAAATTTAGGAAGTTAGTAAAATTATCATCGAAATATGTGGGGCACTTTGAGGTGTTATGAGTGGTCAATCCTATAGTTCATAGGCTTGATTTGCCATTAGCCCTAGATCTTTTACATAATGTCTTCCATGTTTCTTATCTTAAGAGATATATAGTTGATCATACACATGTGTTGGATTATAATGTTTTGTAGGTTCTGGATCCCAAGGTGGTCATGGTAGAACCAATTAGGGTAATTGACACTCACAAACATTGTTTGCATAACAAATAGATGTCATAGTGTGAGGTTCAGTGGGACCAATACTCTAAGAATAGTGCTACTTGGGAGGACTATGAAGAGTTCTATAAGAGATTTTCACATTTATATGTTTGATTATATAATATTATACCATGTTATTTTTCTACTAAACAATATTTTTAATTAATAACTAATGTTTGAATAAGAGTCATTTGAGATGATGACAACCTTTAGGGAGGAAGAATATTACATTTGATTCATCGGTAAGCAACCTATTTTATTATCCATTGATATTTATAGATGACCCATTTTATTTGGTTAATTCTAACTAAGATTTAAGCTATATGCTATTATGTGATAATAGGATATTACTTAGGATACATGTTTACATTGTTATGAGTTAGTTGTAGTGTATGTGTTTACATTATGAATATGTTGATGCATTATTTTAGTTATATTTAATGATATATGTATATCATGTTGATATAGCCTAAATACTTGCTTGTTGTGAGGTTGAAATTAGAGAACTCATCCATTAGAGTGTGAGGAAGGGAGAGCATCATCGGAGAGGGTGACATAGATGGAGATCTCAAAAGTTGAGAGAAAAACTAGCTAAAACCTTGTACATGCCATAATAATTAGCACATGTTAGAATGTATAATGAAATGGTTTTCACGGTGTGTTTATTTATGCTTGCATTAAATAGTTGTCTTCCATGATTTTTTGGTATAGGCTAAATGGTTTTATGAAACTCATTAATATGTGTGATCATTAAATTCTAAGTAGAAATGTGATTTGCTTAGTTAAATTAAATTCAAATTTGTAATTTATGAATTTTTTATTAAATTAATATGGCATTAGAAGATGGTAATTAAATTTGTAAAATTATGGATTTTTATAATTAAAGTAAAAAAAAAGTATTTAGAAAATTGCCATTTTTAGGGAAAAATTAGAAAAGATGAAGGAAATAAAAAACACAATAAAAAAAAATTAGTCTAAAAATAAGAAATAAATAAATAGAAGAAATACATTAAATAATGAGAAAAAGTAAAGAAAAAACAATATAAAATAAAAGAAAAGTATTTTATAAGAAAAGACTACACCCTACTTAGCAAAAGGGGGATTATGAAAGAGAGGTCATATGTATTTTTAAAATAGGCATGGATACAAAGTATTCTCAAACTGAAAATTGAGAGGAAGCAAAAAATAATAATGGGCCGCTAGGTAGGCACTTTGGCCATAAATTAAACCATAATTTTTGTGTGTAATAGCTAATGGTTATAAAATTAAATTTGACAAGGAATATTTAAACTAGGTGTTCCAAGTATAGGAAGATATGTTGAACATGACATAGGCTTTGACTTGCATAATTAATTGTAATAGATGATAAATATATAGATGTTGTATATTGATTTGTAAATCTGAATATTGAACATACCAACCAATAGATTTATAAACTATTTCATACATGTATGATAGCCTGGGCGTTCCTCAAAAAGATTAAAAAATATTAAAAACTAGGAGACTTGTAGTTGGATGGCTTGTAGTTGGAATGATACTTGTTAAGATAAACATATCTAAAAATTGAATTGCCTTCAATGGTTGAATGATTTGTAGTGAGTTTTATCTGAGCAATGGCACAAACTTCTTTTATAGGAGCTAATTTTATATATCCCTATCACCACATATAACCACATGGAATTAAAATGGTGACCTAGGAGTAAAGTGGTGCTGATAGAACCTTGTGGACCAAGGAAATAAATAAACATAAACCAATTTTTTAAGAGTAAAATATTTATAAACCATTAATAAACTGTACATTGTGTTTCTCTCAATTTCTATTCATGTCTTAATTTAGGGAAGAAGATAAGAAACTAATAATAAGGGTGTGGTAGAAGAACTTGGTTGTTTATGAAAGCATGATCCAAATGAGTGTGAATATCTCATTTTTGTCTTGAAAGGATGACATATACATAAGAAAGTACTAAAAGACTTATTTGTTAGATAAATAGTAAGGTGGATTGCCTAATGTGAGCTAGATTCAAGAAGCATGAGCTTGTTGGTAGGCTATCAAACCACTCTTTGATAAAAATTAAGTTGAAAGAGATAAAATGAAAATACTTACATAAAATAAAAAAAGGAAATGAAATGAAATACAAGAAGAAATGACTATTTATTAGAGAAAATAAACTAAATATAGCAATAGCAGATCAATACTAGTGCTAAAATAGATCAGGTCAGGTTTAAAAAATTAGGTAGGGATATGTGAACAGGTAGGGACACAAAAAGTTATATTTGGTTAAGGTAAAGGGTTTGAAATAAATTTTTATTATTTATTTCCACAATGATCATCGATGATCAAGGTGACCATCGATGGTTGGATAACTATCGATGGTTAGAGGTGATAGTCAATGGTTGTGCTAATCTCCATGGTTCCCTATGGAGTTTTTAAGGTGTTCAGAAAAGGAGTTATAGAATGGGTTATTGATTAGATAGGGGTTTGGTTAAGGGTTTGGTCAGGGATAGGGAAGTTAGAAGATAGGTACAATATATCTAATTTAGGACTAAAAGTTAGAAACCAAATAGAATTGAAACACAAATTGCACTTGTTACCTGATGGTTGATGGCTAGAGTAATTTTGGTAGAGTAATGGTACTTTTCTTCTAGAGTAATTTAAGAAGAGATTCAAGTCTCTATTGTAGTTTTTTGATTTCTAGAAGGATGGTTGATTAGCTAAAAGTTAGATCACCCATTTGTTGGAATGTTTGAAAGTGATTCTATTTACTCAAACCTAGACTAATGGATCATGGATCCTTTTTACCTTTGACTCCCCTCCTTTTATAGGTAAAAAAATTATGGAGGATAGAAGGTCACCTAAGAGTTTGGCTTGCTAATTTTGATGCTTGGAAGTTTATTAACACCACATAAGGTGAAGATATTAAATTATGCCTTATTAGTTTGCACATAGTTGGTGATGTATTAGAAAGGTAAGGACCTGACTTTCGATGGTCAAGTTAACAATCGATGATCAAGCTGACCATTGGTGGTCGAGTGTCTAAAGGTAAAAGGGTTATGGTGAATTAAAAGGGGTGGGAAAATGTTATGTTAGTTTAATTAGTGAGTTTAGTTAGCTTAGTGGCTAACTAAACTCAAGGTCGATGGGTTGGTTAGTAGGTCAAGAAGGATTAGGTGGTCCATAAAGTATTATAAGGCATTTTGACATCTAGAACAATTATGTGTAGTTTTCTAGTGTCTAAATTTTGCCCCTTTTTGTTATGCAGTTTGTGTTAGCAAGATATAAAAAAATTATATTACTGGTCAAAGGTCTAGTTTCCCCAAATATGGGAGGAGGTATTCCCCCTCAAACTAGGAGTCTATAAGGTGAAATCAAAATTGAGTCAGGGTTTGATAAATAGTGTATGATGAGTAATGAGTTTGGTGATAAAAAGGTGGTTGGTCATTTTGAAGCATAAAAAATACACACAAAATGTGACTAAGTACAATAGCCAATATCATGCAAAGACTAACATTTCCATAGTTGGTAAAAATAAGGTTGGTCTTAGAAAGACTAGTGATGGTGTAACTAGGATACAACATTAGGCATAGCTAATCAGGTTATTCCTATCAAGTCTCCTAGACAAGATTGGTGTTTTCACAAGTATCTGAGGTAGGAAGTGTTCCCTTGAAAGACACAAATGGTCTAGTTGTGCATGAGGTGGTGAAAAATTCAAATGGTAAACATGGCAATGTCGATCGATGCTGCCAAAATAGACCAAAGTAAGGTCATTATAAAATATGTGATCATTTGGGATAAAAATGGCCAATATTGAGGTGGACATGGTCTAATGGTTGGTTAGACCAGGTTAATCTCTAAAAGTTGGGAAATTAGTTGTGAGTGCCTAAAACATATTAATATGAGGGCCTATTGACCTAGGAGAGGGTGATACTAGGTTTGGTGACCCAAGAGAGTAGGCACCAGATGGTAGTGGTAGTACAGGTGGGACCATTGGTAGTTATGCCCTAGGGGCATGATATGACATGATAGGATGTATAGATGTGAATGATTTTGATACCGGTCTGAATGTCAATGCAATGAGATGTACATGGTTTTAAGAGAGGAGTTATACATGTATTATTTATTATGATGGCATGATGATGTGATTTTATGATGTATATATATATATATATATATATATATATATATATATATATATATTTGTGTGTGTGTGTGTGTGTGTGTGTGGGGTTTATATATGGATGTGATCTATGCTTCATAGTTCATGGTATACATGTTTTGATGTTTTATGCATTATGCTTATGAGATGTGGATTCAGTAGCTGAGGCATGTGATGATGTTTATGGATGATGATTTATTTTGTTCATGGATACAATGATTATTATTATGGATGGTTTGATTATGGTTATTGATGTGGTTTATGATTAGGGATAGGATGATACATACTATTTTTTTGTTCATGGATATGATGTTTATGATAGCACATAAAGCAAGTTAGATAGAAAAACTAGATGTGGGAAAAGACATAAGAATCATGAGACATATGTCTACATGAAATAATGATAAGGATAAGGAAAAGTGTGATGATTTTTCATTGATAAGGACAAAACAAAAATTGAAGTTAGATTGTTTTAGGGAACATAATCCTTTTAAATTATTCACATTAGCAACCTTTGGTTGATAAAAAGGTGTCTTGATCATATTGTGTCAAGTAAGCTCATAATCCCTTGACTTGTAAATGGTAGAAAGGGGAGATGGGTGGTAGGTTAAAGGTAAATCGGTGATAGGTAAGGTAACCTTATGTGTGTTAGTTTACCCTTTCTACAGGTGAACTAAGAACCATTTTGTACAATTCCATTTGTTCATGCAAGGTGTAGACTAATCGATGCAAGAAGTCTACTAGTGTTAAATATGAAAGTTGATTGCAACTTTCTTGGGACATCTTGTTTTGATATAGGGTATTTTATTATTATTGTCATTTTGATAGGTTTGTGATGTTGATCGATGTGGGAAGATTCAAATGATTGCTTTAACAAATTTGACTTAGCCTTCCTTCAAGGGAGTGGTCTAAGTTTGGGTTTGTTTATTTGGTAGTTGTCCTTCAATGGAGCAGTATATCTTTTTAAGCAATTTAGTTTTTTTGAGTAGCTATCCTTCAAGGGAATAGTTTTCAATGCTAGATACATGTGATCCAAGTGATATTTTGGTATCCCTAAATTATTTTGAAGCTAGGTTAGACATGGACAAGTCTATATAGGCTTAGAGGTTTACCTTTATGAGGGAAAAGACTTAGCAAAAAAAGGTTAATAATAGGTGAAAGGGATGGTTTTGAGAGACAATGACCATGGGATTCCATCTGATTAGGGAAAAAAGGTATCTATATGAGAACCATGTGAAGGTTAGAGTCGTAGTACCCATATTTAGGATTAGGTTATGATTGTGATGGTTAATCACATGGTCCTATGTTGTAATAAATTTTCTTCAAAGGGATAGGGATATGTATGTGAAGGTGAAAATATCATAAATAAAGGGATGAGCTTAAATTAGACAAGAAGGTGAGTTTGATCCTTATTTAACAAAAGAAAGGATGTAGATGTGAAACATTAAGAGGATTAGGTTTTAGTTTTCCTTCAAGAGAGGAAAAATGATAAACTCATGATCCATACTTGTGGGTTATGATGTAGGGTCTAAGCCAATTAAAAACAAACTTGCCTCTTTTGATTTTATCCATATTGGTCACATGTTGATTTTCCTTTGGGATGAGGTATCTGATGTTGAATTATTGTTCTTTTAGATGCTTTTTATAGGCACAAGTGATTTGCTTTAGGTAGACACAAAGATGGTTAAGCATGGCTAGGTTATGCTCATTAATTATCTCAAGTCATACTAGATGATCTTGATGATATTTTATCTCAAAATGATGTCTTACAAAGATATGTGAAGAGAGGGAATCTAGACTTTAAGAGGCAACACTGCCTCTACTCTGAAGACTAGAGAGAAAGGGGTAATACCCGTAAAGGTTTGAATGTTAGTGCGATAGGACCATAAAGGAAAAAGGATGTGTAAATGCCAATCCCAACTTTAATCACTAAATATTTTGGTTAACATATTGTTGAGAGTTTTGTTAGATGCTTCCACTTGTCCATTGGTTTGTGGATGGTAAGGCAAGGAAAAACTTAACTTGATGCAAAATGAATTGTAAAGACCTTTGACTTGCTTATTTTTTAAAGATTTACCATTATTGGTGATGCTCTTATGGGGAACACCAAAATGATAGATTATATGATGATCGATAAAGTTGACTATCTTGTTGGCTTTGATCAAGATGAGAGGAATATTCTCTACCCATTTGGTAAAATATTCAATGGTAGTGATGATGGATTTATGTCATTATGAAGAATGAGGATTGATTTCCCCAAAGATATGTAGTCCCCATTGTGATGAGGGATAATAGTATTTAGATACTTGAAGGCCATGGGAAGGTACACGATGTAAATTGGCATGTTATTGACATTTAACACACTTTTTTACATAATCACAAGTCTTGGTTAAGGGTGGGCCAATATTAACTAGCACAAAAGATACATTAGTGACAACTAATCCACTAAAGTGTCCCCCATATATTTTTTCATACATTTCTTTGATAGCATAAGAAACTTTATGATTATGTAGAAAATGGATAAGAAGTCCATCAAAACCATGCTTGTAATGGATTCCCCCTAGCATGGTATAATGAGAGGTAATCTGAACAAAGGCTCTTTGGGCATTCCTAAAGAGACTGGGAGGAATGATGTCGAGGTTGAGGTAGTTGAAGGTTTGCTCATACAAAGTTTCTGATGGAGATTGCTCTACATTAAAAATGGTAGGAAGGTCATAATGGATATAAAAGGGTATGATGAAATGGTGAATGATGACAAAGATTTTAGAACCGATAGATTGAAATGGGATATGGGAAGCAAGGGAAGCCATTATATCCACAAACTTATTAATGGATCATGGAATAGAATAGATAAGTTAATGACCAAATGATGCCAAGAGTACATCTACTAACTATTTTTACTTTTGTAAGACATCATTCTTACATTGGTAGGATCCAGTGAGCTAATTGACCTAAAGTTGAGAATCACCAAAAACAATAATCGTCTTAACTCCTAAGGCTAAAGCAATTTGGAGACCTATTATTAGGGCTTCATATTCAACCACATGATTGGTGCACTCAAAATCAAGTTTGAAGGAGAGGGGAAGCAGTTCACTATTAAGGGGAATGAGAATAACTTTGGTACCCCTACCACATTGGCATTTGGAGTCATTGAAGAACATGGTCATATAGTAGGTGGGGTCCTTCTGAAAAAGAGTCATGATGGACTTATCTAGAAATGCAATAGAAAGTGGTTAGTTGTAAGGTAGATGAAATTTAGCCAATTGATCAACAATTACTTGCCCTTTAATTGACTTTTTCTAGAGGAATTCAAGGTCAAAATGAGTTAGGAGCATGATCAACTTAGTTATACATTTGTTTTGGTATGGTTTGGAGTGCATGTACTTGAGTGGATTAGTGTTAGTGATTACAATTTTTTTTGTTAATAAGAAGGTAATGACAGAGTTTGGAATCCACAAATACTAAGGCGAGGCAAAGTTTTTATATATGGGTGTACCAAGTCACATATTCTATAAGTGTTTGACTGATGTAGTAGACATCTTTCTCTTTATTTTATTCATCATGGTGAGCAAGCATTGCCCCTAAGGAATGGTCCATGGTGGAGATATAAAAGTAGAAGGGTTGGTCATCTTTAAGTGGGGTAAGAATTGGTTGAGAAAGAAGGTACTCTTTGAGTGAATAAAAGGCTTGTTGGCACTCTTTAGTCCACTTAAAAGATGTATCTTTCTTGATCAGATGATGAAAGGGTTGACATCAATCTGATAACTGAGAGATGAAATGATGGATGGATTAGAGTTTCCCCAATAGGATATGGAGTTTATTAAGGTGAGTTAGAGGTGGTATATCCAAAATTAATATAACTTTAGTAGGGTCTACCTCCATTCTTTGAAGAAAGATAATAAATCCAAGAAGTTTTCTAGATAGGACCCCAAAGACACATTTTTTGGGGTTGAGTCAGACGTGGAAATGGGTTATGTGTTTGAATATGATTGTGAGAATGGCTAGATGATCCTTACGATATTTAGATTTTCCAAGGAGATCATCTACATACTCCTATATGATTTTATGGATGAGATCATGGAAGATGTAGATCATCACACATTGGTAGGTTGCTCTAGCATTCTTTAGACAAAATGGCATGACCATATAGAAAAAATTTCCCCATGAAGTGATGAATGAAGTTTTATGCTGATCCTTTAGGGTAATAAATATTTTATTATATCCCAAGAAATTGTCCATAAGAGATAACATCTCATGGCCAACTGTGAGATCAACAAGTTGGTCAATGCTAGGTAAAGGGAAGTCATGTTTTGGGCAAGAAAGCTTGAGTTCATGAAAGTCAATACATAGGTGAAGCCCCCCTATGGGTTTGGTAATGATAAAAAAAATAGAAATCCATTGGGGATAATCAATGGGTTGGATGAAGTCAAAATATAAGATGTTGAAGCTTTTCTTTGACTAGAAGGGTGATGCGAGGGTGCATCCTGTGAAGATTTTATTGAATAGGCTTAACATTAGGATGGGTGAAAATGTTGTGGAGAAATATGGAAGGGTCAATTATGGGCATATCTTGATAGGACCAAGCAGATTATATGCTTTGATCATGAAGAAAATAAGGGTAATCTTATTGTTCCATGGAATCTAAAGATTGACCAATCTTTATAATATGGGGGTTATCTCAAGTAACTAAGTTGACATCGATAGTGGATTTGTTAAACATGGTTTAGTTCTTATGAAGAAGGGATTTGTAGATAGAATAATCCCCCACACTGAAGTAGGTGAGAATTAAATCATCGTCTTGATGTTGGATGGTGTTGATGGTAGGAGAATCATTTTCTACCATTTTAGGATAAATGAGAGGCAAGGTTATAGTTTGTCCACCCTTTTGATAGGTTAGGGGGCCTAAACTAATAGTATTGAATAAAAATAAGTTAGGAGGAAATATTTTAAAACTCTAAAGCTATGAAGGATATTCCATTATGAGGATGGGATGTTTTCCTCAATGGTGGTGATAGGTTTAGGTGAATCGGTTGGTTCTTCTAGTATTACAAACCTAAGGCCAAATAATTCTTGAGGTTTTTAGGTTTTAATGTGAGTTAATTCATATGGTCCCATTTCATAAAAACCAAGGCCAAATCCTTTTTATGCATACCTATTAAGGTATAATTTGGCAAATGTCAATTTGTCAAGATAGGAGATATCAAAGGTGAATGATCAAGTGGAAGACATAGTGGTGGAAGCAAAAAGTAGATGATCAAGCCCCCCATAGATTAAATTAGTTTTATGGATGGGAGGCCAAAAAAGAATCATGGTTCCAATGTTGGGGCCATAAATAGCATCATAGTCAAGGTTCCCATACTTTTTAGGAGTAGGGAAGGCATCCAAGGCTAAAATATGATACTCCCCCAGTGAGATACATTAGAACGTAGGCTTCAAGGGGTCCTCTATGGGGATTTGAGAAGAAGGGATAGATGATCTAGTTGAAATTTCATCATTGGAAATGGTGGAGTTGTTATCTACTAGTGGTGAGGTGGATGATAGAGGAAGAAGAATGTTTTTGGGTCAATATGTCATGTTACAATATGTGAAAGGACTAGGGTCAACTTTTATGGTAATGAATTGACCGTGTTTAAACTTGAGGCATCGATGTAAGGTGGATAAGACACAACTCATGGCATAGATCCAAGGGTGTCCAATAAATATGTTGTAGTGGAATTGACCTTACATAACATAAAAGAGTTATAGAATTATATGAGGCCCCAGGTGAATATAGAGGATGACTATCCCCAAGGTGGTGGCCATAGTATCATTAAAGGAGTGGAGGGCCACTGTAGTTTCTGACATGATGTTCTTAGGTATTTGAAGTTGGTCATAAGCATGAGAGGAGATGATGCTAATACTAGATCGTCGATCAATCATCACCCTTTTGATGTAGGTTTGACTGATGTATGTAGTAATGAAAAGGGGAGGATCAAGATATTCAAAATGAACAAAAGGTATTTCTAAATCCTAGAATGTGACAAAGGTAGAAAGTTAAAGGGCTATGACAAAGGATGTAAGAGGTTGAGAATATTCTAGTTTAACCTATATTGATTGTAGGGCCTCTATAATTACTTGATGATGATGAGATGAGGTGTTGATTAGTTCGTAAAGTATCATCTTCACTAGTGTCTCGTGAAGTTTTTTAATAACTACTCATTAGATGCATTTAGAAGGGTTAGAGGGAGAGGCTCCCAAGATGGATATTTTGGGTTTTAATGAAGGTAAAGGTGATGGTTCTTTTATTTGGTTGGAATATTGAGGTGTGAAGGGTATGTCCATGGTATGGACACTTTGGCTTTTCCCTTATCCTGTTGTTGGCCCCTAGATCAGGTAACCATATGGATAGTGTGGATGAGGGTAAGTGTTAGATTAGGTGGTTGCTTCGGTTCCTCTTCACTACCAAATGGGAGTGATGAAATACGTAAGGTTTGGATGGGTTCTTTTGGTGTTTGGGTTGGTAATGGGATTAAGGGGTGTTTATCTATTAATATATCATCCTCATCCCATAATTTATGGACAAGTGCTTGGAGAGATTTACACTTTTCCTTGTCATTTCTAGGTGTCCTATGGTATAAGAAGATTAGACCATCATTGAAACATGATGGTTTAGGTCTTGAATGGTCAAAGGGTTTGATGGGTGGTAGGATTAAGGAATAAGTTTACAACAACCTTTGTAAAATGGTTGAATAAGATTCAAGCAAAGGTGTTGGAGGTGTTGGGGTTTTGGTTATATAAGTGGGAGCCTTTTTAGAAGTAGGTTTCACCATGGAAATTTTAGGTGGTGGAATGGTTTTCGTAGGGATATATTGGTTATGGTTGGTTTTGAGATGGATGATGTGGGTTTTTAAATAGGTGGGAAGGTAGAGGTAGATAGGTTAGTTAAGAATGATAGGGAGTTTGATGATTTAGTGGGGGCATGTAAAGGTATAATGAAAGGAGAAGGTTTAGTTTGGGTAGTTTTGGGAGGGTTCACCTTCTTAGTTGAAGAATGAGCTGCTAGGATGGTCGAAGGATGGGGTCCTAAGATAGAAGGTAAGTGGGAAGGAGGTGGTATGGCTCTGGTTCAAGGTGGGAGTTTTGGTAAATCCACCTTTTTAGTTGATTTAGTTGGGGTTTTATTTGGTGGACTAGATCTGGTTAAGTTCAACTTCAAATATGGGTGAGAAAGGGTAGTGTATGAAATATTCCTATATTATTGATAGGTTTGGTTAGAGAGGAATAAGGTGATTTGATAATTTTATATGGAGGAGGGTTGGATGGTTCTTCCATGGTTTTGGAGGAAAAAGTGTTTGATGAAGGTATTGAGGTGATAATAGGTTTGATGGTAAATGTAGGTGAGGTTGAAGCTTCAAGTTTGTTTTATTATGGGAGCCCAAGGTGATGAGACAAAGTGGCTCTATCTAGATTGGGTTGAGAAGTGAACTCTAAGTTTTGGACCAATCTAGAGAAGGGTTTGTAAATTGGTTTGGTTATTTGGGCATCAAATTAAAATATTAGGACTGAAGGTGGAGATGAGGGAATGGTATTTTCACACTTGTCCTTGATGAAAGGTTTCAATATTTGAGAAGATGTTTCCTTCATAGAAGAGTAGATAAGGTGATCTCTTATTTTGGGATGGTGTTCAAAGAGGGAAGGGGTGTTTCTATAATAAGTGAGGAAGGTGTGATGCCCTCAAGTGAAGGAATGGAGATGGTTGTTTCCTTTATTAGGGTGTCCAAAGGAATGGTGGATGATTACACTACTTCAATAAGTGGAGTTTGGGAAGAGGTAGTTGAAATAATGGTTTTATCCTTATGTATTTCTATCAAAGGAGATATGGGTAAGTCCATGGTCTCATCAAGTAAAGAAAGACCATCTCCAACTTCCTATATTTGGTTATTTTAAGGAGTAGAGGGTAATTTCACCACTTTAATGAGTGGAATGCAAGAAGAGGTAGTTGAGGTAATGGTTTCCTCAATGATATATTAATTGATAATGGTATTGACCATATGGACCTCACAATCATGATATGATTCTAGTTTATTATCATCGTAGTTGGTAGAAGGGGCATGATTGGGGAAAGGTTTATGAAATATGTCAAGGGACTGATTCAGAGGTGTATTGGGATTATAAAATACAAGTTATCCCTTATTAATCATGTTTTGAACAATAGTTTTGAAGGTTTTACAACTACTAACATCATGTCTAATGATATAGTGGAAAGCACATAAATCGTTCTCGTTGTACCAACCAAGCGTAGGGAGAGAAACATCAAATTGTTGGGGAGTTTTTATGTAAATAAGTTTTATGATATTGAATTTGAGAAATTTATCCAAAATTGAAGCATAATATTCCCCTATTAGAGTATATTATTTTAGGGCAACTCAGTTTTGATTTTGTTTTTATTAGTTGAAAGAGTTGGTTTGGTTAGGTTAGTTGATAGTTGGTGGTAGAACAGTTTTAAGGATAACTGAGTTTGCATATACTTTTGGGTTGGTATTGGGATGGTTAAATTGATTGGTGGTTTTGGATGAGGAAGAATCATTGGTTTTGAAGCTAGAATTTTTGTTCCTTAGTTTCAACTTTCCCTTATCAATGGAATTGATTTCTAATTTGTGCGACATGGTGAAAGCATCATCAAAGGTTATGAAAGTTTGAACTTGAAGAGTAGGGAAAATATGTTTGGCACATACTCAAGAGAAAAATTCAATTAGTTCAGGTTGGGGTAAAGAGAAAGAGATCTGGTTGATAAGATCTCTCCATCTAGCTATGAAATCAACAATTTATTCATCATCGAATTTCCTAATGGAATAAAGGTCGGTAATAAATACCTTATTAGATATATTAACTAAGAAATGACATAAAAATATTTGGGAAAGTTGTGATAAGGAAAAGATGGAGTGCTTGGTGAGACCACTATAGCAATCTAAGGCTGGTATAGATAAAGACATGGGAAAAGTATGAAGGAGAAGAGCATCATCATATGCAATCAAATAGAAAGAATGGTGAAATGATCTTAAGTGTTATTAGAATTCCTCCTTTCTTTGGAACTTGGGAAACTTGGATAGTTCCCATTGAGGAGGATACGATTGGATAGGAATGGATGGGTGAATAGGTTCATTGCAAATTTGGTCATAATATAAAAGGTTATGGTCCCCAAAGATAGATGCCTCCAAGTTAGTCATTTTGTCCATTGACATTTTGACCAAATCTATTTGAGGTTGGGAAGATCCATAATTGATTGGTAGCTTTGGTTGGAGTTAGGTGGATAAAATATATGGATAAGTGGTATAAGGTTGAGAAGATACCACATATTGGTATGTGGTCATTTAATGTTGGGATGATGTGGTGTAGAGGTTAATGGGCACAAATGGTTGGGTAAAAGGTGTTATGTATCCTTATGGATTAGGAAAATATTGGCATTATGCCATTATTATTTATTGAGGTATTGATATGGGTTGATTTAGAGGTATGGATAAATTAATTGGTTGGGGTTGGGTGGTAACTCTTATGCTAATAGGTGGAAGTGTAGGTGGTATGGAAAGCCCCCAATTTTGAAGTGGGGTAGAAATTGGTGGATTAGTAGTGATAAGGGGAATGGTAGAAATAGGGGTAGAAGATACCCCCATGGTGGATGAGGTATGGGTAACAAGAGGGGAGGTTGTCCCTATGTTGGAGGTGTTGGTTTGTGTTTGGTCACTGTTTGGGATATTGGATTGAGTTTGGGTGGTGGTAGTGGATGGGTTATTAGTGGAAGAAGATGCTCGAGTGATCAAAGGTTGGGTAGGAGTAGCTCCAATCATAAGATAGGGAGTCATACCATATGGTGGATCCATAAGATGAATCAAAGTAATAAATTTGTGATGAGATAGGGTGTTAAAGTAATGTTGAAGGGCCACAAGGTTGCTATCAAGGAAGGTAGAAAAATTTGCATCACCTTCAACAACTATCTGAGGCATGGTAGGTGGATGAGAAGAATGGAGATAACCCTCAACATATGAGGTATACTCCATGAGTGATGAAGAAGAGGAAGGTGGTCCTTGGTTAGTTTGGTTCCTTAATTATTGTCTAGTAAAGATCATGTGGGAAATGGAAAAGAATGAAAGAAAGCTCACAACTCAAACATAAAGAAACCAAAATAAAAATATCTCAAGGAAATAAAAACATACACTAAAGTGCATTTAAAATATTAGGGTATATTTTATCTCACTTTTGTCTTATGCCTTAAGTTATATGATAGAATTCATTTTGTAGATTAGGTATTATAAAAGCAATCTATGGTTGGTTTCATGTTTTGTGTAGGTGCTCAAAAGAGATTTACATTGAAAATCAATATGTGGCTTGGTATTGGGGCCTACCCCCTCACTTCACACACTTAAATAATAAGGGTGTCAGGTGCTTAGCCAATATATACTGATTTATCAGAGTTTATACTCAACCAGAGAGCTAAGTTGGTTCTCCCCTTGGTAATGACCTCTAAGTATGATTACTAAAAAAACGTAAGGTGATTCATTGGGTGATGAAATGCCACTTAGGCCTTGTCTCAAGTTTGTTTATATGTTTAATTGTGAAAGTGGTTTGGTAAAGTGTGTGATAATAAGAGTGAAACTATGATTAATTACTTTGCTTTCAAGTTACTAGATGAACTAAAAACATACAAGCAATCAATGTATGAAAGGTTTATTGTAAACTCAAAAGAAATTTCAGATTTTGTTATATGAGCATAGAATAAATGAAGAAAATGGCACCTAGATGATGCTAGGGTGCCATCAAGCATACCAAAATATTTCTCTCAATTTCTATTCATATCTTAATTTAGGGAAGATAAGAAACTAGTAATAAGGGTGTGGTAGAAGAACCTGGTTATTTATGTGCACGTAATCCAAATGAGTGTGAAGAGATCCTTTTTATCTTGGAAGGATGATTTATAGATAAGAAATTAATAAAATACTTATTTATTAGATGAATAGTATGGTGGATTGGCTAGTGTGAGCTAAATCTAAGAAGCATGAGCTTGATAGGACATTGTCAATCTACTCTTTGATAACAATTAAGTTGAAAGAGATAAAATAAAAGTAATTGCATTAAATAACAATGAACTGAAATGAAATACAAGAAGAAATGACTATTTTTATAGAAAATAAACTAAATATAGTAACAGTGGGTAATACTAGTACTAAAATAGATCAGGTCAGGGTCAAAAAATTAGGCAGGGATCTATGAATAGATAAAGACATAGAAAGTCAGATTTGGTTGGGGTAAAGGAAATAAATAATCTTTCCATGGTCCTGTTAGTAATTAGGGTAATTGTCAGTGGTTAAGTTGACTGTGGGTGGTTGGATAATCGTCGATGATTGGAGGTGACCATCGATAGTTGTGTTAACCCTAGATGGTTGCTTATAGAAATTTGAAGGTGTTTATAAAAGGAGTTGTAAAATGGGATTTTAATCAGATAGGGGTTTGGTTAAGGGTCTGGTCAGGGATAGGGAAGTTAAAAGATAGGTGTAGTAGATTTGATTTAAGCTTGGAGGTTAGAAACCAAACAGAACTAAAACACAAACTATACCTATTTCTTGATGGTCTATGGTTAATGGCTAGAGAAATTTTGGTAGAGTAATGGTACATTCCATCTAGAGTAATTTGCATAGAGGTTCAGGGCTCTATTGTAGTTTCTTGATTTCTAGAAGGATGGTTGATTTTTTGGAAGCTAGATCACCCATGTGCCATAATGCTTGAAAGTGATTCTATTTGCTCAAAATTGGATTGATGGATCATGGATCCTTTTTACCTCTTACTCCCCTAATTTTATAGGAAAATAAATATGGAGTATATAAGGTCCCCTAAGTGTTTATCTAGTTTATTTTGATGCTTGGGAGTTGATTAACACCATATAAGGCCAACATATTAAATTATGCCTTGTTAGCTTGCACATAGCTGGTGATGTGTTAGAAAGGTAAGGAATTGACCATTAATGATTAAGCTAACCCTTGATAGTCAAGATGACCATTGGCAGTCAAGTGCTCGAAGGTAAAGGGGTTAAGGTGAATTAAAAAGGGTGGGTAAATGCTAGTTTAATTAGTGAGCTTAGTTATCTTAATGGCTAACTAGACTCAAGGTCTAATGGGTTGGTTAGTAGGTCAAGAAGGGTTAGGTGGTCCCGAAATTATTTTGAGGAATTTCAACATCTAGAACCTTTGTGTGTAGTTTCTAGTGTGTACACATTGATCCAAAATTGTTGTATATTTTTTTACCTTGAAATAAATGACTCATGCATTAGGGGATAGATGATGTGTTTGAATATGACAACAACTTGTTCCATCAAACTTATATAAATAATTAACAATTATATATTAATAGAGATAAGTAATTTGTTCAAACATTAGGACAACCCTATGTGGCAATTTCATAAGTTTTTTTTAATAACCTATCTTACTTAACGAAAGATATGCATGGGTAGCATGTGAATAAAATATCCTTTTGGTAGTCTAAAATTCCATAACCTATATGCTTGCAACACCACATAATAATAATTATGTAAATCAATTCTGTGTATGTTCATGTTAATTCAAACATCACCCTTAATAGGTGCTATGTGTTTCTTATGAGAAGGGTGGAAACTTGCTATGCATATATGAAGTAGATATATATATTTTGTATATGATCATACAACTATAAAATTGATATTAGGATAGCGTGGTAATATATATTTATGTTTATATTTAAAATGTATCACTATATGAAATATAAGTTGGTATGTGTTAATGTAATATTACCATAGTTTATAAAGTAGCGTGTGTTTAAAATAAAACTTATGTATGTTGTATATGTGGGTGTACATTGAGAAAAGGTATAAATCTATACTATGAATATTATATAACTTATTTTAAAAACATAGCCATATATTCAACCATTCCTGATTGCATCGATATTTCAATGGAATTTATAATTATAATAGTGGTGGCCATAAAATGTTATATATATATATCATAAAATGTTAATTATATGTGTGTGTGTGTGTGTCTATATATATATATATATATATATATATATATATATATATATATATATTTCACAGACCTTGTAAATGTTTTCTTATAGCTAAAATGAGGCTAAGATCTATAGATTGCTCTAAATGGGCATAAAGCTTGTATCTTGTGAATATTAGTTAGTGGAGAGGTAATATAAGATCACCTAATGTCTTAAGTCTTATTGTGTAATTAACCATAATATTTATAGTTCTTGTTATATTGACATGTACATATCTATAAACTTATTGATATCATAACATGGTTCAGATTAAACATGTGAAATTTATATGGGTAAATGTGGCCTTCTGATATTATGTGATAAGCCTTATAGTGTGATTGAGATCACTTATTATAAGTAACTTGTGTTACAAAACCTTTTGTATGGATATAAAATTATAATATGCTACATATTTATGAACTATTAATGCTATGCTTAAAAAAAATGTATGTACACTTATACCTATTAGCTTATTATTGAATGTGGGGGTGTGTTCTTCTAATTATAGTTTTACAGGTGGTTATAATCTATATTATAGAATTACATTTAATAGAACCTTGAGTATGCATGGATACAAACCCTAGGAATATAGCAATGTTAAAATGATATGTTTCATGTGAATTAAGAATTATTTGTTATATATATTTGATCAAATAAAATATTAGGTTTCAATGTATTTATTATTGGTAAAATAGAGTTGCACATTAAGATGAACACTAAAAAATATATTTCAAACATAATAATTTTATATTTACTATATTTTATTTTATATGGTACATTACAAATATATAAGAAAACTCTTTGCTATAATTGGGGAGATCATATCTCCACCACAATCTTCGTATCTCCCTATAATAACTCAATTAAAAACCAACCCATTATATACGAATATATTGTTATTACAATATATTCAAGTAACCACCAAACACTAATTAAATTAATCCATAATACATCACAAATCTATTAACGTATTATTTTACCCTTTGTGAACATTATTAAACCCTAGTCTACACCCCTCTTAATGTGAGCACGGACAGAATATACATCATCAAGAAATGGCCCAACTAGAATCATATGACAACACATACTTTTATTTCTACATACTACTATTTGAATCTTGTTGTTTGGATCTTTCGGCACATGAACACTACTATGCGAATAATGCATCTCATAATTACTCCATGTGAATGCAGTGAATATTTCACTATCCGATCATCTCCATAAAGAAGTAAGGAAATCAAAGGATATCTGTAGTCAAAAGATTTTTGCAGTTATCTTCCCTCTTATATAACTGTTGCAACATTCCATTATATCTACTCTCTCCCTTCATCTAATTATTAGAGGATTTCCAAACTACTAGGTGAATGAAAACATATCCAATATTATAAAATGAATTTTCATGATGAATATATTATCTTTGTCATCTTATGCATCTTTTTTTTATGTTTGTTGCCACCCAAATAAAAGCAACATAGACAATTTTCACTACCATTTAAGAACTGTCCTTGGCATTAACTAATTTAGCACCAAACACACCACATTGAAAAAATAGAAAAGAACACCACACATGTGAAAAATAATTCTCTTTTTTTCTTATTCAAACACATAATTGAAAACCAGATTCACAACTAAAGTAGAAGTGGCCTCATCTAGTGGCTAACAAGAGGTTATGAAACCTCCAGCCTCCATTTCCTCCATCTTTAAGTAAGTCATTGCTTATTCAGTTGTTATGCCAATGAATCTTAAAAAGTTTCCAGGATGTCAGGTACTCTCAATAATACATCCATTTTACAATTTTTGAAAATGACTCAACAAACCATATTGATTTTTTTTGCCTCCATTTACTCCATCTTTAAGTAAGTCATTGCTTATTTAGTTGTTATGCCAATGAATCTTAAAAAGTTTCTAGGATGTCAGGTACTCTCAATAATGCATCCATTTTACATTTTTTGAAAATGACTCAACAGACCATATTGATGTAAAATTGACTCTTAATTTTTGACAGATTTTTTAATTTCTTCTAACATACTTCTGATTTTTATTTATATACTTAACAATAACATAATAAAAGACTAACACTTTTAAATTTTTTATACACATTAAAAAATATAAAAAAATAGAGATTTGACTAACAATTGACACACAAAATAACTATTGACTTTTAAAAGACTTTGACTAAACTAATATTTATATAGATCATATAAATACATTGGGGTTTATCAAAATAGTACTTAATGACATTTTAAAGACTAAAATTTTCATAACTAAAATTAAATAAACTTTGACATAATCTAGTAGAGCACAAGACATAAGAAGAATGAAGATGTTGGAACTTTGCATGATGTCTATGGGAGGTGTAATAGAATCTAAGTCAGACATGGGTGAACCTAGTAAGCATGCATCTAGACTTATAGGAATCTAAACCAAAATCGTGATCTTATATTTGAAATAAAACACATGCATTGAATTTATCTTGGTTTTAGCTAAGTGCAAAGTGGACATTGATGTTGTGTTGATCTAAGATATGTGTGTTAGACAATGAACAAGATGATGTTGAAACATTATTCATGGATTTACATGGCACGTAGATCTTTTCAAATGTATTCAAGTAGAATTAATTTTAGTTAAGATGCCCCAAAAAATTATAGATGTTGATTTGAGATGAATATATAGACTAAGCATGGTTTGAGGGGATGACAAATGAGCAGATCACTAGTGTAAACTCATTACAAGTTATTTTTTTTCTCGAAGTAGATTTTGACCAGAATAAATCACAAATACATAGATCGATGAGATTAAACACTAGACAATATAATTACATGGATTAAATCAATGTCATTTAGAATTAGCTCGATTGAGAGGTGGACATGAAAAAGGATGAAAATGAAGTGTGAGAGTATAAAAAATATAGTTGATGAAGAGAAAACATATTAGGAAATATTAGACTATAATGTCAAATAATACATAAGGATGGTCTAGGTCAAATCTAGAAATAGATTAGTGAGAAATAAAATGTTAAAGCACAAAAAATAGATTTATCAGGTGCAATCAGAAGACATTAAATAGATACGCCCAATAGAACTATTTGCATATTTGCCTTCAACTTATGACAAATGTCTCTAACCTGCTTCATGGCTAGATTCCAAATTATATTTCACATATGATAGGAAAACAATTAATGTTAGAGTGCTTGATATGTACACAAAAAATTGATGTCGAAGACTTGTAAAAGAATGTATGTGCAGGAGTGTACAACACTATACTTTCCATGAAGCTAATTTGAAACTATAAACAAATTTAATGTAAGACATTCATCAATGGGGAAATAATAGACTGATGTGCCCCACAAAATAATTAAAAATTTAGTCTTTCCATCACATAAATCCCCCCTTCTCTGATACCAGATATTGGTAAAAACATAGTTGTACGGAGAGCCAAACAATGAAAAATAT
The DNA here is from genome assembly GCA_037957365.1 of Torreya grandis. Lineage (NCBI taxonomy): Eukaryota > Viridiplantae > Streptophyta > Pinopsida > Cupressales > Taxaceae > Torreya > Torreya grandis. The sequence goes on along the minus strand of JARHVA010002986.1, from coordinate 1,291,917 downwards.
ATTTCAAACACAATAATCTTATATTGCCTATATTTTATTTCATATGAGACATTAAAAATATATAGGAAAACTATTTCCTATAATTGGGGAGATTATATCTCCACCACAATATCTATATCTCCTTATAATAACTCAATTAACAACAACCCACTATATACAAATATATTTTTATTATAATATATTCGAGTAACTACCAAACATTAATAAAACTAACCCATAATTTATCACAAACATATTAATGTATTATTTTTTAACTAATAATAATAACATTATTAAAATAATAATGTGATCACACCTCAACATTTATGACTACTTTATTTGACTAGTTATGATATTTAGTAGTTATGCTTAAAAACACTAGACTATGGTAATATGGATTATCATAGGGCATAGTATGTTTATAAATTAATTATGATAATTAAAATTTATCGTTAATTGTGTATTTTATCCGTGTGGTATAAATTGTAGTCATTATTTCTAGTATGGGATAGATAATAATGTGAGATTCATTCATACGTTTGATGGAATAAATATATGTTTTTTTATTACTCTTATGCTTAGCATGATATGTGGTATGATTGATAGTATGATGTAAATTTTATTAATTTTTTGGTTAAATTATTTTTACCAATATCACATTGTTAATACTGGGTAAGGAGTGAGACAGACTTCATTGGCTTACTAGCATCACAATATCAAATGAAGGCAATCTGATCAAGTGGTGTGTATGAATTTTGATTGATCTATAGATTACTATTTTTTATTATTCTTGAAAACTTTTTTCAATGTATGTTTAGTGAGACATTATAATTTCATTAGTATGATATAAATGTTTGTGCGATATCTTGCAATAGAACATGTTTTCTATGATACATTACATGTTTAGTTTTAGATATCATACAACACATAGGTACTTTCTTTTCTTTTTTGATTCTCATGCCATCACTATCTACTCATCCTTTAAGGGAGGTAAATTCCCTAATTGGATTAGTGTATGAGATTTTTGGTCCATGGTTGGTGTGGAAAAGTATTTGAATGATGCTCTCCCTCCCTATAATAGTACTAATATTTTAGACGACACTTGAGATTGCCACAGATACTAGAATTTGAGAACTATGCTCCAAGGATCCATTTATATTATATGTACTTTATATTTTATTGTTATTATTATTGAAATATTGTCATGAAAATTTGTAATTACTTATTATTGTATATTGATAACAATGGTTGTAGACTTGTATCAATCATGGCTGAGTTAATGTAATTATAACCTATATTTGTATTATGATTTGTTCTCATGATATTAGATATCAATGATATATGATGTACTATGTTTTTTTATTTTTTATCATGCTTATATATTTCATATGATCTCTGATTATATTCTCATTGAGTAATCTATTTATGGTATATGTGTTTAATTTTAAAAAAATCATGTATTTCTAGGTAAATCACAGTCGGGATGTTACAACATACAACCATAAGAGGAGGTAAAACCAATCATCTTATTGATTAATAATCATAAAAAATAGAAAATCTATGTTTTACTCCTACCAGATGGATTATTTACAATAACAAAAAAGGCAGTACATATAGGAGAGAATGAGAAGGAAAGAGAAGATGGACATTGAAAAAGCCTATGAAAAGTGTCATATCATGATGGATCAAGTTACAAGAAAAAATATTTCCAATAAATAGTGTAAAATCCCTCTTCAACATGTGTGTACTTGGTTTGATGATGAACTTCTCAAGGTGGAATAGGAGTTTTGTCTTGCTTGATGATTTATCTTTGAGCTCTTGAAAATACCCTTTATGATTGATTAAGAAGTGACAAGTCATCATCCTTGGGTTTATCTTCTTATTCTTGTCTTGGAAACATGTTGAAGACATATAACCAATCATACTTTCACCTCAATCTTGCAATTTCAATCATAACTTCCACACTTCCTCCCTTCAAGGTATATTCCTTGTAATCCTATTTTGACACAAAGATCCAATGTTTGAATTATTTTTAGAGATTTTATGAAATAAAAATGTATATTTAGTTACATTTTATACCATTTAATCTTCACCCAAAATTTCATGACCCAACTCCTAATGCAGACCAACTAACTGAACACCCTCTTTTATAATTAGACCTAATTAGGCTAAAATCAAGCATACAATACTATAATCTATACAATATCATATATTAATTCTCAAATAATACCAAAATATTTTATGGTACATCAAATAAGGTTATATGATCAAGTTTCATGCAATTTAAAGTGTTAAAACTCTAGTTATTCAAAATGCGAGTTTCTAGCCTTAGGTTGGTCATGTCATAGGGCTATGTAGGACAAAGGTGAATAAAAAAGGATTGGAAGAGTTTTATATCACTTAAAATATTTATGATACCTATTTGAGGTCTAATACAAATTCATTAAACCTTTCCAATAGTTAGTTTCTCTTGAATAATCTTCGAATCTCTCTATCATGCCAATTTTTAGAATTATATGTGTATCTTAGGACTGCAAAATGAGTTGTGATTTTTCCTTGTTATTTTAACCAATATATAGAAATATTAAACATATAAAAAGTTATATAATTATTCCATCACACCTTAATTTACCCTATTTATTTCATTCTTACACCAAAATGATAACTCTTTGTCACACTTGTGTAAAACTACACTTGGTAGTAGGTGTTCTTGGACTGTGTATAACTTGTCATAATATGTTATAAGCCATTTTTATTATTATTTAAGGTGGTGAATATATTTTATAGGTATTATAGGACCTTTAAACATGATTTATATTCCACATCAGGTGTTTAATTTTAGCATTCAATCCTTTAAATCTCCTTGGAGTTGCTTGTTAGGCATAAGGATTCACACTAGATGATTGTCACAATAGAAAGCACCCTAATTTATTCAAATGGACATGAAAATTATTTTTATAAGTTTAAAAAATATGTGAAAAGATTTTTTTATCAATTTAAATTATTTATTAAACCTTCACGGTGATCAAAATCATCACAACTTGCATGCTTTTATCACATTCTTAGAAGTGAACTTGTAGTTGTCTTAGTAGGCCTGTGAGTGCACATTTGGATTTTTTGACTGTTAAGCTCACTAAATCGAGATATTTTAGTTGTAATAATTTTATTTATGATTATATTAATGGTATATACTTTACTAATATTTTCCCAATACTTTGACACCTCTTGGTTCTCTATCCTATCACCACAAAATTGGTATTTTCTTCATTAGGCCTATAGGTGCTCATTATGCACACAACCCACATGATGCTTAATCCTTGAATTAATTAACATTATCAAATTTAAATAATATATTTCACAAAATTTATGAATTTTATCAAACTCATTTCTAATTACAAACTTTGACATCTTATGTTTACCTTGCAAGCATATTTGTAGGTCTGTTTTAGGCTCATATCACCTCCTTCTTTCATAGCATGACCAATATTTCTCATTTTAATGATATAATATAAACATATAAATGTGTATTAAATTTTTTAATAAACATAAATCACTCCAAATTGTCTTTTAAACTTGCTTATTGATCACAGTCTTATGTTCACTCTTTTATAGCTACATACTTGTTGAAGAACACCTAGGGCAAAGTGTTTCATAATCTATTATGTGCACTTTATGTTTGATATATTCCACTTAAATATATTTATATGAGGTAATATATATTTATTTAGGTATAACAAATACCATTTTAGGTGATAAACATTTAAATCCATCAAAACTCTCATTGTAGTCATCATATATAGGTCTGCAACCTGCACAATCCACTTGCAAACGAATTTAAACTCACATTTGAAACCTTTTTATAATTTTATGAGGTCATAAAATAATTTATAGAGGTTATCATAGAGTGTTTTAATTAAAAAAACAACTATATCCATGATCAATAATGTCATAGCTTCAAAAACCATACCTGTCACCTTTAAGTATAATAATACACAACATTTTTTCTATATTGGTTGCTTACACATGCCAACTGATAGTGGAAGATGATGTGAGAGGACTATGAAAAACCTTTAGGATATTAAAAATCCATCCATTTTCATCCATTATCCTATAAACATGCTGAGATAATAAAAACCCTTCTTATGGGATTTTAGGAGGGTTTTGGGTTGTTAATTTTGTTGATGATTGTTCATAAATCATATTTATTCAAAGAAAGAAATAATGACTGAAATGTCCATGGAATAAGGACCCATATATACCTCAAATATCACTATATATAAATCTCCTTCATTTTCATGAACAGATTATTTGAAAATTAACTTCATTAGTTTGCAAGGAAGTCAATGGAGGAGATGATTTTTTATTTTTATTTATCTCCTTTAGCCTACCAATGCTACCACAAGCATGATTTAACACTAAAAAAAATAAAGGGAACTAACACCATCCATTTTTGACCTGAAATGACCATATCCACATTGAAAATTTGTTAAATTATAAGCCCTTGGTATGTGCACTATTATGTTATATTTCACTTTCTTGACCTATAGAAATTCCCACTACTTGTTGTACATTGAAATTGACTTGGGTCAACTTAGACAAGGAAAAAACAACCTTGGCATATATTTTAAACATGTTAGAGATATAAAAATGCATTTAATCCTTTTGAGTTTAATAGGTATCAATTAACTTAATTTCTCCAAAACTACCTTAGTCTTTGCTAAACACTTTGGAGATGATCATATTGAATGAATTTGATGACAAGAGTTAAATATTTGACTTCACTTCCAACTATACCATTCTAGGAGACATTGAAAGCTACTAAGATCCCAACAAGTTTTATCACCATGAGATCCACTATGACTAAGACAAATCACTTCATATGACTATCAATAAGGTTAGGAATATTATGACCATAGTTTTTAATATTATGAGCAACTATGGTAGCCAATTTTGGATAACATATTTGGAGATCTCTTGGGATTGCATGCTTGTTATGCATCTAGACCAATTGCCTTCTTGTCTTCATTAAGATATGGAGTCATCTCAACTCAACATAAAGTAAAATAGTTCTTGATAACTAACCTACAAACCTCTTGAGAAGGATGAAATAGATGACTGCCTCTAACACACATAACAAACCAGACATAAAAACACTAACATAACAACCAAAAAAAATCAAACACACACTATAATAATATGCACTTAAGGAAGACAAAGAAATAAACTACAATAGACAACTAACCTTTAAGGTCTAATCCTATTGGATCAAAATTAAAAGTCCTTAAGTCTTATTTACGTAATAAACAATAATGATGTACAAGCTACTATTCAAACTTTGTTCTTGCTTTATCAGCTCATTTGTTGAAGACATATATCTTTGTCTTAACCTAACGTGGATCAATAAAAACATACATGTATCTAACAAATAATAATTTATCTCGAAGTTCATAACTTACCTCATGTTGATATTTGTAAATAAGATATACATCCAATGTCCCCATGCCTTGATTTATGATTAAAACAACAACTTCATCCTTGATTGGCTCCTTAGTCTCTACTTCTTCCTCACATTGAAGAGTATCATCTTCTTCAAATCTTTCTACAACATGAGTTTGGAACCTCTTGGTGATAACATACATGACATGTTAGCTTGATAATATATTTTCCCTTCTCATTAACAACTTCATTATATTTTTATATAGGTATTAACCTACCAAACTCTTCAAATTATTTTAACTTGTAAAAATAGTACTAACCACATATCCTCAATTCCTTATTGAACATGTTCATGAGATTTAACAAAACTAAAAATTCCATTAAGTCTTCTTTAGGACCCTTATCACTCATGTATTCACCATGTTCATTATCCAAGATAGCCATCATAGCAATCTCCTCATGGGATGGAGATTTGATATCCAAGATTGAACAAAATATTTCTATATCTTCCCAAAAATAAGATTCTTCTTGATCATTTGAAAGTAAACTAACTTAGATCTCATTCTTATCATTATTTTTAGGTACAACAAGCTTGTCAAGCACTTCAAACTCTTCAATGGAATCATGACATAGTTTCAAGTTTGCCTCATCAAGATCTATCTCTTTCTCATGAGGCTCAAAAAGGTTAATGAACAAAGTGTCTCCATGAATATTTTCCCCATGCTTAGATAAAACTTGATCAATTATTTCATGATCATCCTTTCTTTTATCAAGACTCAATCCATGACAACTACATTGGGATTCTTCTTCCTCCATGAATAATGAAAGTTTATTTTCGAACTCAAGGACTAATTCATCATGTTTTTCTTATTCCAAAACTGATTTGTCTTCTTCAAGTCTCATACCATTAGGATTACCTTCTATTGTTCCACTTTTCACTATTATCTCATGTTTATTTGTTATTTTAACCTCCTCTTCATCATTCAATATTGCCATGCCAAGATAGTTAATCCCTTCAATGAAATCAAAATATAATTTATACCAAGCATCATCAAGCTCATTATGAGTGTTTATGACTTCAAAAATAAGTTAATTTGAGTTTATTTTAGGATTGCCTTATGATAGAGTAGTTGTCTTGACTTCATTCATACTTTCATCAACTTCTTCCCTTTGATTTTATTTTTCTTATATGATGTATGGAAGTGTATCATGTAATTCAACTATTATTATGTCATCAATATGATCCTTTATCAACATCAAATCCATATCAACCAGATGGATCCACTTGATTATTTATGACATCTTTAAGACTGTCCAATTGTTGACTAGAAAGTATTGGTTTCTCCTCATCTTTGAAAGTTGATTTGCTTTCTTATTTTCCCTCATGAAGATGACCATCAATGGCTATCTCCTCATCATACTCAGTAAAAATATATTAATTATGACCTTATTTATATTCTCCTATAGATAAAAATTCATAAAGCCTCTCAAGGACTACTGCCTCATCATTCTTTCCTGACGAGCTCTCCTTTTCAACTAAATGTTCATATTATGCACTCAATGTAACATGTTTTCATTCACAAAAGGATGGGGTGGGAGGAAACATAAATCATTGTATTGATTGAAAATTTATATATTGTTATTCCAACTTAATATTTTGGGAGGGTTAGATTGATTTTAGTATTTTTGGGGAGATGGATAAGGGAATTGTGTTAAGGATGTTGCATTCTTTTCCTTCCACTCCCCAATCGCTCTATCAAATTTTGATGCATCTTGAACTTCATGGATATCTACAAATTGAAGGATTGGATAAGGAATTACGATAATTTTGGATATGTTTAATATATATATAGAGGTTGGTTAGAATAACAAGGAAAACTCACAGTGTATTTTACAATTCTAAGATACACACATCATTCTAAAAATTAGCATGAGAGAGAGATTTGAAGATTGTGAAAGAGAAAGTATCTATTGGAAAGTTTTAAGGAAGTTGTATCTAACCTCACATAGGTATAATAAATATTTTAAGTGATATAAAACTATATTAATCCTTTTTTATTCACCCTCGGCTTACATAGGCCTATGACATGACCAACCTAGAGCAAAAAAGTTATATTTTGCATAACTAAAGTTTTAACCCTTAGAATTTCATGAAACTTGGTCGTATTACCTTAATTGATGTAATATAAAATATTTTAATGGTTTTAGAGTAGTATTGTATGGTATTATATGGTCTCTAGTATTGTATGCTTATTTTAGGTCTAATTAGGCCTAGTTGTAAAAGATGGTGATTAGTTAGTTGGTTTGCATTGAAATTTGGGTCATGAATTTTTAGGTGAAGTTGAAATGGGATAAAGGGTACTCAAATAGACCTTTGTATTTCTTATAAACTCTGCATATCATTCACAACCTAGAGATTTGTATCAAAATAGGGATAAAAGGAATATGCCTTGAAGGGAGCAAGTGTAGAAGTTATGAATTAAATTTGAGGTTTGAGGTGGAAAGATGATTGGTTATAGGTCTTCAAAAAGTGTCCAAGATAATAATAAGAAATTATACCCTACGATGATGACTTGTCACTTTATAATCAATAATAAAGGTCACTTTCAAGAGCTCAAGTATTAATCATTAAGCAAGACAAAACTCCTACGTCACCTTGAGAAGATCATAATCAAACCAAGTGCACACATGGTGAAGAGGGAGTTCAAGACCATTTTTTTGTATTTTTTATTGTTTATAACTTGCTTCATTGTGATATGACACTTTTTATAGGCTTTTCCAATGTCTATCTTCTCTCACCTTCTCATTTTATCTTATATGTGCTACTTTTTTTGGTATTGTAAAGGATCCCTCCACTATGAGTATGGTGTATCCCTACTCTTTTATATGCCTATTGATCAATAATATGATTAGTTTTACCTCCTCTTATGGTTTTATGTAGTGAATACCTTGAATGATTGATATGATGAAGTATATATTGACATCATCTTGGTTTTTATCTCATTATTTTTACCTTCTTGTAGTTTGATTCATTATTTTAGTTTGTAGTTAGTGTCATCAGGTGTTATATGTAAAATAGAAGTAGAATATATCTTCCCTCCTAATCCCATAATGCCTTTCCTCTCTATAAACCAATGTTGTAATAGCTTCATCCAAGGAGAAGTGTATGTTATTGCAATCTTATATGTCTTAGTAGACATAAAAATTAGTCATAGTGGTCATAAGATTCAGTGTATCACCCCCTTAGTTTATAGTTTATTTCTCCCTTTTCCTTGAAAGATAGTAGATTAGTGATTGATCCTAAGTGATACATAAGGGAACTAGCTCTTAGCTATAGGTTCAAGCCATTATTTAATTCACCCATAATCTAAGATTGTTCCCATGTGTAGCTTAGATTGAGAGGACTTGAAACACCATATTAAATAGTGCAAAACTATGCCATATTACTATCGGCATTGGACAAATATAATGGAATAAATTAAATAAGAAGAGAAATCTCACTAACTACAATGATAAAAATAGTGCACATGGGAAAATGGAAGATGAAGTGAACTATGTAAGATAAAAGGAAGAGAGATAGTGAAGAGAAATCAAATAAGGATAGAGAAAGAAGTGCCTATAAGAAATCACAAAATTTAGAACATCATAGGGTATATAATATCTTAATTAAATGTAACTTTTGTAACACTAAAGGGGTTCTAGAAAATTAATGGCCATAAAAACTATCTAGTGAAGGGGGGAGAAATGATCAAAAGATGTAGCCAATAAAAATAATCACTAATGGTAGACTATGATAGAACCTATAATTTGAATCTCATAGTAGATAAAAATAACATAATATATTATGTCTCAATAGAGATAAGAACATCTTTAGTGGTTTAATTTTTTTTGGATATATTGAACAAATATGGGTTTTCTTATTTTTTCCCTATAGAGACAATACATTCAATGTACTAGTGGTTTGGAGGTTCATGGTACCAAATCATCTCCTCATATGATATCATATATTGATTATGACAGGACCAATCAATCAAACAAATAAACCTTATAAATAAAATGAATAAATTTGAACCCCTAAATCTCGATTTAATTTCTTTAATAAATTAAATTCTTCTAGTATAATATTAAATATACAAAATAAATGATATGCATAATCACTAAGAAGGGAGGGAGGGTAGAAGAAGAGTAATAACTTCATGTTTAACATTTATGTTAGTAGAAATAATTTTTTTCTTATTGTCAAAGTAATACAAATAGAGATGGAGCTACTAGTAATTGAATAACATGTGACCAATGAGGATAAATAGACATTTTCAAATATAGGGAATGCACATGGAAATATATTCTTATGGCCTCAGCCATTCTATTAATATAAAATTATACCATTTCATTTTCATATCATGGTCATGTAAACTATGGTGGACCTTCAAGGGATCACAATTGTGATAATTTATTTAATAAAAGATCCCCATGATCTTTATTCTTAGTTCATAGTCATAAGCCTCTTGCTGAAATTTTGAATCTATCAGAGTCAATATCATTGAACACAAACACATTAAAATTATGCTCCACCAACGCATCTCAATATGGAAGGATGGTATAAATCTTATATTGCACTTAAAACCATGAACTCGCCTTCTTGCCCAATTTCAAAAAACTCACCTTCATGACCAATTTAAACCATCGTAGTGTATTCAGACATTAATGAATCCCTATATGGAAGAGTATACCATCTTGGGTTTGAGTTAGAATTGGTTGAGAATTGAGTTTAAACTTCATGCCTCTTAATCTCCTTAACATGACTATTTTTGGGTGAGAAAAGAATGATCATACCATGTAACTGAACCAGGTTATTTTCAAACCACTTATCACCATTATCACAATTTTTTTTGTACCTTAATATAATTTAAACATGTGACTATCACTTATTTTGGCTGCTCTTTGTGACACACTTTTCCTACAATTCACAGGATTATGTGGCTTAGAAATCATGTTACACAAGGTAATGCATGGAATTATTGGAAAATGCTAACAGTACTAATGGTTATATAGATAGAAAATAACCAAATTTGTAAGGCCCAAGTGGGTAGCAAATAGGCAATAAAAGTTTTAAATAGGGGAGAAAATAGAATGAAAGAAAACACACAAATATATATCAAACAAATTATAAGTTGATTACATACATAGCTGATGCTATTTATAAAAATAACACACAAAAAACATATAAAAAAGACTTTCCTTATTCTCTTCCCTACTCTTTTTCTTATAGGTTACTTTATTTTCTTCTTCCAAGTTGTCATTCTATTCTCCTATGTAGCTAGTTTTATATTCTACCAAAATATTGACTGTTGCTCCTTCCCTTTGCCACTGACAGCTTTGCTCTTCTCCATAGCTCTATTTTCCCCTACTCTCTCTCCCTTTTTGAGTTGCTGCTTTGATGCTTTGTTTCTATATTAAAAAATTACCATATGATGATCTGTAACACTATATTCTCATTCTATTTTCTTTTTTTGTCTTCAACTGATAGTTGTCACATAAATTCCCTCCAAGCAAGTTAAATGGGATCCAAATTCAAATTTGAAAAATTGCACTTAATTCTTATCGCTATCAATTTTTGGAGGTAGGAAGGGAGTTAGGTGGGAGGTCAAAAATAACAATATTATAAAACTCCCCCTTATTTTTGACCTTCCTAACATGGTCAACTAGACTTTTGTCAATTTTTAAAACCTCGTTATAACTTCTTTTTATCTTCTCAAATGCTTCTACATCTTTTTTTATGTATGTCCAGAGCTTCATTTCTGAAGTCCGCAGCTCTATTGACAGATTCCATAGCTAGACTATTAAAATCCATAGCTACCTTGTCAAAATACATAGATGGACTATAATTCATAGCCAGACTGTAATCCATAGCTGAATTGATGAAATCCATAGTTGGACTATCAAAATCTATAGTTATCCTAATGTAATTTGTATAGCTATGTTGTAGGAATCAAGAGCTATGTTGTTTGAGTTTGTAACTCTACTATAAAAATATAGAGCCATCATAACACTTTGTAGGCCTGATGTTGCTATATTTATGACCCCTAATCTTCCTCTTAGATGTATAAAAATGTCTTTAGATAATGTCTTAGTTAAAAAAAAAAATAGCTAATGATAAGACTTACAAAAACTAAGCTCTATGACATAATTTTCAACTAATTCTTGAAAGAATTGATATCTGATTGCAATATGTTTGTTCCTACCATGAAACATGGGTTTTTTTAATGATGCTATGGATGATACACTGTCACATTAGATTTTAGAATATCCTTGTTGCTCATCATGAAAATTTGATACTATCCATCTCAACCATATAACTTGACATGTTACTGCATTTGTTGCTATGTACTCTACTTCAAATATAGAAAGTGATACTATGGGTTGTTTATTTAAAGCCAAATATATGGCTCTTGACCCAAGATGAAATAAATATCTCAAATTTCTCTTTAAATCATCAAGGTTTCTTGATTAATCACTGATCATGTAATGAACAAGCTGAAACTCATCTGTTACTGCATACAAAACAACATAATCCCTTATTCCATTCACATACCTCAATATCCTCTTGCCCTCTTGACAATGTGTCTCATTTGGCATCACCATAAATCTTGATACGAGGCTGGCTACCTACATGATATCTGAGCTAGTTGCATTCAAATACATTAGTATTCTCACGAGGCTCTTATAGCATGTGGGGTCTACATTGTTGTTGCAATCATCTTTGCACAACTTAAGACTTATCTCAGGTGAAGTGAATACATGTTTTTTGTTCATCATCTTGAACCTCTCAAAAATTTCATTTTCATACTTAGTTTGGCATATGAATATGCCTTCATACATTTGTTTGACTTCTATCCCAAGAAAGTACTTCAAGAAGCCCAAATCAATCATTTCAAACTCATTTTGCATGGTTGTTTTGAATTCTTCAATGGACTGATTTGCATTACCATTGAATATTAGATCATACACATATAATAAAATAATTATCATACTTTATTTGCATGCTTTGATGTATAGTGTGGGCTCACTAGCACCTTTTGTAAAACCATTGCTCAACAAGTATGAGTTTATACGGCTGTACTATGCTCTTGGGGCTTGCTTGAGCCCATACAATGCCTTTTTTAACCTATACACTTTTTTCTCATGATTGACAATCTCATATCCAGGTGGTTATCCCACATAATCTTCTTTTTATATCACTTTATTAAAGAATGCTAACTTCATATCCATTTGGCACACCTTCTACTTGTGTTGAGTAGTAATGGCTATGATTGTCCTTATAATTTCTAGCCTTGCTATAGGTGATAACATCTCATTATAGTCATGTCTAGGATTTTGATTGTAGCCCTTAACCACTAGCCTTGCCTTATGCCTCTCTATCTTGCCTTTAGGAGTAGTTTTTATCTTATATACCCACTTAAATTCTATGACCTCTTTTCCTTTGGTATGTCAACTAACTCCTAAGTCTCATTTCTCTTTATGGCATGTATCTCTTCATCCATTGCCTCACACCACTTACTATTTTTGATTACTTATTCAAAGTATATAGGATCAACTGATAAAAATAGAGCATAATTCATAGTTTCATCTTGTTTTTCTTCATACCTTTACTACTCATAAACTTATTACAAGCTCCTTGTCCTTGTTTGGCATTGATTTGAGTTGGAAGAGGATGGTGTTGACTCTTGAACATCTCCTTGACCTCCATGATGAATCAACCCTATGTGAAATAGGGGTCCAAATTGGTGCATTGGTGTCTATACCACCTACTATTTCAAATTCAATAAAGGGTCTACCATCCCTTATTTCCACATGCTATTCTTCTTGTTTCTCTTCCCAAACTTAATGCTCAATGAATTGAACATCCTGATTGATTATGAGTTCTTTGGTGATGGGATTGTATAATCAATCTACCTTTGACTGGTCACTATACCCTATGAATATGCATTTTTCACCATTGTCATCCCATTTCATCCATCTTTACTTGGGCACATGTGCATATGCTACACAAATGAACACTCTAAGGTGTTTTACACTTGGTTTCTAGTTGCTCTATGCTTCTTGAGGCATCACATCGCTTACACTCTTTATTAGATAAATGTTCAACAAATACATGGCTGTTGTTATAACCTCAGCCCAAAAATTATTAGTCAACCCTTTTGCCTTTAACATGCTCCTTACCATCTCTTGGATGGTACTATTATTCCTCTCAACCATACCATTTTGTTGTGATGTATACCTAGTTTTAATTTTTTTTCTTTATGCCATGATCCTTGCAAAAATTCATGAAATCATTCAAGATATACTGTCCCCCTCTATCCATGTTTAAAATCTTGATGTAGTGGCTACTTTGCTTCTCCACCATGGATTTGAATTAGTTGAAGGTCTTAAATGATTTTAATTTGTTCTTCAAGAAGTATACACATATCTTCTAACTGTAGTCATTTATGAATGCCATGAAGTAAACATTCTTGGATAGGGATGGGGTCCTCATTGGACCACACAAGTCTGAATGGATCAACTCTAAATAAGCTCTAGCTCTCCATGCCTTACCCATGGGAAATGCACTTCTATGTTGCTTCCCCAATATGAAACCTTCATATACCTTGTTTGGCTATTCTATAAAAGATAGTCCCTTCACCATGTGTTTCTTATGAAGAATATTTAGTCCTCCAAAGCTCAAATGACTATACATAGGATTCCAAATAGTAGGTTTATCTATCATCACTCTTTTGATTACTATTGTGAGCTCAATTTAAATTCTCAATGGAAACATCTGATTGCTTGTCATCTTGACTAATGTAATATTTCTATTGTAGCCACTCTTATCAAAGATGATTCACTCACCAATCTCAAATTTGATCTTATACCCCTTTTATACAAGCTTACCTATACTAATAAGGTTATGCTTTAACCCAGGTACATAGTAAACATCATGTATTTGCCTTTTGTCACCTTGTTTGGTGCAGATAGAAATGCGACCCTTACCCATGATGGGAACCTTATCATTGTTTCCCATCTTCACCTCTAATTTTATTATTTCATCTATGTGGCTGAACATCTTTTTGTTTCCACTCATGTGGTTACTACAACCACTATCCAAGTACCATGTCTCCTTGCCACTTTGTTCATCAATGTTACATGTTATAAACAAAATTCCATATTTATCATACCTATTAAGTTTATCCTCTTGTACATGTGAGAAATTTGAATTCTGTCTATTCATGTCATATTCTTTCTTTCTACACTCACTAGCATAGTGTCCATATCTCTTACAATAATAATATTAAATGCTAGATTTATCATACCTTTGTGTAGATCCACCTCTAAAAGTGTTGTTGCTCCTTCCTCTTTTTTTGCCATGTGACTTATGATGGCTATGACTTTCACCTTCTTGACTACCACAATTTCTTCCTCTTCTTCTATTATTTGATACTCTCCCCTTCCTTTCACATTCACATTGGTCTTCAATTATTGCTCATGGGAAGAGGTGGTTGACCTTTTCAATTTTTATTCATGGGTTTGCAAAGAACCCATTAGCTCATCCATCATCATTTGTCTCAAATATTTTGACTCTTCTATTGCAACCACTATAGGGTCAAATTAATTGGAAGGCTCCTTAACACCTTCTCAATGATCGTATGATCTTCAAGGGTATCACCACATGTCTTCATTTGATTGACAATGTTCATTATTCTTATGAATAAGTCATTAATAGACACATTCTCCTTCATTTATAGGGTCTCAAAGTCCCTTCTCAAGAACTAAAACTTGACAAGTTTCACCTTGTCACTTTCTTGATAGGCATTTTTAAAAATGTCCCATGCTTGCTTAGAATGGACAACTATTTCTATCTTTGGAAAGATTGCATCAGTAAGGGCCATTTGTATATGGTTGAGTGCCTTGGCATCCTTTCTACTATTCTCCTTCAACACATTCATTTATGCTTGGGTTGAAGCATTAAAGGCTGCCATGTATGCAACCTCATTATACCCAACTTCAACCAACTAGCTCTTGAGAGTTGATTATAGTTTTCATTTTAATGCTTCACACATCATATTTTTTATCATCAAACATAGGGGATTGTTGTCATGTCTAAATGGACTCACAACTTGGCAACTCTGATACCAATTGTTAGAAAATTATAACAGTACTAATGGTTATATAGATAAAAAAATAACTAAATTTGTAAGGCCCAGGTGGGAAGCAAATAGACAACAAATGATTGAAATAGGGAAGAAAATAAAATGATAGAAAACACACAAATTTATATAAAAAACCTTCCAAATTGATTACATACACGACTACTAATGTTTATAAAAATAACACACAAAAGACATATGGAAAGGACTTTCCTTATTCTCTTGCCTGCTCTCTTTCCTATAGGCTACTCTGTGTTATTCTTCCAAGCTGATGCTCTATTCTCCTATGTAGCTATATGTATATTCTACAAAAATACCAACTATTGCTTCTTCCCTTTGCTATGGATAGCTATGCTCTTCTCTATAGCTCTGTTTTACCCTTCTCTCTCTCTCTCTCTCTCTCTCTCTCTCTCTCTCTCTCTCTCTCTCTCTCTCTCTCTCTCTCTCTCTCTCTCTCTCTCTCTCTCTCTCTCTCTCTCTCTCTCTCTCTCTCTCTTTGAGCTGTTGCTCTAATGCTCTACTGTTGCATTCAAAAATTACCATATGCTACTCCATAACACTATATTTTCATTTTATTCTCCTTTTTTGTCTCCAACTGACAACTATCACACAAATTGCCTCCAAACAAGTTAAACAAGCTCCAAATTCAAATTTAAAAAATTGCATTTAATTCTTATCACTGTTAATTTTTGGAGGTAGTAGGGGAGTTAGGTAGGAGTTTGGAAATAACTCTATATTAATAGGGATGTGTCTAAACCAATACTTTACAACCAATAAAATATTCTGTGGAGTTTTTTTATCCCATCATTGACCCATGAAATGTGTGGACCTTGTGAGATTTCTACACACAGATAAAACTTAATGAATTTTATTGTTGGTTCAAGCTACCAACTATGTGGGACTACCATGAGATATTTTCTTACGATCATGCCACTTATAAAAATACCACTCTACAAAGAAACTACAAAAATATCTACCTTCAATCTAAAATTCTGTGAATTTTATTCACTTTGTAACTATGACACTGTGTGATTGTAACATGTATCATTATCTAGAAGCATCACATTCAACCTCCTTTAAATTGTGTGATAATAACATGTATCAGTATTTGGAAGTATCACTCAACCTCTACTCATAGAAGACATGAACAAATTTTTATTTTAATCTATAGACACATTATAAAATAAGCCACTTTTAAATGTGACCACATTATTTAATAGTGAAAGGGATTTAGCCATGATAATAAATTAATTTTTAATTATATGAGGGTCACTTGAATGACATAAAAATCCTTTTAGGAGTTAAAAGGATATTGTCAGCTTTTGGTAAGTTGGTAGCCAAGTGGGTAGTGTGGGCACGTTCCATTTATTTATTATGGATAAGATATAAAATTGACCCCTATTATATATTGAGGCATGGATTCCATGAACTCGGTAGGTTCTATGGAAAGAGTGGACTTTGTGAACGGCCATAAACTTTGTAGAATTTGGGACCCCCATCGACTCAAAAAAAATAAGGGAATTTTCAATTCTATGACCTTTATGATCGTTGGTATGTCTAATGCATATTATTTTGTTTAGGTTGCAGACTATATTTAACCTCTACGCTTGGTGAAATCCCAGAGATTCGCAATATTCTTTCTCCTGTAAATGACAATTAAATTTGCATTAGTTTGAATGTGTCGATGTATTATAAATATTAAAGGTAGTCGTGAGTGTTATGGCATCTTTAATGTAATAAACTGGATGATATCAATTTTTGTAGGAAATTTATTTTGGTTGCGTTTATTGTGTGAACCAATAGTAATTCACAATGACTCGCATATGATGTGTCTTTGGTGACTTTGTCATCTACATAGATAAACAAAACTTACATATTTTGTATCCATCTTGTGATCTATAGCTATTCCCTTAACATACATGCAATATGTTTGGATCCCATGTTTATTTGTAGCTATGTAGCACTTAGCGATGGCATTAATTTTATATTTATATATATATATATATATATATATATATATATATATATATATATATATATATATATATATATATGGGATTGAACATTATTTAATTTAAATGTGGAAATAAAATAAAATTAGATTATAATATAATCAATAAGTTATAAATTAGATTAACATAATCTAGTTTATGATTGGTTAAATAATTTGAGACTTACTTTAAAAATGTTATTGTATATAAATTTCAATTATATGTGATAAGTATGTTAGTATGGGGTTAAAACTCTGTGCATAGGTATAACTAAAATAAAGAAAATAATCTTTTTGTAATTAGTTTTGTAGTATGGGAGGGTGCTACAATAATATTTTTGACAAAAAAAATAATTTATAACAAAATTTTAGATATATTCATAATATAAAATTGATATGAAACAAGTCCACACAAAAAGCCTCCAAAAAAATCTATTAATCATTTTTGAAAATAAAACACTCTCAATTTTGACCAAAAATATATCCACTCCATGATCTCTCTCTCTCTCTCTCTCTTTGTGTGTGTGTGTGTGTGTGTGTGTGTGTGTGTGTTTTTGGGACAGCCTCAAAAAAATTCATGAATCATTTTGAAAACAAAGCACTCTCAATTTTGACCAAGAATATCCACTCGCTATATATATATATAATGCACTTTTAGTCAATAAAATATTATGAGAAATAAATTCATTTAATTTGTTTTTATATTTCTAAGCTTCAAAAATCATTTTCACTTTTTCATAATTGTACATCGATCTTTGAGAAATAGATACCTTTTCTTCAACCTGTAATCATCTCACAATACCTTTCAAAACCATAACATCTAAAGGGTTGAACGGAGGGGATTTTTTATCCTTCCATATTATTATGAAGCCTTAAACAATATTGACTATTTGACAATCAACATCAAGTATAATACAATTCAATAAGAAATTGTGTGCAATACAAATGTCTTTACCCTTATCCTTTCAATAAATGAAACAATTACTAAATCTTATATACTTTTTCACTAAATGTTTGACTTTTATTAAACCAAGAATAAGAATAACTGAAATGTAGTGAATTTCTAATTACACCAAAAATGTTTAGTATATATTATTAGTCACCAGAACCTTATTATTACGATCTTGGGAAAAACCAAAAAAACTATGGAATGCCTGAAGAAGAGAGAAAAACTAAGATAGATGAGGTAAATGGTTTAAATAATAAATAAGAAATTTTAAATTTTTACAATATCCTTCATTTAATATATATAAATATAATATTAATTTTTGTACATAGAAATTGATTTTGTTTGAAAAAAATTTGGTTTTAAGTTTTTATTGAAAAATGTTATCTGTTAACAAATTTTAAATAGATAGTCATGATTAATTTAAAATCCCAGACATGGTAAAAAACACATCTCATTTTAAATAAATTGATATATTTACTTAATATTAATTTTACAGAGGAAAAGTTACAACTTTTAAAGAATTGCTTTATAATTTAGTGATTTTTTAGTTTCATCTTTTACATATATCATGTTTATCAAGTATATTTTATTCATTTTTAAATATTGTATAACTTTTTAAAAGGTTAAAAGTGTAAAACTCATTTTTTATAAATAAATGTTTATAAATATTTGTGTTAATTAAATTATTTAAATTATAATTATTATAAAATAATATGAATAAAAATATTATAATAAATATTTATGAAAAATGAATTAAAATAATTCAAACATATAAATAAATAAAAATAAAATAATCTTCAAAATAAAATTAGAAAAG
Organism: Torreya grandis; assembly: GCA_037957365.1. Lineage (NCBI taxonomy): Eukaryota > Viridiplantae > Streptophyta > Pinopsida > Cupressales > Taxaceae > Torreya > Torreya grandis. The sequence continues at coordinate 1,272,565 of JARHVA010002986.1, read as the reverse complement.
AATAATTGCAAGTAAAAATATATTAAAAACTTTAAAACAATCTTTCTTGTCATTCTCAATTTTCTCTTATTACAATTATGAGACATTAATTATAATTTTTGATATTATAAAAAATAAAATAAAATAAAATCAATCTTACAGAAAATTCTTAACAATGTAACTTACAAATAATCTTTAAAACACACTAGTTAAATTTATTTTCTATAATTTATATTAAAAATAAAATTAAAAAGAACAAAACATAGCACAATTTGTCTTCTTAAAAACATTAACAAACATTTGTAGATCATTTTATTAGCACCAAAATCTCTATAATCCACAGTTTTTTTAATTTAAGAAAAAAACAAAAACAAAAAAACAAACTACTAATAAAAAAAAAAACAAAAACAAAAAAACAAACTACTATAAGTATAAATATAGATAGACGTTCAACCTAGCAAACGCTAAGGATAATAACTTAAATATAAATAGCCCAATGAAATCCGTAGCAAATGTTTAGATAATAGGGATATTTAAACAAACCATAGAGAACTACAAAAGTTGCTACAAACATAAACATTAGTACCGTTATAAAGCCATTACATTTGCAAGTAACCGGACTACTAATAACTTGAGGGCCGTCCGAAGGAGAAACAATATTTGCCTTGCATCGATACGACAACGCCGAGAAAAACCATCAGAAGTACCTTTTTGCCCTCCAAACTTTTACCAGATGATAATAAACTCTGGCGCGGCAACCGATACCAGAGTTTTAGAGGTAAGAAGTTTGCGACATGCGGAAGGAAAGTGTATGAAAGACCAGCAAATAATTCATGATCATTAGCGGAAAGGTGCGTAAATCGGGTATTTTGGAAGTGCTGAGATACAGGAGGAGCTCATACCTGTTACAGAAAAGCGCCTGCTGAACTGATATGGAGTGAGGGTTGACTACTACTGGAGACCTCAATATTTATTTGCTCTCCTCGATCCGATTTTCGCCTTCCTATAAATTCCGAGATGTAGCATTTTTGGCATATGCTGAAACATCCACAAATTTCACAATGATACGCAGTGTTTTCCGAACAACACATGGAGCAATATAGATGAGCTGATATTTGTTCTACAAGGTGTGAAGATGGATGTGCCCTGAACCATATCGCATCTTCAAATGTTTCCTTCTTTACCTGTTCGCCGAGCCGTCGTTCATCTTCAAATGTTTTCCCATCTTCCAGTTCACTCGAAGTGCTAATCCTAGTTGGGATCACATCTATCAATGGTCCCTGTAATAATTGTCCCTCTTCAATTTTATATGAATGCACTTCCCCTTTCCCATCTCTTATTTCTATAGATGACTTTATAGACTTGGCAATATTACTTGATAACAAGTCTACGAGCTCTTTCCCCCTCCCTGTGAAGATCTCATTACTACTGCCATCAAATACCATCATCCACACAGTACCGTTTCTTCTGGATAAGCAATTAAATGACAGAAGACCTAGCAGCAGCCTAAAAAGACTCTCTAATTTTTTTTTCTCCTCTTCGTTTTTAATCTCCTCTTTCTTCTTAAATGCTATCAGATACACCAAATAATGTATGTAGTGCCAGAATTTTTTCACATCCGGGAAGGACAGCGTTAACCATTCAATGCTATCAGTGTTATTTTTGTGTAAGGCGTTTTCTTCTTCTATACTGCTAAAATCACGCAGAAGGCGTCCCCTGCCAACATAGACTATCCGGATTCTGCAGTTTCTATCCATTTTACTTTTCACAGAGCTTAACTTGCTGTTAAACTCTGAAATCTTCTCAGGATCACCGCCATATAACCAGATCATTTGAGACGGGCTCTGGTCAATGCCCTGTAAATAAAAGCATAATTAGTTTTTTCAGCAACTCGTTATATTCTCAGCATCTCATTAGCATCTAACATGATGCTGAAATAATGTAACACGATTTGACTTACCTGGAAATGTCTAAAGAGAAAGTGCAGATGGGAAAGACTCTTCATATCATCCAGTTCTGCCTTATCTTTTTTTGAGAAATGGCCATCACATAGACTCTCATTACTCTCCTTTGGTGAAAAACGGTCATTATTTAGAAATAGCCATGCTTCGGACCCTAGCTTCGCCACCATTGGCATCACATCCGTACCAGAAATATGGCCCAACTTATCCAAGCTCACAAGTATAGGCATTTCACAGAAACACATTCTTTCTTTAAAAAATATCGTGATAGTTGATTGATCCATGAACCTTGGATCTGAAATCACTACCCATGGCATATCTTTTTTTTTTTCGTCACAATTTGAAATCCAAGTATCCCTGTCAGCAATTCCGACTGGAACCCAAACCCATTGAATTTTGAACCCGTACTCCTTATTTTGCATCTCTCCATAGATTTCTTTCAGGAATAAGATTTGCGTTTGAGATATGTTGAGTGTTGAAATGAGTAGGAAAACAATACATTCTCTTAGATCATTGATTGTCACCTGCAACATCCAATTTCAAATTATATATAAAAATTAAGCTTCAACAACATGGTTCCATATGATTTTAATATTCTACTTTTGAGTGAGTGTGACGGAGAAGATTGTGCACCTTGATATTTCCTTCCAACATTAACAACTCATCCTTTTCTATTTTGAACAATGCTTGCAGCAGTTCGTCAATACTGTTTTGTGGAGGCCCTTTTCCGATCATTTCTTCAAGCCTGTGGTAGTCTTCAATTCTGAAATTTTTTCCCACCAATGCACCTGAACTACTTTCCCATCCTTCGAACTGCTTATAATCTAGCTGGTTCTGTACAACCGTTGTCTTAATTATATAGCTTCTGAAGTCCCAAAAGTCAGGGCCTGCTGTTATTGATAACAATTTATCAAATAATGAGAGAGCTTCAGAATTGTCGGGTGTATATGCAGTAATTTTGTCGGCAAGCTTTGATGGGATTCTACTGAAAGATTTCCCAATATAAATGACTTGCATACCCATCAATTCTGTTAACAGATTATCAACATTGTTTTCCAGCCTTTCCCAATCCCATCTGGAAATGTTATGATCAAAAACAAGTGCAAGGGTTTTGCCTGCTTCAATTTCTCTAGATGGAAAGAACTGCCTTCCATTCTTACCAACCAGAGTTGCTTTGTCTTTGAAAAAAAGTGATGCTGTGTTACTCAAAATCTTCTGTTTATAGTGAACTGGCATTTCCTGGAACACCGAGTATATCCACAATTATATTAAAAAACACGAAATAAAACCTTTACAATTATATACATTGTTGAGAAAAATATAAATATTAGTACGGTGTCTATTACACGTCCATATTTTAAATGGAAAGTGAACTTCTTTTTTTTTAATCATAGCAACCGATTTATGTTTCAGTCTGTGTACTGTCTAAACCCTATAAAAAAAGCGCAAAAGCCCCTCCTACCGATATTTAGATGATCTAACTAGTGCATTCGCTATTTTAACAAAAACTGGATAAAAGCTTAGAAAAAGAATTATATCTGGAATAATACCTCTCCTGTTATAACTGTAAAATGGGGTTGTCTTTTGCTCCATCTACTTATCAACATGTTGCTTCCATGAATGTCCACAATTCTCAAACTCTTGATTCTTTTCACTGTTTTCATCCACTTGCCGTTCAAAGAAGGACACTCAGAGAGGTTCAGATCTTTTAATGCCTCAAGGTTATTGAATCCCTTACACAAATCTCGCAATTTACGACAGGAGCTCAAATTTAATACTTGAAGACGTGCAAGCTCAACGAAGCTCTTCGGAAGCTTACGCAAGTTTTGACAGCCGGACAAATTCAAATTTCTGAGCCGCTTCAATTGATTAATTTTGCTGGGAAGTCTCTGTATCTTAGTCCAACAGACTAATGATAGATCTTCAATCTGGTTACCTTGGCAAAACTCATCTTGCAGTTCTATCATACTAGAGCATCCTGACATCTTTATGGCAACCGAGTCTGAGTTGAATAGCCTTTCAGGAAAACTATCTGGGAGTTTCTCTAGTTTGCTACAACAATCTATGTTGAGCAGCTCTAATGAGTAAAGCTGCTCAAAATTAAGTGGAAGCATTTTCAAATTCTTGCAATAAGAGAAGTCAACCTCTTTAAGAGAGCTCAACAGTTCAAACTTCTCCGGAAGCTTGTGCATATTACGGCAGTGAGAGAATGTAGCCTTCTTCAGTGCAACCAAACACACAAAACTTGTAGGTAGTTGTTTTAAGGCTAAACAATAACTTAAATTCAGTTGTTCTAAAGATTGGAGTTGGCCGAATGAGTCTGGAAGGTATTTCAATAAGGAACAGTAACTTAAATCCAGCTCTGCTAAATATAGAAGTGTGCCAAATGATTTGGGCAATTTTAAAAGGAATTTGCAATCGTGGAGATCCAGCTTTTCGAGAGCATACAACTGAGTCAAACTTTCAGGGAGTTCTACCACACTGCATGTACTTATCGACAATATTTTGAGTCTGTCATAGGAACTGAATATTTTGGGGTCGGGTACACTTAATTTTTGAAAATTTCTAACATTTAAGGTTCTCAAATCCGCTATCTCCCATGTAATCCATTCCTTTTTCTGGTGCTCCGCATGATATTTGAAGTGCGCATCTCCACACAGTTTTACAACTTTCAACTTTGGCGGTAGCTGTATAAACAGTAAATTGGGTCTCAGATATTCGAAATCAATAAAAATTATATTAACTCGTCAATCTAGCTCTTGCGAAAGTAGTTAATCGAAAAAGAAACAACGAAACAACTGATACGGAGAAGGTAAAATCACTCGCATTAACGGGGAGAATGTTAAATCATTCACATAAATGGAAAATGTTAAGTTACTCACATTAACGGAGAATAGTAAAGGCGGACTCTGCTAGTTTATGAAAGTTTTGCAGAGTCCCAAGTTACTTATTTTTAACAGAGTTAAAATTGTTATTACATTATATTTTTGTTAAAAACAATATCTTCTTATAATATAATTATTGATCATTTTTACAATTAAAAGTATTCTGTAGTTGGCCTTTATATTTATATTTTATAAAATGATATTTAGTTTTAGCCTTATTCTATCCTATCACAATATCATTTCTATATTATATATTTTTATTAAATATATAATATAGTATTATAAAAGAAAAACGTTTATAAATGATAAGAGTTCAATTTTATATTTTAAAAATTTATATTAAAACAATTCATAATGATATTTATTTATATTTTTTTTACTAATAAAATATTAAATATTATATAATATAAATTTAAATACATTAAATTAATTTGAATAATAATATTTAAAATTAATTTTTAAATATATTATTAATTTATTTCAATACATAAAAATTTATTTAATTTTAAAATATAAAAAATATTTTACTAAGGGTTTTTTCCCTCTTTAATACAACCTAAAATATGCTTCCCTCAATTATATAATTATAGAGTTAACAAAAGAACTTTATCTATTGCTAAACATTTTTTTTATTTTTTTTCAAAATAAAATAAAATAAATTAATTGTGTTAAAATGAAGGACAAGAAAGGAACATGAATTTGTTGGAAAATATGGCACAGCCACGTATAACCTAGACTGCCTAACTCGACATCCTTTCCATTGTCAACCCAATGACAATCATTTATTGTTGGCAACCTATCCTCATTTTGGCGGCTACATAATACCTATGAAGATCGTCTTTGGATGCATATCGCCAGACATATCAACTGACTTCATTTCATTAATGCCATTAAGCCAGCTGGTTGATCTTCTCTCTTATTGAGTCTTCACTTGAAATATCCATCAACTACTATATAAGGAGGTCGACTGTCATGAGTTTAGTATTCTACAGTTACGCAACTCTACACAAATTCGTTCTAGCATGTATTAATGTCTATGTAACCAAGTGCTAATGATTTCTAGGAGCACCGAATTTCTAAGATACTTATTCCCAGTCTGAAGTGTTACGTGTTTGTGATTTGAGCATCGTAGTGCATTTAGTTTCGTTTATTGTGCGTTGAGCACAAAAGCTCTTTACCTATTGTAACCGACTGCTGAAGTTCTTCATATTTAATAATACAAATTTTACTTTTCTATTTTGTGTTTTTATCTACTTTTGAATTTGTTTCATTCGTTCTATTTGCATCTGTGAGTTATTGTATTGTTTTGTTTGTTTGACTATCATCAACAGGCAAAACTAGAGTGTTGCAGTTCCAACAATTGGTATTAGATCCACGACGAACCTGAGAACTTGGTGTGTTGATTTTGGTCCACCTGCATTTATTTCAAACCTGTTCATGGGTGTGTACGCTGAAGTGTAGAAGACAGACCAAAGCCTGCCTGAAAGTCTTTCGAAGCCAACCCTCCAATTAAATCCTGAGCCATAGAGGGAGGCGTTGTCATTTGGAACTATGCAAGGCCAAGCTATCAAGTTTCAACTAGTTTGTGTGTTTCCCATATGGGTCCGCTGGAGCTAAATGTGTTGGTTAATTACTGTTGAGTCTTAATTTTATAGTAATTTTAAGAATGCAAAAAATCATGTAATTGATTTAATAATAGTTAATATTTAATTAATTTATTTTGAGAATAACAAAGCTTTAGAAAAAGGCTGGAAATAACTTTATTTTATATTTCATGTAAATTGCTATATTTTTATTATTTAGATAAAGTTAGAATGTTTTATTTAATTATTAGAAAATCATGTTCACATGTAATTTAATAAATACATTGTATTTGATCTTTATTATTATTGAAAATGATTTGAAGTGTTGCGTATTTATGATATGAGCATCGTAGTGCATTTAGTTTTTTTTGTTGTGTGTCAAGCATATAAGCTATTCCCCTGTTGTGATCGAAATATGAAACTCTTCATATTTAATGAATACTGACCCGAAATATTGTGTGTTTATGATCTGAGCATCGTAGCGCATTTAGTTTTGTTTGTTGTGTGTCAAGCATATAAGCTATTCACCTGTTGTGATCGAAATATGAAACTCTTCATATTTAATAAATACTGATCCGAAATATTGTGTATTTATGATCTGAGCATTGTAGCGCATTTAATTTTATTTGTTGTGTGTCAAACATATAAACTATTCCCTTGTTATGATCGAAATATGAAACTCTTCATATTTGATAATACAAATTTTACTTTGCTGTTTTGTGATTTTATTTGATTTTGAATTTGCTTCGTTCGTTCTATTTGCATCTACACGCTGCTCACTTGCTTTGTTTGTTTCATTGTCGTCAACAGGCAAAACCAGAGCGCTCTAGTTCCAACAATATTGTAGGACCAATCGAGATTCTTAACAAAGTATTCTAGCATCTGAAGGCTAATAAAGCTAAACAGAATGGTAGATGTCCTTAGATATCCACTGTGTTTCTAGAAACACAATGAATGTCTGAGATTGGATGTTAAAATAGAGAAAAACAAATCTGCAATGCAAACCACAATTTCAACACTTGTCATGGCATTTGGGATGGCTCTACAATATTTATTCTTGTGTACAATGTTGCCCTTTAATCTATGGGACATTTTGAACTCATTGCGAGTTTCTAATGGTTATACTTTTAAAATCTTTTAGTATTACCCTGCTAAAATATTTTTTTAATTGTCTTAGCACTTTTTATACATATTTTTTTGGATTTGATTTGATTTGATTTGATTTTTTTTGGGTAAAATGTTACAATTTATGTCATATTAATATTTATTTAATATTATTAGATTCAATAATTTTTGAAGTATATAATTGCTGTGTGCATTTAGTATGTTGACCTCTGTTTTATATGTATGTATATATGTATATAGCATTTCGATTTATTTAATTATCATTGAAAAGTTTTTTATTATGTTTAGAAAATTTAATTGAAAATTTATAATATCTTAGTTAGATAATAGAGTTTGGGTCTTTTTTTTCCATATTTTTTTTCATATATTAATATAATTGGATGGATGTCATTTGTCACTAATTAATGGAAAATTAGTAAAAGTAATAAATTTATTAATAAAAATAATATGTATAAAATTTATAATAATTTTTTTGAGATTGATGTTTCTCGATATATTTATAATAAATATATTTAAGATATTTATATCAATTTTATATATTTGAATCACGTTATATTTTATTAAATAAATAAAAAAATTAAAATTACAAAAAAAGATTTTAATTTAATTTAAAAATATGAAAGAATGTTATATACCATAATTCAATAGTGAATAAAATAAAGTGTGAAAGGAACAAATTATTAGGAATATTTTAAAGGAACCGAGGAAGAGGTAAAAAATTGCTGAGAAATGTCAAGGGAATATTGTTATATTAAATGAAAACATTAAGATTCAAATAGATTTTAGGTTTTGATGATTACTTTTTTTTAGTTTTTATTTTTGTTTAATTTTTAGTTTTTAAATAAAAAATCATTTAATATAATTTTAAGTTTTTTTAAATAATTTTTTAAGTATAATTTTTTATTCATTTTTAAAAATATATTTATAAAAATTATTTTTTTCAATTTTATTTCAAAATTACATATTTTAATTTTATTTGAATCTTATTTTATTATTTTTAAAATGAAAATATCTAAAAAATTAAGTTTTTTTATTTTTTAATATTATATAAATAATATTTTATCAAATTTAAAATTTTATTTTTGTTCTTAAATTTATATTAATATGTTTTTCTTACATTTTAAAAGATAATAAGTGAATTTTTATTTAAACTCATCAAATCCTGCTAAAAAATAATCAAATATAACACTTTACAAACCCTCTGAATATAATAAATTAATTTAAAAATTTAAACAAAAAATGAGTAAATTTGTGATCATAATAGAGAATTATTCATCGAAAAATTATAATAGTTTGAAAAGTAAAAAATGAACTTAATCATTTTGTAAAACAAATAAATATTGTTCATTTGCATAGATTTAATATCACATGTTAGGAATTATAAAATAGCTACAAATAATTATCTGCAAAAAAATTCAAAAAAAAAAGCTTTTATAAAAAAAATTTCTTTGATAGAATCTATAAAACTTATGAATTCACAATAATCTCAATGACCTCAAATCCAAATTGTAGATGTCTATAGGACTCAACCTCACTTTCATATTATTTTTTTAACATCCATTCATGCATCTCTCATTACAAAAATGTTTGATGCCAATGATAAGGAAAATGTAAATATTACGACTAAAAAGTGGTTTTTTGGTTGAGGTATGCTAAACAATTTTATGGGTTCCTATTTGGAAATAATCTATAAGGATGGTTAATAATGTTTCCAAAGGATATTTGCTCCGCCCTCGCCTCCGTCCCCCACGCCACCTCATCCCACCCCATCCCAAGGTATGAAAAGCTTCACACAAGTTGGTGCTGGTGTAGTTTATGTTTTTGATGAGAATGACTGCATTAATGCAATGTTACATGATATTAAAGATTGTGTGTCATATGTACCTGAGTGTCTATTGTTTAGATAGTTGGATTGAAATTTATCGTAGATTTATAGTAAATTTTATCATCTCTTCATCTAACGATTCAATATTTATCAAATCATGTGACACTTAAGATCATGTGAGAGATGTCGTATATTTTATACAACTATTTTGAGAAGTAATTGGGTAAGTGGAAGAAAAAATGTTGTAAAAATCATAGTAAATAGTGTTTCAAATAATATTTTGGAAGGTGTAAAGATTGATGATGAATATCTTAGCATATTTTTGACACCATGTGCAATTTATTGCATTAACTTGTTACTCAATGATTTGTACACTATAAATTTTTGGATTGGTGAAGTAGTTTTAAATACAAAGAAAATACAAATTTTTTTTGTTAGTCATTTTAGATCACATGCCATTTATATAAAATATGCTTATTTATAGTTGTTTAGAAGTATAGATATATGTTTCAGTTCCAACTTCAAAATAGTTGATCGCTTTATGAAGGTGAAGCAATGTCTTATGTAAATAGTCATTTCAACTCAGTAAAAAGATAAAGGAATCAGTTGAGCACTAACACCTCATCATGTAATGAGATTTATAATTTCATTAATTTCATTTTAGTAGTACTAAAATGACCTTTTAACACTCTTTTTCTTATTTTTGAGGTCTATCACATTTTTTATGAGGATAAACCATGTATGAGAGATGTATTAAAAAAAATTAGACTAAATGAGAGAGATGTTATAAGACATATTTAAGGTTGGAGAACCTTCATTTTATCAAAAGATACAAGACTTTATTTGGGCATATAGTTTGAAAAGGTGCAAGATGTTTTATACAAAATTTTTTTTAATGGTGAATATTCATTAATTCATGAATTTTTTTTTAAGGATTTTGGTTTTGACAATTTTTTAGAGTCAGCATATGGGACTGGATCATCAAAATTATATGTGTGTGTGTGTGTGTGTGGGAAGGGGTTGGCTCACCAACCCTTTACAGCATTATCTTAAAAAATAGTTTAATTCACCACATATATATAATATTCCCCTCAATCTTGATATTAAAAAAAACATAGATTCTCGATTAACTGAATGACAATGCCAAATGACACAGTTGAATGACAATGTCAAATGACAGTGTCGAATGATAGTTTTGAATGATAGTGCCGAATGATAGTGTCGAATGACAGTGTCAAATGATGCTACCAAACCCAGAAAAGAATAAGGAAACCAAAATTTGAAACCTTCAAAGATAAGCATTAAAAGCACCTCCCTTGTTGATAAGACAAAACCCGACATGTGCATGTTTAAATAAAAAACTGATGAATTTGTATCTTTCAATCCTGTCATGGATCTATTGGATAGCTTTATAATACATATTGAATCATATGAATTTGCAAATAAAATTGTCCACAATAAAAAAGATGAAACCCTACATGACATAAAGATTGAACCCATGCAACAGTTCAATCTTTAGGTCAGCAAGGGTTTTATATTTTTTAATGGCTGATTGTTGTTCAAATGTAACATTTTTTACCATTCTTTTATGAGCACATATGCTCTGGATGGATTGGGGAACACTGAGACTCGAGGGCATAAACCTAGTAGTGGATCAGCCATAATTGTAAAATTCAACGATAAAGATGAATGATAGAACCGAATGATAGAGACAAATGACAAATCTGAATATCTTAATCAGATGCCTCTGCTGACTGTAGAAATGAATGACTCTACCCTTGATAGAGTCGAATGTCTCTATTAGTGGGAGAGCTAGCGGCTCTTCCCTCCATAGAGTTGAATGATTCTCTTGAGGGCAGAGCCATTGGGATCTGTAAATGGGAGAGCTAAATGGTTATCGTTGACAGAGCCAAACATGGCAGAGCCGTTGGGATCTGTAAATGGGAGAGCCAAAAGGTTATCATTGACAGAGCCAAACATGGTAGAGCCATTTGGCTCTATCATGTGTAGACTCTCAGATCTATTTGATTTTACAACAGGGGTTGAATGGCCCAACCCCTGTTTGAGCCACACTTTAATATATTACTTGAATCTATGTGGTGGAATAGCTTGATAAGACCATTGCATAGAAATAAACCTAAAACAATTTACCTCCTGCATTGAACCTATTAACATAAAAATATGATTGGGCAAATTGGAGGAAATTCCAGACATGTTGATTTACCAAGGTTGTGAATCAGATTCGTTTAAATGAATCTAAGGTGTTTTGGGATATGGGCTCTGAAAATTTACTTTGGTTTCATAGTACTCTTTATGTTTTTGACTTCCTATTTAATTCAAAACAGTTCCATAAAAAAATATCTCAAGTGATGAGGTTCATAAAAATGAATATGTGATAATTTAATATTTTTTTAAGTTTAAATGTAATGGTCCACTAAAACAAAACTAAGTTTTAATGAAGATATGTAATAATTTGGTATATATATATATATATATATATATATATATATATATAAATAATTAACACACATTATTATTATTTACCTCAAAACATAAGATAATAAAATATCAAAACTTTTAAAATTTAATTAATGTTATTTTACTTCTACAAAATTTTAATTTAATGCATATAATAATACCATAGTGTTATTGTTATATTATCTTTATACCATTAATATATATGTATGCTTTTTTTCTTGCAACTTTTACATGATAATTTATTATAACGTTTCCATTGTCATTATAATTTTTCATTTCTCATTTCTGAGAACATATGACATCCCCACGTAAATTAAATTCAGTAGTGTGAAACCTCAGTCGCCAATAATTTTTAACATGTTTTAATATGCTTTGACAATCTTGATCCATTATTATTTAACAATGCATGATGTGCTAATAATTTGTTGAATAAGCAAATCTCTTATATAAAGATAAAGCATAAGTAATAAAAGCCCAGGGTTTTTTTTTAAATATCAATTGTTTAGATGCTTTAATATGCTTTTGGAATCGACGTTCATTATTATTTAACACTGCATGATGTGCTAATAATTTGTTGAATAAGCAAATCTCGTAAATAAAGATAAAGCATAACTAGCAAAAAACCAGGGTGCAAAGAGAACGTGCCTGTGAAGGATCGAAATACACATCCTCATCAGACCTGAAGTACCTCATGTTTATGACATTTCTTATATCTAAGAAATTCCTTGAGGATCTGCATACTTGTAAATATCTCAATTTCGGAAATAAATCATCACAGTTGCCCTCCACAATTGTGGAGTGTGGTAATGAAAGCACTCGGAGAGTCCCCCTCATATGATGTAGCTTTTGAGCATCTATCGTTATCTGGTTATTATCAGCAGGCAGCCAAATTCCTTTGATTTTGCTAATATTCTGCCAATGTAAAGCATGGCTACGTTAATTTATTTGAAGATTGCACTATCAATAAAGATAAATAAATCTATGGTAATCTGCTGTCGTCTGTGTACAGATGAACGGGGCAATTTTACCTCGCTAGACAGGGCATTTTGAAGCTCATCTATGCTAGTTACTCTTACACCTTTTGTTCTTGACTGACCCCATTGAAGTTGGCTATCTGCAACAGATATCTGATTGTTACGATTCCTTTTCACCCATGCATTTTGTTCTAGTATTTGAAGCTCTGCATCTCCCACAATAAGGGAAACTTCATCCCAATCCCATCCCAAGAAAAAACAGCAAATGTCTAAGAATGCATCCTGGGTTGTGGCTGGAAGACTCGGAAATGCATTTTCCAAGGCAAATTTGAAACCTATCTCCACGAGATTTTCTTTATTCACCCATTCACATATGGTTTTTTCATCTGCCTCTTTGAATTTTTCGAGGTGAATACTGACCATCTCTCGAAGTAGCGGATCATTTATAGGCTGCTTTGGAGTACGTCCAGGATTGTCTTCAACACATTTGGCCTTATGATCTTCACATTTAAAACCACACTTCTCAAGTAGTGATTTTAAGCTCTTGTTTGGAGATGTTACAAGTAGCCTGACTTTATTTGGACGCATAGATTCCGTGTCCAAAATCTTTATGAGATGAAATACCCAATAATATAATTGTCAATTACAAATTATGAGATGAAATATCTTAATAACTTAAATATTATATTTTATGTTTTATCTCATTTTCTTTTTACAAATTCACATTTAAAATGTACACTTATTTTAATTCATTATATATATATATATATATATATATATATATATATATATACACACGTTCAAAAAAAATTGGATCTCATGTAAAGACTGAGTTGAAGTTGCCACTCTACAACATAATTGGCTTGAATATATATATATATATATATATATATATATATATATATATATATATATATATACATACGTTCGAAAAGAATTGGATCTCGTGTAAGGACTGAGTTGAAGTTGCCACTCTACAACGTAATTGGCTTGAATATTTTTGGTTACCCTTGTACCCATACAATGTCATATGGAGTCATAATTATCAAAGGAACATCTCCACCATCTACAAAAGAATTTCCTTGAAATTTTGTACCTCATACATCAAGGAGAGCTTCAAAATAAAGATAATCAATTAATCGGTAAAAATAAAGTTATCCACTCTATCGGTTTATAATGTCCTTGAAGAGTGTGTTATTTAATGAAGAGGGCCAAATATTTCTAATGAGGATTTAAAATAAAAGTTACTCTTATGTCATTGAAGATGCACTAGACTCTTTGCTCTTGAATCTTTTCTAGATAGAGTAATAAGAATAACATGCTTTCCGTACTCAACCTCGTAGAATGAACATAATTTACAAATCTAAACTTCATTGGGTTGTCACTGAGACTCTTAACTGAAAATTGATGGAAGTATACCTTCAAATTCTTCAATAAACTAATTTAACAATACTACCATTTAATAGTTTGGAGAAACCTATTGATATAAAAAGGTGAATTTGGAATTGAATGACTAGGGGGAGAATCATACATAATATTAGGATCAAGCAATTAGATAGGAGAAATTTACTAACTTCATTCATAATATGAGGATCAAGCAACTAGATGGGAGAACTCTACTAAGTTCAATATATTTCTTATATGTATCATCTTTAAATATATAATTGAATTTTATATTTATAAAAAGTAAATGTAAAATAAATTTATAAGTAATAAAAATAAGAGGAACAATTAATTGAGATTATCACATTAATTCATCTATTTAATCGTAAGAGATTCAATTTAATTCTTTTTATCAGATTAAATACATTATAATATTGAGATAATAATTAAAAACACATATTACAGAAAGAGTTCATATAAATCTTATTCAAATCTAGTAAAAGAAATAGAAGTGTATATTATCTCTTGTTAAATGTTATTTAAAATTTATGTTAGAATAGGTTAGCAGGTGATCTTCTGATAGAGTGAGTACATAATAATTATGCAATGATGACTTTGTTTGTATTTAAATATATGCCAGAGGATGTATAATAATTGACTGATGTATCAAACTCACTTTTTTACTAATTAGCTGCTCTATTACAATAGCCTGGCGAAGAGGAATATAAAGGAGTAGAGGGGGTTAAATCATAGGATAAATCACTATGGGACTAAGTGTAACTCACTGTGAACTCATAAGAGAACTCAAAATTGTACTCAGTTGAACTTTAGATGGATATCTAGGTGGAACTCACCCTCTCACTCACTTAACCTCTTATCAAACCTAAGTAAGTTGAATCTACTTGTGTAAAGATTATCCATTTAATTAATAAATGGAACAATAAATATCCTACACCAATACCCCCCTTAAGCATAGCTTAGGTGGACAATAAATAAAAAATGGGTCCCGAGAATAAGGCTTGATGAGGAAACCACATAGAAAGTGATGATCCTAGTATCCTATAAAATGTGAAGGATGTGTGCCTCTTAAAAGGAGAGAGAAGGTATGCATAGAATGTCACATGGTGAATGTTTTATTAAGTCCCTCTGCAATAAACACTATCTCCTCCTTTGAAAAAAAAATGTTGAGCAATCAAACTACTGAATTCACACTCAAGTGGAATGCAAATAGGAATCATTATGTAGATCTCTAGAAAATGCTCAAATATCTCCCTCTTAATGCTTGAATGTGCCAAAGTCTGATCAGATATCACATGACTAATTGTAGATTTTGGAAATGAAGAAGCATATAATGAAGTTGAGAGAACATCTAGAGAAGAAGATAGACATAGAAAATTTGCTGAAAGAATGTCTATGGGAAGAGGAGAACGAGGCTCAACAACCATTAAAACTAAAGAATAATCTACAAATTAAGCACTCCGATATATGAGATGAATGTCCATAGGAACATATGAGTCGTCGATAGTATCAACGTGCATATTCTCACTAAAATCAGTAAATTCCTCTGAAATACAAGTCTATGAAAGATCTAAAAGAGTAGCAATCTACACAAGAATGAATATAAAATCTACAATGAGATAAATAAAGTCTAAAAAAATCTCATCCTATAGTGGGAGCTCGATAGAAGGAAGAACACTCTCCACCAAAGATGTATCATAACAAGAAATATAAGGAGGGGAGAGTACAATAGTCTTAAAAGAGATAATAAGAAGTGGAGTAGGTGTGATGTAGGTCACAATAGGATCTATGAAAAGAGATTGTAGGATGCTCCAAATAGTTTAGGGACACTCTATATATTTCACATGACAACAAAGATCCATAGAAACATGTAGTAACAAGGTGGAAAAAGCTTTATCACAATTATTATCCCACTTATTGAACTGAACATAATCAATGGGTGTAGGAATCTGTCCATATAAAAATGGAAGATGATTCTTGTGTGTTTTATATACCTATGATATCTCTTCTCTTTACTTTGTTATTATAGTAGTTGCTATAGATGCATATGCTTTGTAAGTTGTCTCATGAGAATTTTGTTTTATCCCAAATCCACGGGAAATAGTAGTTTCTTAGATTAGAATTCATATATAAACAAGTGTTGAGGCCAATGAAGGCATCCAAGAATTTATTATATTGAGCTTGATCAAAAGAGGTTTCCCTCTCAAAGTGGTCAGTGATCAATATAATCATTTCAGTGCTTCAACTAATTTTATAAATCTGTTACTTTATGTTTTTATCAATTTGTTTCAAGAGGCTCCTCTCATCTAGTATCATAACTCTTTCGAGGGCCACAATTTTTTTTGTTGCATAATTCATTTCATTTCAGTAATTTAAAAAAAAATCTAAACTCTATTCTACTGCATAACTTAATTAAATTTTTTTGTAATTTGTTATAGATCAAGGTAAAACCCTGACTGCATAACTGTGAGAAGTGCTTGGATGAAATACCTAAAAATCATCATGAGGAGTACCACAGGAATCCCAAAGTAGTTGGCCCATTGAGAGGACATGTTAGTTAAACAAAGAACAATGCCTTCTTGATTGAGTAGTTCCCATCCACGAGTAAAATAAAGAGTTATCACTCAGAGGTAAACTTGTGGCCAATTTTTTTCCAAAGAGTGGTACTTGCTTAGATGGCATTGGTGGCCAGAGTGATATTTTTAAAACCCTTAGGAAACCATTGAAAGTCAAGGCCCATTCTTATCCATTTCAAAATATTACCATGGAGTATCAGAAAACTTATCAGATCTATAGAATTGTCATATGAGTTTCAGTATAATAGAGTATAATATCAAAAAATCACCATAGAAAATTTGTAGACTCATTTTAGTATATTCCTAGTAGACATGTCTTATAGAGCATAGTAACTAGAACTAGAACCAGACCAAAAAAAGGACTATGTTATAATTGTATTTTTTAATGAAGTAGTAAGACACATCTAATTAAGACATGTCTTTCAGTTAAACATTTGATAGGATTAGTAACTCCATTGATATAATTTTTAATGGATTAAAGCGCTCACCCCCAGAACCAGTCCTATCAAATGTTTGACTGAAACAGAGATACAAGCCTGTAGAGAAAAAAGACTATGTTATAATTATAATGACAAATTCACTCAGGGACATCAATGTGTCAAGCAAAAGATGTACCTATTTAATGTGGACTCTCCACCTAAAATTGAAGAGTGGGAAGATGACCAAGATATGATAGATGATCAATAACAAGCTCAACCAATTATGGAACTTGCTTCTCAGGAAGACCAACTAGAGATGTATTTATGTCTTACCAGGAGTCACTACCCCAAAAACTGTGCACGTCAGGGGTTACTTCAAGAAGATCCCTCTCACAATAATCATTGATTCAGGTAGCACTCATAACTTCATTGACCCTAGGATCGCCAAATAGGTTGATTGTTTTATCCACCTTTACTCCAACTTTAAAGTCTGATTGTCAATGGGGACACATTACATTGTAAAGGGAAGTGTCACATTATGTGTATCTCTATTGGAGATTATAATTTGCACTCCAGCATGTTCAACTTGCCCTTAGGTGGATGTGATGTTGTTTTGGGAGCCCAATGGTTACATAGACTTGGACCTATCTTATGAGATTTTTCTAAACTTTGGATGCAATTTTTTGATAATGGGCACAAACACACATTGAAAGACTTACAACATGGAGCTCTCAACATCATAAGTTCACATCACATGAAAAATCTTCTTAAAAAAATTCACATGGAATCATTACCCAGCTCCATTCCATTCAAATGCAACCATCCCCAGTCTCTAGGACTCCTGATATACAAACCATTCTATAGAGGTATGAATGTGTCTTTGCCAAACGAGTGAGATTTACACCTTCACAGCCAGAGGACAATCATATCCAGCTCCTTCCTAGAAGCATTCCTCCCAACAACAGGCCTTATCACTACCTAATTCAATAAAATATCAAGATCGAGATGCTCATTTGAGACTTACTGAAGCAAGGCATTATTCACCCCACTATCAACCCATATTCTTCCCCAGTTCTCCTTGTCCAAAAAAGAGATGGGTCATGGTGCCTATACATTGATTTCCATGCACTTAATCTCATCAAAATAAAGGATAAGATCTTGATCCCTATTATTGATGAACTATTTGATGAGTATCATGATGCTCATTTCTTCTCTAATTTGGATCTCTACTCTAGATATCGCTAGATATGGCTTCATGATGATGATATCCCTAAGACAACTTTTTTCACACATGATGACCACTATGATTTTCTAGTCATGCCCTTTGACCTCACTAATGCTCCTTCAACATTCTAGGCATTGATGAATAAAATATTTTGGCCCTACCTATGAAAATTCATTTTGGTCTTCTTCAATGATATCCTCATGTATATTCAAGCATGGCATAGACATCTCCAACATCTGGAGACCATATTGTAACTTCTCTCAGTCCATCATCTTTGTGCAAAACACTCCAAATGTACTTTTGGCCAGGACAAAGTGGAGAATCTTGGGCATATTTTTTTAGCCCAAGGGGTTTCAGTGGATCCTAAAAAATAGTTGCCATGAAAAATTAACCTCATCCTCAAAAACTCAAGAGCCTCCATGGTTTTTTGGATTTGATTAGATACTATCACATGTTTGGTAAGGAGTACGGGAAGATTATAGCTCTGCTAATAGTTATGTTGAAAAACTATGCTTTTACTTGGACACAAGATGTTGAGTGTGCATTTGAAGAATCAAAATATGTTATATATACTACACCTATTCTAGCTATGCCAAATTTTGCCAAAACCTTCACTATCGAGAGTGATGCTTGAGGCAATGGACTTGGTGTTGTTCTCTTCCAAGAAGGATGCCAAATTGTGTTCACCAACAAAGCCTTTTGTAATAAGAATTTGGCGCTCTCTACTTATGAGAAGGAAATGATGGCCATTTTACATATAGTACACAAGTGATGACCATACCTACTGGGGAATCACTTTTACATCAAACTGATCAGTAGAGTCTAAAATATTTCTTTGACCAATGGGTCTCCAACCCATAACAATAGAAATGGGTCAACAAACTCATGGGTTATGACTATGAGATCACGTAAAAGAACAGTAAGGATAATATTATGGCTAATTCTCTATCTCACACATTTATGGATCAAGCTTCCCTTTCAGCCATTTCTATGCCTATTCCAAATTGGTTGGATGTTGTACAATAGGGATATGCCATTGACTTATTATCTTAAATAATTCAATATTTGGCCACTCACCCTTCTACTATACCACATTACTCCTGGAATGGTGCTTCTCTATGATACAAATGTCATTTGGTGCTTCCTCAGAACATAGATCTTCAACAAGTTGTATTCTATAAACTTTATGCTTCTTCTTCTGTAGGGCACTCAAGGTTTCTCTAAATCTATGAATGGGCATGACACAACTTATTTTGGAAGAGGATGAAAAAGGAAATTTAATAGATGGTGGCTAAATTTGATCCCTATCAACACAACGAGGGTGAAACAACACTCATCCCTAGGTTGTTTGAACCCTTACTCATCCCTACTATGATTTGGACAAATATTTTTATGTATTTCATTAAAGGACTCCCTAAATCTGGAGGGAAAATGGTGATCTTGATTGTGGTTGATCACCTCTCCAAATATAGTCATTTTTGTTGCCTCAACCATCCTTATATTGCCTCTACAGTCACATAAATTTTCCTGGACCAAATTTTCTATCTTCATGGCATTCTTTCATCCATTTGCTCAGATCATAATGCAACCTTCACCAGCCATTTTTGGAAAGAACTATTTCACCGCATCAACACCTAACTGAAGATGAGTTCTAGATATCGTTCATAAATAGATGGCTAGACTGAAATTGTCATCAAATGCTTAGAAATTTTCCTTCATTATTTCACTTTATAACAACAATATACGTGGGCAAAGTGGCTTCTTCTCATCAGATGGTGGTATAATACCTCCTACCACACTTCAATAAAAATAACTCCATATGAAACAGTCTATGGTCAAGCCCCACTAGTGTTCCTTTCATACACCCCTAATAGTTCATCAATTCAAATAGTTGACAAACTTCTCCAAACCCAAGATCATATTCTCAGTACCTTGTAGGACAATCTTCATATAAAACAAAATCAAATGAAATAACATGATGATTAACACCGTTTAGTGTGAACTTTTCAAGTAGGTGATATTGTTTTTCTTTGTCTATAGCCATAAAAGCAATCCTCCTTCAAACTCAAAGAACATCATAAGTTATCTCCCAAGTTATATGGGCCCTATAAAGTTCTTAAAAAGATTGGGTAAGTTGTTTATAATTTCACAATCCCACCTTCTTCCCAAGTTCACCCAATATTTCATGTCTCTTGTTCAAAAAAATTAAAAATAATAAAATAATGTTGGTCTTAGTTTTCCTTTCACGTGCTTCTCCTCCCATTTATTATTGTAGGATATTTCTTGATATAATAATTTTTTTTTTCAAATATTAAAAATAAAAAATAATAAAATTATGTCAACCTTAATTTTCTTTTTATTGATACGATTTTAGATACTTCTCTAGGTAATTATTATTATAGGGTGTCTTTTGATATAATTATCTAATTTAAATTAATTAATTAATATGAACAAAATAATTTAATATTCAATAAATAATTAATTAAATTAATTAATTGATAGTAATAAAACGTGAATGTAGTTTAGTAATTAATGAAATAAAATCCAACGCATGTTTTTAATAATGGTAAAAGTGAGTTTTTTTGAAAGAGGGACTCTATCTTTCACAAGAAAAACTATATACATGGTCTTTTAAATCAGTTAAAACAAAAATGTTTATAGACAAGCAACCAATAAAAATCTAACACTACAACCATAACAAATAAACGACACATTCATAAAAACTGTGCAAACCAAAGAAACATAAAGGATACTTCCAAACTTTATTCTTTTTGCAATCGAAGAGTCATATTAAGCGGAGATAAATCTTTATTCCATCGATCATTATTTTTATTATCCACAATAGTCCACTCCCCTCCCCTATTGTCACGGAGGGTATTTTCGTTATCAAGGGAGGAAGAAATCACTGCGACTAGTTCTTCTTCTTTCTGATCTAAGGCCATTTATTCTTCTAATTTTTTATTGAAAATATCCAATAAAGCTCCTCCCGATTGAACCAATGTAATTGAATCCTCATGATTACATGTTTGAGCTTGATTTCTGTTACCAAGGGAGGAAGAAATAACTGCCACTAATTCTGCTTGTTTTTGAGCCAAGGCCATTTCTTCTTCTAATTTCTATGAATTACTCTCTGAATCTTTGTACTTTTTAACTTTTTCCACAATATGATGCTCGGGGAGAGCCTTCTTCTACCAAGAGATCCTCGTTCTGTTTTTAAAAATATTGCATGAAGAAGCAAGATGACCTGTTTGATCAAAAAATTTACATCGGAAAGACAAGGTCTCATAGTAGAGAGATTGCTTCTAAGTTCAATCATGTACATTCAAATCAGTGAACTCAGGAAGCTCTTTAGAAACATCTAGATTAACTAGTATCCGAGCAACTGTAGTGTGATTAATGGTCTTGGGATCCATATATAAATATGTACCCAATGAAGTCTAAAATTCTAAGGGTAAAAAGACTAACCTTATCCAAATTGGTCTAACATAAAAGGCTTTAAGGTGAGAGTCGAATAATGAAAACCAAGATTTGAAAGCTAGGACATTATTATTCCAAGACAAAAAAAAATTCTAAAACACTAAATTCATATCCTCTACCAAATCCAAAAAATAATAAAATAGCCTTTTGCATAAAGAAAAATTTGTAAATTACCTTCCACTAAAGGATGCCAAATCTCTTTTATCCAAACATTCAAATCTAATAAAGAAGGCCATAAGTTGAGGAACTTGTAAATCATCCCCAAATCCGACAAATATTGTTCTCTTTCCTGGAGACTCTGAAACTGCTGTCCTTCAAAGGAGATGGAAGACTTCAATTCTGATGGTGCCAACGACTTAAAAATAGTCTTTGCCTTTGCCACAACCGCAACATAAGGAGTCTTGCCCCTTGTTTTCATAGACGCCCCTGAAGCGGATCTGTCACGCCCTGCCATATCCACAGTCTTCCCTTCCCGTCGGATGCCAGCCGAACCAACAAATGTATTATTGTTGACATTTTGTGTTGCTTTTGAAACTACCGATGCTGAACCATCTGCTGCCACCATTTCTCCTCTCTACCCTTCTGCATTCTATTATTTATATATCAAGGATCCATTTTTATTATCTATTAAAGAATTGCGCGTTCTGTAGTTTTTAAGATTTGAAGATTTAAAAAAAAAAAAAAAAAAAAAATTGTATTGATCTTTGATTAATTTATTGACGTTTTGGATCATAACATGTAATTTAATATGTGATAATTAATTAATTTATGACATGTTAATGATGGATTAATTACTATATTTATTTTAGATAAATCTACGTAAAAGATGTCGAGAAATATCATTCTTAAAATGTATATTGTATTTATATCACAAATATAGTATAATAAAAATATATCTAAAATAATATCTCTCTACATCTTTTACTTAATTTTATCAAAAATAAATAAGCTAATTTCTTGTTATATTTATATTATAATGAATAGTGAAGAGCAATAAATAGAAATAAATAAAATAGAAATTTTTAAGTGTATAAAAAAAATAGACATGGATTTTTTCAAACATGTTGATTAAAAAATAATAATTATACAAATTCTTTTTAACTTTTGATGACATAAATAGAATAAGCTCCTCAAAAATAATACCTCAATATCTTCTCCATATATATAATAAATAAATAAATAAATAAATAATTACATCATTATATAATCCATAAAAAGCAAAATATAAATGTTCAACTAATATATTTAATAAAAATATGACCATTTCAAAATTAACTTCATAAAAAAAAAATTATTTTTTATGATTTATCATAATAAAAAAGTCATTGTTCTAACTCTATCACAAGATTCAACCTTATTTATTATGATTTCTCATAGAAAAAAGTTCATTATTCTAACTCTACAAAATTTGGTTGAAATTCTATCACGTTGAGAAAATCATCTTTCTCCAATACATTTAGACAATTGTAATACATGACCATTGCCATAGAGTACACACTAGAATATTTGTATTTATAATTTTTTTTTTATTAAATAATTTTATATATTAAAAAATCTATATAATATATAAATTATTCAAAAAAAATGGTATGGAAGCATGCATCAAGTCAAATTAGGTTAAGCTTAGAAACTAGTCATAACAGAAACAAAAAAATATCACTAGGCCTCGTTTAGGAATGAGTTATAACAACAACATATAGTAATATTTTTTTAAAAGCATAAATAATCCAATTAATATGCAGCTAAACTCCTATTAAATATGTTTCCCACAAAAATGGTCCCACATGTATTATCTCATTCTTTCAAACCCTTTTCAAGTCCAACCATAGCATTGTTTTAAATTTACCATATGACAAACTCCTTGAAATTAAATGGATTTTCACATAGAATGAGATATTTCAAGAGGGCTTTGATTTTTCTTAAGTATTTATCTAAGCTTAGATTCAAATGACTTGAATATATTTGAATCGAGGGTACCCTCGATGTCATTGTTAGAATTACTAGCAGTTTCTCCAAAGGTATAAGGAGTGCAAGAAAATTTGTATATTTAATTTTTCATAATTTTATTTGGTAAGTGTTTTCTTTTCATTCTTGGAGTATATTCCCCTTTTATTGTACAATGTGAGCACTCCTTACTGCATGAGAATTAAAACTAACAACTCTACCTATGACCTGGGAATGATCACCAAATAACTACTTTTACCTCAACTGATGACTCCTCTACCATAGTATTTATGCTATGTCATGAGTGATGCCCCGTTATGCATCCATGTGGCATGCACTTTGAAAAAGTGTTGGTACTCACTTCAACATAAATGAAAGCAACAAGACTAACTCTATAACCTCTATGTATTGCCCCCAACCCCTTTGTAGTGGGTGTAGGGTCTATAAATTCAATGATTGCTCTAAATTTGGGGCATGTGCAAGATATTGGCCCTCTATTATACGATATCACATGAAATACCCTATCATTTTATGTCATCATTGTCCTATTTCTCTTTGTGAAGTAGTTGTTGAGACATCATAGTTATAGAAATTAGGTTAAATACTTGACTGAAAGGAGAGGTGAAACTAATGTAACTATTTCATAAAGAAACTAGAGCTATAATCAAGGATCATTTATGTCATCATTCTTTTTGATATCAAACTCAACTGCAAGAACATGTTTGTGACATCCATCAATGCATAATCAAAAGCAAATTTTTGAATATTTTTATACTAGTTTTGGCTCAACAATGATCTTTAGTATCATGTGTTATGGTTTAGTCTTGATCCAATCTCTTAAAATCATGGTCTTTGACATTATAGGCTTTGGTGTTTGGCATATTCATAGCTATTTTTTATTGAAATAAATATCACATTGTTCAAGCTTCTATGTTTTGTGAACTAACCCTATTAATGATACTTTCAACTGTTTAAGCTTATATGTGCATCTTTATAGGCACGCTAGTCTTTATAGTCACACTCCTAGGTGGTTTTGTAGATTTACCAACATGTATGCAGACTTCCTAGACCTCTTCTAGTCTTTCCTAGCCCTTTTAGCACTTACCCAAACTGGTTTTCCCAGCCTTCCCTATGAAGTACCATGCCTCATAGACCCTTTTTTGGGCCCCTTTTTGGCCTCTCCTAGGGTCTCATTTTCATTTTTTCTCCCTCTAATCTCTTATCATCTTCAATATATCGACAAGGACCCAACATCATTGAACCTAGTCATTCCCAGCCTAAACTTCAAGTCATTGATCCCTCTTTTCACTAGTATATAATATGTTATAATACATTGAACCACCATATCTCTTGGAGAGAATGTAGATATTGGTTGGGATTTGAATGCAAGTGGACATTGGACTACCCAAAACTATGTTGGAGTTATTGATCTTGAAATTTCTAATCACTATACACGATCCTTCATTAGGGGAAAATACGAAGGTGAACCATACACTTTGTAGTGAGAGTCATAATGGTTCCGTAAAAATAGGTTAATGCCCAAATGCCACACCATAAACTTCTGTTGAGTTTCTCGAACAACCTTTGTTGAGTTACTTATCTTGACAAATATTGTAGTCTAAGGAAATGTAAGCAACAAGTGAACAATATGAATAAAACCATGTAAGGCCCGTTATGCATCCATGCAGCACATACATTACAACATTGACACATAAAGAATGTAAGTGATCGCATAGACAAAACCCTTCTAGAAAGAATGCATATTTTTTTTGTTCATTACCAGAATATTTTCCCTTTTTAAGTTTAGGATGTGGACACTTATTGATACCTAAACATATATTTATGATGTGGCCTTTGGGAATTAACTTATATTTGCATGGCCAGTATGATTCTCAGTACAGAGGTGTATAGTTTACCTTCATTTTTATTACAGTTTTATGGCATCGCATGCCCGACATGCATTTTTGAGATTTGTTATTGAATTTAGTATTTATCAAGTTTTTTAATTGTTGAAGCTAATCCATCGTGAAGCTGTGGCTTCAACTATTTTTTTATTTTGTTTTGGTTTGTGGTTGAATAGATAAAAAAAAATACAATAATTAATATGTTAGTAATTATCAAAATCCGTTATACATAATATATTTTATAAGTATGCTTTTAAATTTTATTGTTGAAATTTCTAATTTTTATCATTTATTTATTTGTAATGATGCATTAAATAGTACTCATAAAACATTAAGCTAACTATTTGTAAATAATATGTTTAGTGTATCAAAACTAGCCACTATCTCATTTAACCCAGGCTAAAAGAGCTTTGCAGCTTTCTTTGAAGCGCTTATTTCAACAATATAAGTTGGTCAAATATAGCTCGTATGTGGTTCACTGTAACAACATATTAATTAAAGGAAAAAAAAATAAAAACTCTTGTTGGGATTTTGGTTTCTGCCTTCATGCCAGTAGTGGATGTCTGTGCGCCTAATTATGAAAAATCCATCATATCTACCATATCTTATAAGCATGTGTTTCGAGCTTTGGTCTATAAAAATCTAAATGATTCCATTTGTTGTCTACGCTGTTGCATTAAGCCAAATTGTCAAGCTAGCAGGCTAACTACTTGTCAAAAAATTACTTGTACCATCTAGCAGAACCGTTGATCGATGCAAAAGATGAAAAATGTGACGCACAGATAACACCTCCTTGCAGATATGTGGCATTATATGAGCGGCAGTAAACACTTTCGGTTTTTAGTTGGGATGGGAGACGAATATTGGGGGGTTTGTCACATAGAATTCCTCCGTCGTAATTATTTTGATTTTATTCTCTAGTTTTGAGCTCCAAAGGCTAAGGTTCGAGTCTTTGCATGACTGAATTGTGGTTCAGGAAACCCGAAAAATGTGTGGCAACCAGATATTCAGGGTTTCTGATGGAAGCGTGCCACATGGCACATGCTTAACATCTCTAAAAACAAGAACATGGAATCCATGCTCTAATTTGTCGAGAGGGATGAACTGCCCTAGCTGCAAATTGTCACTTAGCTTAAGTCAGTGAGTATGATATTGTCATGATCTTCTGCTAGAGAAACATAAACAATATTTATTCCTTGTAATAACACTGACTTGTGAAGCCATGTATTAAGGATGGGATTGTAGACAATGTAGTTACTATTTGAAGTATATAAATTGCATTGTAAAAATTAATTGTGTGTGAGAGTAAAAATATAATGTCAGTTTATATTTTTTAAGTTAATATTGAATAATAATGTGGGCATGTTTTTTAATGTTATAATAAAATTAATATGTTTTTTAAATGGGTTTAATTGAAATGATGGTTAAAATAAATGTCAAATTTCAAGTTAGAATAAAAACTGAATACACATATTTTATTACAGTTCAATATCACCTTGAATATTATTGTAAAACATTTTTCAACATAATTATATATATATATATATATATATATATATATATATAATTCAATTTTTCTTTTAGAAAAAAAAAAAAAAAAAACATACCATACAATTGAAAATGTTATTATATATCAAAAAAAATTAATCATTCTTAAAATTAATAAATTTTATTTTAAAATATTTAATATGTTAAAATTATATCCACGTACACATTTAGCTTTTCTATACCAACCACCATTTCCTAACAACATTCAATATTAAAAAGTGTCGAATTCTAACAATGATTCATAACATGCCCCAGAAAAATGTTATTTTGAGATCCGAGCTCCTATAAATGATAGACCAATAAAATAAATTATAAATACATTAAAAAATCTATTTGAAAGCTACATAAAAGTTAAATCTTGAGCACAAGGAACAAACAAAGTATGAAAAAACAAACTAACTATAATATTAATGTTAAATTATTGAAGGTTTTCGTATTTTATTTATCTATTGAAATTTTATTTTTCTATTATTTTAGGTTGGTTTTTATATTTTTAATAATAGTATAAGTGTTTTATAATATAAATGTGGGGTGGAATGTAATGGAGTGAGTCATTTATTTTTTTGTTTCACTTTAAATTTGATATCAATTTGATTGTCAAAAAGAAATTTCAAAATTTGACATCCATTTAACTGTCATTTTAAAGTTTTATCTTTTTGATTGGAGAACTCAATCCAAAAATTGTAATATCTTGACCATATAATAAAATTTTAAACCCCTATTTTTTTAAGAATTCTTTTTCCAAACAACATAATATAATCATATAAATAACATTTATCACAAATTAATAAGAAAAAATCTAATACAAAATATTTGAAATTAATATCTTTTAACACATTTCATATAAATATATTTTAAATATTTATACTAATTTATTATCTCATTCTAATATATATTTCCTTTTAAAACACCCATCCTTAAAATACCACGAAATTAAACAGTAAATGTCCCTTCGCCTTCCATTATCACCCCTGGTAACAATATCAATAATAATATTATTACAATAATAAAACATCTGCCTTAAAGCTACATATATGATAAATCTATCTAACAAAACATTTTGAAAACAATCTTCCGAACGAAAGAACCAAAGCAGTCAATCCATATTGTGTAAAAATAAAAACGCAAAAAAAAAAAAAAAAACAATTAATAATTATTTAAAAAAACAATTAATAATTATTTAATAACTCTGGGCATACTGGGTGTTGGGGAAGGTCTTATTAGTTACTAATAAGGCAACATGACATCATAGATGTTGAGATTGATACAACTTACCGGTCATATCTCATCTCTTTTCTTTGGAAAAAGCATGTATTTGATGCCTCAACAATTGTAGACAAAACAGAATCGCCGTCCACATTCTTGATCTTGTGTAGATGATTAAGGACAGGGAAGTCCTTGAGGCGATAAAAGGATTTAGCCAAATTATACATTTCCTCGAGAAGAGTCCAGCAGTCGCGCCTGAAATACAAGATCGTCTCAAAGCTCTCTACAATGGTTGCTACCATTAAGATACCCTTTATTGCCACGTTGTCTTTGCAAGTATTGCAATCGTCCATGACAGAGGAATGGGGTATCTACACAAAACGGATTGATTGTCATTAATTTCTAGAAAAATAAATGAACTGGAGTAAGCAAATTCTATCTGTGAAATTTGGCACAGAAATCGCACCTTTCTTTGAAACCCGCTTAAAAATTGTTGCCGAGACAATGGAGGCTGCAACATATTACCTAATTGGTTTAGTTTATATATAGACATGCAATAATTATAAAGTGTCTTACGGCTTGTTTAAAATTAGCATAAAATTGCATCTCGTAAAGATTTGTGATAAAATTTACACCCAAAAAAAAAAAAAAAAAAAACGCTTGAGGGAGAAATAACACTTACCGGACGCTCAAAAGCTTTATCTAGACGGTGGATAAGAAGATAAATATGAAATTCTCTGTTGTCTTGGTTGTTTTGAATTGGCTGTACGAGGTCAGATGTCTTAATGTAAAAATGACGAGACATGGCAGAATTAGTCTGTTCTGCCATTTTAAGAAGAATAGCATTTCAGCCTTCTGCTTCACTCATTACTACGGAAAATCTCAATTCTTATTTAGCTACCTAAATAGTATAGATAAAGCTTTGCCAGAGGGGGGCAATTAGAATTATATGACGTCGTTTATTCTTTGCCGGACAGAATCTCGTACACAAAAATGTACTAAGAAATTGGCAGAGTAGGGTATTAACGTTGCAACTAAATCCTACTTCGCGACGGCGGCAGCATCTGATATAGCACTCCGGGCAGTACGGACAGATGTGGAGGTAAATTTCAATTTGCTGTAGGTCTGATGGTGAATTTAGTGGTTGGTTCTGAGTAATCTGTAAGTTTCTATTTAGGTTGAATATTTTTTTTGGGGATTTCAGAGACCAATTATCTTTACATTTATACAGTCGAAAGAAATAGATAATAATGGCCCCGATATAGACACCCCACAACGTCACCTCACTTTGAGTCAATGACATCGCCTACTCCTTATATATAAAAAATTGATCTACTGTGTATTGTTAGTGAGGACACTCTGCACATAGCCGGGAGGTCGGAGGTCGAATCTCATTGGAAACGCATACGTGCTTCTAACGATTTTTTTGGTCGAAAACATACGTGATGTTTACCCCAGCCCCCAAGAGATGTATACCACCAGGCAAACGCTTCCAAAACAAAGGGAACCACCAAAAGATAGAATGTCTGGTAGGGAAAAAGTAATTGAAGAATAACCTTTAGTACATTTCAAAAGCTATGTGAGTGCGATCAGAAAATGACTAAGTGACATGACTTCAGTTTCTTTTTTAATTCCATTCGAAGTAGTCATGTCTAAACAGAATATGATTTACTCTCTCTTTGCTTTTTCCTCCGAGACGCGAGAACCCCCTTTGGAATAAAGTGCTGGTTTCTCTTCTCTTTAGATGATTTATGCTTCTCTTTATCTCGTCCGGGTTGTAATAAAGTGTTAGATTCTCCTCTTTCGAAGATTTATGCTTTTTCTTTATCTCGTCCGTGTTGCAATGTTTTACAATCTAAAAAACGCACCACACAAGTGTATATTTATGAGAATTTTCGTTAAGTTTCGAATACTAACCCATTCTTTTACGGCATGCGTAATGCTGTAGAAAAAGAAGAAAGAGGAAACTATGGTTGTACGGGTTCAAGGCTCATAATTTAACATATATTATGCCTCAGTACGAAGTATTTACTCTGATTAAAATTTTGTTTATGGATATGGTGGGAATGACCGCGTGATGAAAAATGAGGTTGGAAGAGGCTGTATTTAAGAAGTAGGTTTTATTATATATAATATTTTTTAAAAAATTATCATAATTATATTATATAAAAAAAATTAAATTTTCTTAATAAATTAAAAATAAATAATTTATATTAATAAAATAATAAATGTATATTATATTTTTATATCATTAATTGTAATCTAATAATTTAAAACAATATTTGAAATCATAAAATGATATCATATATATATTTATATATAAAGTTGCAATATGATTTAAATATTTTTCTTAATTTAATGTAAATATATTTAAATAGTCAGAAATTTTTGGAAATTTTTTTTTTCCTATTTTTTATTAGATGTTTCAAATTATTAGTGTGATTTATCACTATTTTTTTTATTTATTAGATGTTTCAAATTATTAGTGTAATTTATCACAATTTTTTTTATATTAATAATAGATCAAACTTGATGATCTAATAAAAAACAAGAAAAAAAATTATAAAATATAAAAATAAAATATATAATTAAAATCAAATTTAAAAAATATTATTATATTTAAATAATTCTATAAATTTATTTAAATATTAAAAATATAATCCAAATCAAATTCAATATTATTTTGATTAAATAATCATTTTAAAAAATAATAAATAATTTCAAATTGTCATATTATTTTTTAAAAATTAATTTAATTTAAAATTTAATTAATTATTTTACATTTATATATCCATTAACACAAATTAATTAAATTAAAGGTATGAGAAAAATACATTAATAAATTAAAATAAAATATTTAAACAAAAATATTATATATATTATAAAGTTCATTAACATTTTATTAATTTTCTTAACAAATGGCATTGTTGTTGCCATTGCAACAAAATATATACCCGTTTTAAATTGTGTCATTGTACGTTGTTCTTTCAGCACGTTTAACCGTAAAATGGGAATTACTTATTACATTTATTCTCTCTCACACACACATAATTGGCATTCAAATGGTGTATGTCACTTGGGTTGACGTGTGTTTTCATTCAATGGACCTTAATGCACCTTAACCTTTAACAAAATAAAAAAATTGTTTCACCATTCTTTTGTTTTGTTGTTAATTTATAAATATTTCATAGATTCAATTTTTAGTTTTCTTTCCATTTATTTTAAATCATGTCTAGTTTGATTTGTCTCGTCTACATATTTGATCCCTCACAATTTTCTTGAGCGAGGAATGATGGTGATGGTGGTGGTGGTGGTGGTGGTTGGTTTAAATATATGTATTTTAGAGTTTTTGAAACTAAAAGATTAATACTTGTTTTAGTTTTTATTTAGTTTAGTTTTAATTTTAATTTTGTTTTATTTAGTTAGTTTATTTTTTCATTTTAAAGTTAAATTTAAATTTATGGATTCATACATTTAATAAATAAAATAAATTGGAATTTTAAAAATATGTCTCTTTAAAAAATTTAGAAAATAATTTTTCCTTTTAAAAGTTAATGTGTTTGGGAGCCTTTAAAATATATATATATATATATATATATATATATATATATATATATATATATATATATATTATAAAATCCAAATAGATTATGTTTTAAATTTGATTGTTTTAAAGCTCTCAAAACCAAAAAATAGTGTTTTATTCTCTCTCTCACACACATACAAAATTTACTATTTCAATTAAAATTTGAACAATTAGAATTTGTGTTTAAGAACTTGAAAATAAAAAATAATATGTTTTTTTAAAAATATATAGATTTATTATTTTAGGAGTTAAAATAGATAAAGTTGTATTTTTATTTTATATTTATATATTTTATAATTTCAATAATTTTTTTAAAAAAAAAAGTCTATTTTAAATATTTATATTTTAAAATTTTATTAAATAAAATAAATAGTTATTGCTTTAAATTTATGTATATTTAAATTATACAATTTTGTGTGTATCAAATATTTGAACATTTAAGTTTTCATTTTTCTTTAAATTTATATATTTTATAATTTCAAAAATAAAATAAATTAAATGAAAATTTTATAATTAATTTTAAGTTTTATATAACAAATAAACAATTAATAAATTTGAAATAGTAATAATTATAAATACCATACTTTCAAAAATGAAACAAACAGATTTTCTTTTAAATCTATGGATTTAAAATTTAATCAAAAATTATATATTTATATTCTCCTTGAAATTTAGATATTTTAGAGCAACATAGTTTCCTTTATTAATGTTTGAAGACTTCCAAATTGAAATGGGCTAATTTTTTATTTTGATTTGAATTTACAATTTTTTTTCCTAAAAAAGACAAACATTCTAGGTGACATTTTGATATTTACCCTGTGTGGGTGTGGGGGTTGAGGGAATGGTAGCACATGAAGGATGTTCATTGTTTGTATGCAATGTTTTTAAACAAGGTCAATATATTTTTTGTTTTATCCTTACCTGATATAATATGGATATGCGTGTTGTGAGTTAGAAAAAATAAAACCTTGGATTTTATTTTTATTTTATTTATTATTTTTTTTATATGTTTAATAATTTTGTTGTAAATAAAATGTATGTTGTTTTCAAATTTTTATAAATGTTTAAAGAAATTTTGAAAGAGTTATTATATATATAAAGTTATGAAATTATATGTGTGTGTGTTTTATTTACATTATGGATAAGATGTTTGCTAATATTACATATTTAAATGTGTTCAAATATTATAGAAGTGATGAAAATTGAATATAATTATCGTGTATACTTATTTATAATGTGTATTTATTTTAAAATCAAATAAGATATTTTGAGAATAAAAATGAAACTATTGGTAAATAAAATTTTTATTGATTTAATTTTAAATAATTATGAAGACAAAATAAAAATTTATCATGTTTTATCTTAGTTTTTTATTACTTTTTAAAAATCTTTTGTTTAATTATTTGATGACATTTTATATTTTTGATGCTTAGAAAAAATAAAAGATTGAAATTTGATGAGATATGTATATTCTTAAAATATTATAAGTATTTTTTATAAATATTTTAATGATTCATATTCATATATATTTTAAAATGTTTATAATTATTTTAAAAAAAAAATTATTATATCATTTACATAGAAATACTTTTTGCATGCTATGTTATCATTATTTTATGAAAAATAAAATAACATGTTTGGTGTTTGATGTTATCTATAATGTACTTTACATTTTTTAAGTTGAAAAAAAATAATTAATAAATTATTTTATAGATCTATCGATATGATCTAGGCATGCTTATTGAATACAATTCAAGGAAATTCATTAGAAAAAGTTTGGATTACATGCCACTATTTTTAATTAAAAATTTATGTTTTTTTTTAAATAGTGAAATTAAAATATTCATGATTAATTTAAATTTAATATATCTACTTTTGTTATGTAAACATTTTTAATGTAATTTAAAAAATATATAAATAAATATATTAATATTACATTTTATTTCTTTACTTTAATCATATATATATATATGATTGAAGGAATAATTTAAAAAAAAATCAAAAATCAAAACTTTTTTGAAAACACATATTACACCCTCAACATAACTAAAATATAATTGAATGCCAAGAACGCAAAATTTCCAGTAAAATGGTGCATAAAACTAAATCCATGTGATTCAAAATGTAGTTGTCACATGTTTAATCAAAACTTACCGCCTATCATTTTCTATGTTTGATATATAATTTTTGAAAAAGTAAACATTTTTTATTTTTTTTTCAAATGTTTATGAGAGTGAGAGTGAGAGAGAGAGTGAGTGTGTGTGAGAGAGAGAGGGAGCGAGAGAGAGAGAGAGAGATACTATGTCTAGATTAATAATGGAACAATACGGCTAGATGTGTTTTTTTTGCCCATTACACAGAATGTTTGTTGGAACTATATTCATTGATTTGTCATGTTTATTTTGTATTTAATGTGCTTGGGAGGTAATGCTGGTGGTTTTATTATTAAAATATATATATATATTTTTTTAACAGAGAAATTTTTAATATAAAAAAATAACATATCATTGTATATATGTATATTAATTAAAAAAATTTATAAATGAAATGTCTGTTTCTTTATAAGTTTAGATAGATGAATTTTAGTTTAGAATTTTGTTTTTTCATAATCATAGTTCAAATTAATGAAATGGATGTGAATATATTTTATTTTTTAAATGTTGAATTAAAAAATATTTATATTTGAAATGATGAAAGGATTAATCAATGCATTATTCAATATTTAATATTACATTTTTTTCAAATTTTAATTATAAATTAATGAAATTAAAATTATGCATGTGGTTAAATATCCAAAGAATTCAAATATATATTTCCCAAAGCCTTTTGATTATGATTATTCATCTTTTAAACCCATGAGGAATAGTGTTCCTATGACTACCATCAATGATAATATTAAGCCATTCAGTGAACCCATTGAGGATCTTAGTGTGCCTTCCCAAGAGATAGTATCCCTAATGCATGCAATAGGGACCTTACAAATAAAATTATGTGATATATCTTTATACAACATTGCATATCAATCTTAGGTTGATTCTAATGTTATACCCAAAAATTTCATAGTGTGCAAGATCCTCAAATCACCAATACCCCATGACTTCATGATTCCCACATTCTAATTATTTAATGGGAGTGGTGGTCCTTATTTGCGTCTTAATTATAGAGTTACTTATATTGGTAAATATAAATCTAATGATACAATATTTCTTAAAACATACCATAGAATCCTAATGTTTACACTTTAGATTTGTTTTATTATCTTCATATTTTCTCTTCACATACATATCTTAAGTTCGAAGAAATTTTTTATCACTATAAATTCATGTCATAAGGGACCACATGTTACATTTTAACATCTCCCCTCTCTTCAAGAAGGAAAATATGAACTAGAGTAAATGATTATAGCTTGAAATTTAAATATTTTATGCATCATTTGATATATCAACCAATGAACCTGGAGAAAGAATCCATTTTTTTAGGTGTCTCATATTTCATTTCAAAAATAAATTCCTTTATCATACTTGATAATTTTTCAATTTTTTCGATTGTAATGTTATGTCATTAGAAAATTAACCTGTATATTCTCAAAATCTTTATCATATTAATATATATACTACTATCTAGTCTTTAGTACTTGACAATGACAAGTTTGACACACATGTACCACACATAACTTTAGCACTCAAAAAATACTATAATTTTCCATCCTCTTATACGTGCATGATATTTTGATTCAACCCATTTATTTAGTCATTATACACCTACAAGAACATCACTATCTATTTCGAACTTGCTAAACATGATGCATAGAGATCTTCAGTCTCTTAGATTAGTCCATCGATTATAGTCATTATCACTAGTTGATAATGACATGTGTTTCTAAGAATTGACACACTAGTAGAAACAAATATTTTATCAAATTAAACCCATCCTTAGGGTCATCCCATTAACCTATCAAGTTGTTGTAATTATGAATTATAAAAATGGATCCATATATAAAAATCATTGTTTCATTCAAAATGACTTGACACTTATCCATTATACATGTATATAGTATTGTAAAATGATCTTAGTTTACCATATTATTACCAATTGTCAAGCTTATCACTCAGATTAGTCACAAGATAATTTGAAAGGACTTAAAATCTAAGTGAAATCATGCACTATCAAATACCAAACCAAATCATTCTCTGTATAAACATAATAAAGATGCATAATGACATAATCACACTAAGGTGGGATAACTATGTGTGGATTGATTTCCATCATTAGAGATTTGGATACATAGGAAGTGACTAATTAGATGGTTGCAAGTGATTGGGGTCAACTCAACCCATTACACTTCCCCAATTTTTATGGATTTATTTCCATCACAAGAACATATAGTGTTTCAAGGTAAAGGAGGATAATTTATGATTGTTTCATGCATCATCAAGGTTCAAAATCACAAACATGGAGAAATAGAAGATGATCAAAGGTGAATCTGCAATCTCTTTGCTTCACTTTTGCATAAGTCAGTACCAAACGTAAGGTCCACATCAACTGACAATATTAACCTAATCCCATAGAACATACCTAATGTAAGAACCATATTAGCTCCTTTCATATTTTCACTTCTATAATAAAGTCATAGTCAAATAGTTAACCAAAAAAAATCTAAATGCTGCGATCTCTTTAGAAATTTAAATATTTATAATATGCCCTTTTCAAATAAAACTAATAAATCTTGATCTTTCACATTAAAATGTATGTTTGAATTCAATGTATTTGATCTGAATTGCATTCCAAAGTTTATATCTTAATTAGATTATTAAAACCCATTTACCTAAATTTGTGTAAATAAATTAATAAAACTCTTATTTCTACTCCTCTAACCAAAATCCATTTGTCCCAAAATAATACATCTTCAACATGAGCTAGGAAAAGCATGACACATAACTAATCATATATCTTCCCTATGTAGATAATGAGACCTACCTAAATTTTATGATTCTCTAAGTTAAATCATAAGAATAATTGTGTAGAAGAAGTTAATTGTTCTACCTCCTATTCATCTTACATAGTATCCATTAGTTAATTTAGATTTAGATATTGCTATGCCTATCATGTAATTCATTATAATTCAACTAATAGGTACTTAGATTTTAAAGATAAAATCTCAGATATTATTTTTTTCACTAAGGATAAAGTGGGGTTTTTTAAAACTAGGGACCCCAAACCCTAGATGACAAACATACGGGGCCTTATTTGCTAGATACCACTTTAAGACTATAAATACAACAAAACAAGCCAAATGAGTACAACCAGCCTAAAAGTAGCTAGAGAACAACCGATCAAGGGAATTTTAAGGATCATGCCCTCAAACTTGAAAATGAAACAATCACTAACAAATAGAAAGAAACAAACAATATTGGCTAACAAGCTATATCAAACAAAAAAATATTATAATAAACTATTTTATAAGAGTCTCTCTTTTTTAGTTTTCTATTTGAGATCTAAGATACATGATTAATTAATCCAATTCCTTTTCACCTCTTCCTTTCTTCCCTTTCAGTAGCTTTTACCCATTCCCCTCTTCTAGATTTGGTAATATGGGGATGGATAACTCCAATGTAGCCTCTGGTATTTGAGCTATTAGAGTATCTATTAATCCTTCCCCTAAAACCAAGGAAATAAAATTTGAAGATTTGACACTTTTCTCTATGTGAGTTTTAGAAACTACCACTAAGTTATGATCAATCTTTTGCAATTCTAATTCTAGTTTCCCCTTCCCATCAGGGTTTGTGGTCATTGATTCCCCACCCTTGACTAAATGTTACACCAGTGTTTTTGGAACCATTTTCGGTTCATCTTCCCCTAAATCTTGATTTCATTCCACTCTCATATGCTCTACATTTACATATACCCACTAATTATTTCCTCTCTTATTTTTCATGATAGGATAATAATTTATAAGATATCCTATGAGGAAACATATGTGACATCTAAAAAAGAGGCCCTTATAATCTATCAGCCAAATGTATGTTCTATTCCTCATAACAAAATCCACCTCAGTTAGGAGTTATTTAGAGAGATCAACATATGAAAAAATTAGGCATAAGTGGAATACCCCTATTCAATAGTCATAGAATTCAAAAACCAATAATTTCTAACAACATCATTAATAGCATTTAGAACCCCATCATTACAAAACTATAGGGGAAGGTCTGGAAATCGGATCCAGATAGGTTTTTTATTAAACATTTTAGTGTGGGGGTTAAAGTTGGGATCCTAAGATTTAAAAAGTAACCAATGTTTATCCTAGTTCCATAAGTGTTTAAGAACAAGATATTTATCTATTACATAATTAAAAATAATAATGAAAATACCTTTTGCACATGGGTGAATGGTAATTTTGACATTAATAAGGGTTTGTCATCTGTAAGTAATCCAAGCATGAAGATCATGAAGAGAAGTACAAAAACCCTAAAACCTGTAGATCATTCCAAGCTTAGATAGGTGTTTTTCCATACCCATAATCAGTTCAAGAGATTTGTTTTCA
Organism: Torreya grandis; assembly: GCA_037957365.1. Taxonomy (NCBI): domain Eukaryota; kingdom Viridiplantae; phylum Streptophyta; class Pinopsida; order Cupressales; family Taxaceae; genus Torreya; species Torreya grandis. The sequence goes on along the minus strand of JARHVA010002986.1, from coordinate 1,233,928 downwards.
AAAGTAATAATGGGATTCACTGTTGTTGGGGATAAATATTTAACCCAAGTAATTTTGTTAATGTTGCATCTGTATATGAAGGATGCAACTGAGGTTGCATTATAACTACCTCCATTACCATGAGATCACAACTTTTAATTTCCTTAGGTCTCATTAGAAGTGGAACCCCTATTTGATTTTATAGACCTAAATATATTATTCTTATCATGGCTGATGAAAGATGAAAACCCTTTATCATTATTGTCAGAAAAACATTGGCTGTAACAAATGCCAGATTAGAAACCCCTGCTCTTACTCTAGCTCCTTTCATGCTTGTAGTCACTTCCTTTATTATGTCAGAAGTCATCGCCTTCACAAGATCATAGCATTTAAGGTTCATGTTTATCATTTAGTTAGTTTAAAATCATTGATCTTATTAATAAAGGTGACAATGACATTGATACACATCCTAATTACATAAAGACATATCCCAAAATAGAGGAACCTACTTCAATATATTTGCCATCTCCTAAGACAGAGGTACTTACTATAGTAGATATGACATATTTTAAAAATATAAAGGAGTTGTTTAATGATGAGTTTTCTAAGAATATGTTACATAAAAAATATTTTTCTAAGAGAGAGATGCATCAAAAATAATCCCATAAGTGAAACAAACCTAGGAATACTAGTGACATAAATTAGGATTCAAAATTTTCCACTTTGTTAAGTTATGAAGGAAATTTGTAGAAAAAATAATGTTCATGGGTCTTCCATCTAAAAAAATTAAGATACGTGTCCACTATTATAATTTGGATAAGTATGAAGCTGACCAAAATAAAAACATCCATATTTCACCCACTTTGCTTAAGTGGAATTCTCTATTAAGAACCCTTTTTTAAAAATAAATGGTTGTAACACTTGATGATTCTCATGATCACATTACATTCAATTTTTAACTTGATCATGTTACCATTTCCATAGATATAAAAAATAAAAGATTATAAAAAACATCATAGTGTAGATATAGTTATATCTCAAAAGTGATTACCTAAGACAACATATGATAGTGATGATGTTACTAAAAAACTAAAAGAATCCAGAAAATCATCAACTAGCATTAAAACTCCTAGAAATTAAAATGAATATTATGATTATAGTGATGCATTTAAATTGTTTCATTTTGACAATAATGATATGTTGATGTAATTCCCATCCTATTCTACAATAGCATTCAAAGGGTTTTGGCCTACATATTGCTTCATTAGCCTTTTTTCATGCAATACGAACTTGAATTAGATTTGATACTATATGTAATCTACACATTATTATCATATATGATAGATTCATCTCAATAATCATTCAAGCAGGTCTTATTATGGCTAAATGATTATGGCATTCTTACGATAATACCTTTCAAATTTAACATTCAATCAAATGATGATCAATGAATAGAAATGCATAATAAGTACCACTTGAATGTGCTAACTAATAGATTTATATAATAGTGTTTTAACTCAACCTAATGGCATAATGCACTTATCATCCATAATTTTTTGATCTTCCAGTCCTAGGATTGATAACATTGTCAACTAGGACTTGCCCACTAGATATATTCTTGTCTTGGTCCTAGTTGAATGACACTATGAAATAAATGTGATTACCCAAGAATGGATCCATTTGCTAGCATGAATTTAAACCATTTAAATTTTTTTTGATCTTGCCTCATTATTCAAATAGAATTACACAAAAAAATCATGTCATGAGGTAACTTAAATTAGATTTTTTAATTATGTAAAGGAAAATTTAAGGGTCTAATGAAGCACACACTAATAAAATATCATAGAAAGGAAACATATATAAATACAATGAAATTGATTTCCTTATTTAATAATGTAAAATATATTTCTTTGAAATACTAATTAGATGATGAAAATACAACACATTAGATGGCTTGGAAAAAGACAAAATCTACATTGACTCATGTTAAATTATATTTTGGAAAAATTAAAAAAGGAATGATTATTAAGACAATAGAGAGATAAAAATGGAAGGATGTGTTTCATTTAACCCACTTTTCAATATTGAACTTGTCAAAATTTAGTTCTTTAATTATTCTATACCTACCAAAGTTGGTCAGTGGATTGAGCACAATTAGAATAGAAAGATGAAGATGCATAAAAGATGTACATAATAGAAGGAAATACGAAAGGATAAAGGATGTTGGTATAATAAGTTTCTCATTCCCCTCGTAGGCATGTTTTTCTCCTAGGTTCTAGTTATATTTTGTGAGTGTGAAATATTTAATATATTTATCTAGTTCTAACTGTAACTTGCTTGGAGGATGAGAAATGTGGAATTTTGGTATGTGTTATTGTAAAAGATTTACTAAAATAACTACCATGGACAAGAGATATGGATATAATAACTCATGTTGGAGAAATATAAATAGGGAATTATCCAAATAGAATATCTTGTTTATGCCTTACCATAATTTAAACAAAAACTAGATTTAACAATTGCACAAATTATGATCTCAGGCTAAGAAACTACACCTATTTCTAAATCCAAATGGTATAGTATTGACTGATGATGGTGGTTTATAGACTAGTGTCTATAAATGGTTACAATAGAATATTATTTTTGAATCAAGTATTTTAGCCTTGTGAATCTTCCCGAGTAACTAGCAAGTGTGGAAGAGCCAAATACTTGACCTTTTTATATAATATTAGCTCTAAAATTTCCACCACTCAAATATGTTGGGTTATTTAATGGTAAAAATATTTATTCCATGGAAATATCTAAGAAAGGGTCACAATTAATTGAATTAGAGTTACATAAATTTTATGTAATTATGATCTTAGAATTCTTAATGACACTTTATGAACAATGTATCCAAATTGTACATCACATGCATTACTATAATGAAATACAAATTAGTTTATAAATTTTATTCTTTCACTATTTTAATCATAAACAAAGTAATCAACTATTGGTAATAAGGATACAAAACTATTTAGAGTTTAAAATAAACATCAAATCTGATTTTAATTGAAATGTAATTCAATCCATTTTTAACAAGGGTGTATGCTAAATTTCATGTGGCATTTTTCACTTGGTCAGTATTTGTGGTGGCTGGGGAAGTCTGTGGAGGTGAAATTTTTTTGGACTTTGAGGGAAGTATTACACACTTTCATAGTCTTTAGTAGTTTAAATTCATTTAAATCTTGAAGGAGTCTAACCCTCATAAAAAAATGAGGCAGTTGCATCTCATCACGTGGATTTTTTTTTGTGATTTTACACTTCATCAAGTTGTGAAGGAAAATTTTATTAAACATAATGTTTATGGAGCTTCCATATAACCAAAGGAAGATACATGTTCACTATCAAAATTTGGCTAAGTATAAAATTGACCAGAATAGAAACATGTATGTTTCACCCACTTTGCTTAAGTACAATGTTATATTAAGAACCCTTTGGTTAAAATAAATGGTTAAAACACTTTCTAAGTCTCATGATCACACTATATTCAATTTTAAAACTGATCCTATTACCATTTCTAGAGATAGAACAAATAAAACACAATAATAATATCATAATGTATATATAATTATATCTCAAAAGTGGTTACCTAAAACAACACATGGTAGTGATGATGTTATTAAATATCTAAAAGAATCCCAAAAATAATGAACTAGAATTAAAATCCCTATAAATGAATATGAAGATTATGATTATAGTGACATGTCTCAATTAGTTTATTTTGACGATAATGACATGACTGATGTAATTACCATCTTATTTTTTAGTAGCATTCGAAGGGTTTTGAATTAAAATTTGATTTCTTTAACCTTTATTCATGTATTATGAACTTAAATTAGCTTTGACCCTCTATGTCAGCTATACATTGTGATCATATGTGATAGATTTATCTAAATAATCATTCAAGCAAGTATTATCACTGATGAATAATTCTTTCGTTCTTACAATATGAAATTTCAATATTAGAACTCAATCAAATAATGATCAATGAATGGAAATGTATAATAAGTACCACCTGAATGTGCTCATCAATAAAATTCTAAAATAATTTTTTAACACAACCTAGCATCATGATTCCCTTATCATCCATAGTTTTTTTATCTTTCAATCCTAGGATTGAGAACTTCATCAACCATGATTTTCTAACTAAATATATTCTTGTCTTGGACCTAGTTGAATGATGTGATGAAAGAAATGTGGTTACTCAATAAGGGACCTCTATAAATTTATTATGATCTTGCCTCCTTATCTAAATAGAATTAGATAAAAAGATCATGTCATTAGATAGCTTAAATTGGAATATTGAATTAGGTAAAGGAGGTTTTAAGGGTGTAATTTAGGGCATAATAATAAAGTATCATAAAAAGGGAGAATTTATAAATGAAGTGAAATTTATTTCCTTATTTGATAATGTAAAATATCTTACTTTTAAATAGTAGATAATAAATGAAAATACAACACATTGTATGGCTTGGAAAAAGATAAAATATGCATTGACTCATGTTAAATGTTTTTTTAAGATATTAAAAAATGAATGATTATTAGGCCATTGGAGAGATAAATAAGTAAGGATGTATGTTCAATGTCATGTGTCATTTTTTCACTTGATATTACTCTTTATGGTGGCTAGGAAAGTCTACAGAGTTTAAAAGTTTTTATACTATGAGGGGATCACATTACACTTTCATAGTCTTACATATTTTTAATTTTTTTAAAACATGAAGGAATCCAACACTTTAATGAAATTTAGGCCATCACATCTCACCACATGGCACATTTTTCATGATTTTGATCTTCATCAAGTTATGAAATAAATTTATATTGAACATAATGTTCATGGGACTTATGTTATAATCATCTACATATGAGATGTCCAAGACCAAATATAGGAATATTAAACACACAACTTTGTTGAAACAATAAATCACAATGAGAGTATAAATTCAAATATCATGTATTAGTGAAGAAGGTTGCTATATAGACCCTAAAAAAAATCTTATTGTCACATACCCAAGTTAAAGGGCTTAACAAGTTCTTTGTGCAACAATATATGGACTACAAGCTAAACAACCTACTGAACTCTACACTAGAAAAATTGCTATACTATAATACTCCACACAATCCATCACAAATGCCTTAGAAAAAAGGTCCTTATATAGCTAGATACTAGGTATTGATCCACACCCATTTATAAATGAGAATGCAAATCATTTGACAAGTGAATAGTAAACCCATGTACAACATGCCAAGCCCCACATGTCAACATTGGTTGCCAAATGAATAGTGTAATTATGTTTACTACAAACAAACATGTGCATGTGTAACTAATAAACTCATTATTACACATAAGTGACCTAGTTATTTCAAATAAACAAGCTTATTATATATGTGTAGGAAAACCTTATAATGGATAAAAAAACCTAGACCAACAACTTCTATCTAACAAAGGAAGGGATGTCTCCACTATCAAAATTTGGCTAAGTATGAAACTAACCAAAAGAAAACAAGGCTTAACTTTAGCATGATGTGACCAGCTCTAATTACTAATAACCAAATGAAAAGGAAATAAATTTTCAACAAAGTATGATAAATATCCTAAACCTGAAGGGCTTAATAAAGTTATAAGTCAAAGCTATCTATCTAAGACACTTAATAAGAGAAATATTATTAATAATTTTGGAAAGGGTTACAAGGAAATAGATTAATCCTAAGTATTTAGAATTTTGACAACATTCTACCTAAGTAAAATGCATTCAAACATGGAAAATGCATGATGGTGCCTACAAGGGTGACTTAAGGAACTGGACAAGGATCCTTCTTACCTAAATAATTTATAGAATACTAAATGGGATATAGTTAATATGTTCGAGACTAGTATAGGAGAATGTATTACAAATATACATGGCCCACACAAGATCACATAAGTTGAAATATGCAATTCATGATGAGATCACTAAGGATTATAACTACTAGCACAATTCATAAATTATGTGTAACAACATAATAATGTTTTCAAGGAAACATACACATATAAAATGTCTTAGATATACATAGTAAAATTCATATGGATTGATCACTAAGGGAATCCTTATATTTTTCAAATCTATATCTAATTTAAGGAAAGTTGATGTACAAGTGATCATACATGTCATATAAAATTATTGGTTTGGATAAGGACATGGTTTATAAAAACACATTAAAATAAACACACATTGGTATAATGCAATTTATACAAAGCAAATAGTAAACAACCACATCAAACATCCATCAGTTTTATGTTCCTTTAATTTTATAATATGGATTCATATCATAAGACAAATGATTTATAAGTTGAGGTAGACAACATACAAATATAAATTTTATTTATTATAAGCTTAATAAATAATCCTATTCATGATAAATACTATCAATATAGCTTGCTAAATATTTTAGATAACAAGGATTTTACTCCTAAATAGGGACTCATATATGCACTAACATTTCAAAAACATTTTTAATAATGTATGCATAGTACTATAAACATTTTTCACAACATTATAAATTCATCTGAATATTTTTTTCTCTGTTGAAATGGATCAAAACATAGTTTATCCTTCATTCCTTAATTTTATAAAAATAAAAATTCAAGTAAGAACATGTTCACCATTTTTTATGAGGTTACTTGTCCATTAACTATATTCTTAATACTTCAAATAGAAACTAATAAAAGAGATGATTTGGTGTCATATTTAACAAAGACACCCTCACAATAAGTGCATATTATCCATAAGATGGTGTCAAAGAATCCTCTAATTGAGCTATTTCTTATTTAGTGACTAACCCACTATATTCTGAGCCAACCTTCTATTCCCAATTGATTCTAAGACATCCTTTCATTTCTTATCATTCTATATTAATTAAACAAGTGAGAAAGATAATAATATTATATGGGATTAAAATCTAATAAAACAAATCAATACTAGTAAACACTAAGGGACTATATACCATTAGAAAAATCATAAATAAGATAATAGAGGTCAAATGGAGAAATAAGAAAATAATCAAATAATCAAGTCTTGAATGGATTATAAAGAACATAGGGTCCCAAAACCCATAGTAACTCAATATATAAGAATTATTAAGATAGGTATACATGAAAATTAATAAATAGTTTGTAATTGGTGGAGGTATTTCACCCCATGGGAGACAATGTCCCCCAAGGACACTTGTTTAAGACTTACCCACCTCTCCCTCACCCTGGCAGATGCCTCTATGATACATATAAAAGAATACTTAGTGATACTAATAGAATAAATAGACATAATATTTATTATTAATCTTCCTTAACCCACAAAAATAAATCATATAGAATGGAAATAAATAAATTAAAATGAAGGAGAATCACATAAACTAAAAAAAATTCAGCCATTATTTTGCAAAAGTTTAAATCCTGAAAGGATTGTTAGTAATAAATATCAACTCAAAGATCACAAACTAAATTTCATACTTCAATAAGGGGATTGAATAAAAATCAGTCATAAGTCTTATATAAAAAATATAATTTTTCCTACAATCAAATAATAAATAAATTTAATGCCAATCAAAACACTTCTTAAGACATTACTTTTATCATAGTAGAATGTTATGATTTTTCTTCTGAAAAATTAATATTTATCTTTATCCATTATCCTTTTATCCTTGAATCCATGTATTCCACCAAAAATGGTTGTATTTTTTAATATATTATTCCTTATAATATCATTGACTTATATTTTTCTCCTCTTCACCAAAGATCTTGTTTTTCAATTAATAACATGTGTGAAATTTGTCCTTGTGTTTATATATATGTCTATTGCATTAGAGATTTCAGTATAGTTGCATTATTTCAAGGAAAATAATAAGAATTTGAATGATTTATCTCTTTGTATCTTGTGATTTATTCTTCTAACTATTGGGTGTGGCTTTCTGCCTACTTATAGACAATTTATATTTATCATTAGGATTGAAGTCCCTTACATTTATTTTTTGCATATAATGTGCTTCCATCTCAGATTTGGAATATTTACATGTCACATGCCATTTTTTATTTTGTTCTTATGTGTTTATGACCATGTGTTTGTACCTTAAAATTCAATCAACCCATTTAGATTTAATTTAGGATTACCAACTGCCCAAAAAATCACATGTGGTTTATCCTACTATATGTAAGATAGATTTCCATCGCTGGAGATCTTGTTACACTAAATAAACTCAAATACCACTTCAAATGATAATGTGTAGATTCTATCCCAAATCATATAAACATCAGTATATATGTATATTTATTTTCCTATCATAACTATAAAAAAATAGATTTATCATGGTACCTCTATAATATAACAAGGTGAATCCCTAATTAGAATAATCAATAGAATTGATAATTAAAATTCATAGTCTATCATGATATACTCATTTAATTTTATAATTTAATTCCACATCATCAAGTAGAAGAGAAAACATAAAATCTCATAAATTAATAAGGTGTTCATACTAATTATAGTCTCACAATCACATAAACAAGCATATGTATCCACATGCTTGTCTTAGCATATAATAATCCATTTATTAGTATATAGAGATTATTAAATCAAAATATTAAAAATTTCACAAGTCCATAAAATAATATTATCACAAGGGTGACTCCCATGATAAAAAAAATAGAGGTCTCAAGGCAAGGCATTACATATTTGCCCCTTCAAGAAAATTTGTCTTAAAGTTTATGCAAATAGTTGAGGATAAACATGTTGCATTTCAAAATAATCCTCCCAAGTAAAAAACCTTGGGATATATTGGTTACATTGGACCTTCACTTTATCAAATTCATCATGTTTAAGTTGAAGTAATTACTAGTATATAATTGTCATGAACTCTATCTTGAATGAATTATCATCCATGTGTAGACCAGACCAATCAAATACATGTAATGGGAGAGTCACATAGTTTCTTAATACATAAACATGAAAAACATCATCCATTCTAAACATGTTGGGTGGAAAACACATCAATAAAAAATGGGACAAGTCACTCTATAACCTGAAATGGTCCTATAAATTGTTGTGATAATTTAGGTCTACCACCAATCTAACCTACACTCTTTCATGTCTTCACTTATATGAACACTAAGTCTCATATCAAAAAAATTCTATGATTCCTATGTAAATATGTATACTTATTTAGTTGATCTTATGCCTCTTTAAGGAACTTATGAATCTGACCAAACTTCTATTCCGCCTCTTTTATCATATTAGGACTACTCAAAACAAGGTCTCAAGCTTGTTCCAAATTAATGGATTTCAATAGGGTCATCCATATAACACTACATAGGGATCCATGTCAATGGAGCTATGATATCTATTCTTGTATGTGAATTCTACCAAGGGTATAAAATTTTCTTGATTGAGACTATTAGTCCATGACATATGTTTGTACCATGTACTCAAGGACATGATTAACCCCCTTGGTTCACCCATATTTTTGATGATGGCACATTGTCCTAATACCCAAAACTACCTAAAATATGGCCCAAAAATGAGATGTAAACAATAAGTCCATATTAGAAATTATTTTTAAAAAATCACCTTTTAACCATACAATTTTATTTACATAAAATTGGACAATATCTTATGACCACTATACTTGAGTCAAAGTTTTAATTTATTGTCTTGGAGTGTTGTATTAGATTCTTTATGTCAACAATCATAACTTTAAAGTTTGAAAATATATCCTCTCAAGTTGTCTTCAACAATTGACATAAATTACAAAATGGCCTTTTAATGGTGCATCAACCATTTTAATATATTTTCATTATATGTAGGAAATATAAAAATTATATTCAACTAAAAAATACATTTACAATGCATATGGTCAATTATCAATAGACAAATTCACACTACTAATTAGTGTTGCCACATTTACAATGCATGAAATTCTTCAATAATCTATAAATCTTGATTACTATTATTAAGTTCATTATCTTTTATATTAATTCATTCATAATCAATGACTTTACCCTCCTAAATTAAGACTCTACCAAAACCTTCAAAAGATAGATCCATGCAAACAAGGAAATCCTTATCCATATCAGTCACTATTAAAATGGGGGATTTTCTAATGACTCTTTGATCTTCTAAAAATTTACTTCACACTACTTAGTCCATATGAACTTATTGCATTTCATTTTTAGAGATATGATTGGGTCTCTAATTTTTGAGAATTTATCAATGAATACTATATAATACCCTATAAGTCTCATAAAAATACAAACTTCTGAGACATGCTTTTAGCACTAGCCACTCTATTATGTCATTTATATCTGATGGATAAAAAAAAATAGCTTTCCTATATATGGTGTTTCATACACATTGCACTTATTCTTAGAATAATGCGCACGTAGATAGTTTCTCATAGAGATTATTTTCAATTAAACATTTTGATTCATGCCTTAAATGCATTTCATGATCTTGCTTAGTATGATAATATATAAAAATATCCTTAATGAATATAAGCATAAGGTTGTATAAGTACTTGTAGAAGATAATGCTCATGAGACTCATGAACACTTTCGGTGCATTTGAGTCCAAATGGAACTAACACAAGCTCAAAATGAACATATTGAGTGGGAAACATTGTATTTGATATGTCACCTTCCTTAATCCTAAGTTGATGGTATCTTGACAACAAATCTATCTTGTAGAAGATTCAATCTCCTCTCATTCAATCAAAGAAATGATTGATGCTTGGCATGGGATAGTTATTTTTAATTTTTACCTTGTTGAATTATGTATAATCAATTCATAATCTCACCAATCCATCCTTCTTATTTATAAATATGACCCATAATCCCTATGAAGACACACTAGATCACACCAATCTCTTATTAATTAGCTCTTGTAACCACCTTCTTAATTCACACAATTTAAGGGTTATCATCCTACATGCATCCATTAAAATAGGCAAAGTTCTAGGTGTTATTTATATGGATAAATCAATCTAGTTCTAACCTTGGAAATTATCTATGATAGACGTCAACAAACTCTTACAAAATGGGGAAGTCACTCAGAGATGGTCCATTGCCATCCTTTAGGATGCTAAAAACATAGAATTGAAAACTAATTCTCATTGATCATTTAAGCTTTATGACTATGATAGATATTAAATATATAGGCCTTCCAATCCCTTAGATTTATAAGGTTTAATGATTTTCATCCAAACATTTTACATGCATCATTGCAATAAGTGTCTCTAATTAGTCCATTCCAAGAACTATGTCATATGACCCTAAAGTGGTGCAATAAAGTTCCACCTTGGTAATGAAAATTTATAAATTTATATGATAGTTATTTACTACAAAGGAAATGAATTGATTTTCACCCAAGGTAATCTATACAACTCTTAGAATCTCTAATTGCATGTTTTTGAAACGATACCATCCAATAATTATAGGTGAAATAAAAGAACTAGTGGTGCATGGGTCTATCAAAATAGACACAATAAAATAACCAATCCTACTTATAGTCTAAACCATAGTGGATTTGTGATTATCTTGTCTATAAAAACTTTCATGAATCTGATGGTTACGACCATCACCAACACTAAATTTATACCGATCTTGAGCTATTGGTGTATTTTAATGTTATGAACATTATTGAGATTAATGTGGCCCTCAAAAATGAAACACTCTACAAAACTAATATTGTATGGCCATTTGGTGATTATATCCTTTGTCTCACTTTGTTACTACTATCTCCAAGAAGCTCTTGACTATGTTATGGTTCACTACATATTGGATTAGGGGATTGAGTATCAAATTATCTTCCTTGATGTCCATCTCTTGGGTGATACTATTTTCCATATTGATAATACACTTTAGGTAGTTGAAAATCACCATGTGGATAGGTAGAAAATGTTTTATTTTGGGTCTTTCTTTGGGCCTTATTTTCTCTTAGAACTTGCATTTTTTGAATTCTTGTTCAACTAGTTGAGCATTTCTCAAAGCCTTAGCTAGAGTACTGGACTCAAAAGTTTGAAATATGTTCCCAATAACAGCTAAAAGTCCATTATTATATCTATTGAATTTTATTGGCTCATCAAAGATATATCCCAAATATTTAAGAAACCTTATGAAATGTGCATCATGGTCCTCTATAATCTTGTCCTCTTGTCTAAGGTTATGGAACTCATTATTTCTATCACTAATATAAGTGTAAAAAAAATAATCATGCCAAAGATCCTCTTACAAGTGACTATGGACATGTCTAGGTTCTCTATGTTTTTATTGATAGTCCCACCATATGATTGACTCATCAAATGATTGTAAAATATCCAACCTAGCCTTGATGTTGTCAGAAAAGTTTATCAGTTCAAAATAACACTTCATGCCAAAAATCCATGCTTCTTCTCCCTACCAAAGTTACGTCCATTAAACTTTGGAGGACTTAATTTATTAATCTTTTAAGTGATCATGTCTAGGAATTAATTTATTTCACCACTTCCATGAGGTTTTCTAATGGACACATATCCATGGACTAATCTAGTATCTCTATATTGGTTAACTCTATGTTCACATTCCCTCTCAAAAAAAGGTTAATGATCTTCTCCCATTCCTTGGTTTGACAATGGAGGCATCATATCCCCAAGGTCTCTTAGTACATGTTCAATGATTTATATGTTATCTACGTCATTAGTATAACCTCTTATCTACATTTGGAAGATACCTTAAGTAGCACAACTTCAATCAAATGGTCATGATCTTTCCCCCATGTACTCCAATCATAGTTTAACTTCTATACCTGTAATACAAGAGAGATGATGATAAATTTTAGTTTTAAAATGGAAATCCTCCCTAAAAATTATAAGTTTTATTATTAATAAAACTTACCAAAATGCATGGTTATTCCAAAAGGCTAAAAGTGTTGAACCATACTTTGATATCAATGTATAATGCCCTCATAGCATGCTCAAAACTAACAACAAGTTTTTTAATCTAATATAATAAAACATGATAGTGACATACTATAGAGTTATACATGCAAATAATGACACACACATGATTGTAAAGATGTCTCATGATAATTTTTATAATTAATCCTATCGAATTAATATGGATAAAGTACACAATATATAATAACACTGACACTATTAAAGTATGATCCCAGATTATAATTTATGGTCCCACTAGATACAATCACCTAATATTTCTCTAATGAAAAACAAACCCAATTATTAGATTCATAATATTTGAAAAAATCTAAAAATCCTATAAATTTACCCTTATTTGAATGAGAATCCTCTGTCATTAGATTATTATAATAAAAATATATAATTTCATTCATATTATCAATTTAATTTAAACCTTGATCTTTATCTAAATTTGCAAATTTTAGTTAAGACATAATCTAATCAATACTACAAAGGATTCATGTACAGATCAAGCTAACATGTTGACATGTTAGTCATTGCTTATTAATTTCCCTTTAGACAAATTTTATTGTCACTAGGTAGTTGAGTTGGACCCCACTCAAGCTTATGAGATTAAGAGCATCCCCATTCTATTTTATAATCACCACATTAACTACTAGTCCTATAGGTCTACCACTTGTCACAATCTTTCAATCTCATGATATATAGCATATCCATGATTATGCTTGCTCACAGTCAACCCAGACACTACATGTCTTCACTACATCGTATTGTGACTTGATATGGATCTAATTAGGCTATCTCAATCTAAATGTTCTAATCTCACATATTCATTATGTTTTCACTTGGCCTATGGAAATCTTTGTCATGAGGGATTATGCTTAACATCATGTGACTCAGACTCTTTACAATGGATAGGGAAGGCTACATGAAGGTCATGGTCTATGAGATTGTGAGGGGATCACATCATGCCAAGTGTCATGATTTTAGGGTCTCACATATTCATAATAACTCATAAATTTTGAAGGACTTTAACGCTTATGAGATTGTGAGGCACTTTCATCTCATGACATGGCACATCTATGTGCTTTCATGTTGAATATTAGGTTTTTGGAGGTGTGAGATAACTAAAAGAAGCGACATGTTCTCTATCAGAATTTGGCTAAGTATGAAACTGACCAGATTAACATAAGGTTTACCTTTAGTGACATGTGATCATGTCTAAGCCCTAGTGTAAAACTAAAAAAGAAACAAGGAAGAGTTTTAAAAATATGACAAATGTAAAGATCCATAAAGGTTCAATGAGTTCTGAAGTAAAAGCTAACTATCAAACACATTTAATCAAAGGATGATTTCCAATATTTTAAGAAAGGGTGTTTGGGAAAAATATTAAGCCTATGTCCTTAATATGATGATGCTCTTATACCCAAGTAAAACACATTCCAACATGGATGATTCATGGTGGGACTTGTAATGGTAGTTTATTTAACTTGATAAGGATCCTTCCATGTTGAACAATTTATAGAATACCAAATGGGTTTTCCTTAATATTTTCGAGACTAGTATAGGAAAACTTATTAGAATCACAATAGATCCACACATGATCATATAAGTTGACATATGTAATGTATAATGAGATTACCCAAGGATCTAACTATTAGCACATTTTTCATGAGGGAGGCAGAACACCATCCTAATGTTTTCAAACCAATATATGTATATACAATGTCTTAAACATACACATAAAATTCATAAGGATTGATAATTGAGGGAATCCTTCTTTTTGTCAAGTTTTTATTTTATTTAATGGAACTTGATACACAAATGATCCTAATTATCATATAATATTCTTGGTTTGGTGAAGGAAAAAGTTTCCCATAAGTTATTAAAAGAAACATAGGTTGGGCCAAAATAATTTATATAAAACAAATGACAAATGTCCACAACAAATATCAATCACTTCCATGTTCTTTTAATTTTATAATATAGATTCATATCATAATCCAAATGATATTTAAGTTAAGGAAGATAACATACCACTATGATCATGATGGTCAATATAGCTTGATAAATATTTCAAAAAACAAGCTTTTTAATCCTAATAAATGAATTGTAAATGCACTAACATTTCTACAAAAATTTTTATAGTGTAATCATAAAATTATAAACTATAATCTATGCTTGGACAAAACATTATAAACTCAGCCTAAGATTCTCTTGTCTACTAAAATAGATCAAAACTTAGTTTATTCTTATTTTTTAAAAATTTTTAGAAATAGAAATGCAAGTAAAAACATGTGCACCATTTTACTAAAATTGCTTGTCTATTAAATATATTCTAAATTCTTCAAATGGATAAAAAGATAAGAAACTATTTAGTTCCATGTTCCACCTGACTACCCTCACAATAAGTGCATGTTATCCATAAGGGGGTAGAAAGGAATCCTTTCACTACTATTTTGTCTATTGAATGAATATCCAACTGTATTCTGATCCAAACTTCTATTCCCAACTAATTTTAAGACATCATTTCATTTTTTATCATTCTAAGTTACTTAAATAAGGGAGCAGGAGGAGAATATTATATAGGTTCAATAGTTTAAAAAATGTATAAATACTATTGAGCACCATGATATTATATCCAAATATAATAGAGGTCAAATGGAGCAACAAGAAAACAATCTAATGTTTAAGGATATGAAATATTATAGAGAACATCGTGTCCCCAGACCCACAGTAACTTAGGATCTGAGCTACTATCAAGGGATGTAGGATAAGAAAAATAAGAAATAATTTATTTTTGGGAAGATGTATCACTCTATAGAATAAATTTACTCTAAAGGCACTATTTTGGGACTTACCCATCTCTCCCATGCCATGGAGGAGGCTTCTATCCTACATAGAAAACAATCCCTGATAAACCCAACAAATCTTATAGATGCAATCCCTATTCTTATTATTCCTTAACCCACCTAAATAAATCATATAATATGAACAAAAAATAATAATAAGAACAAGAATCACATTAACTAAAAACTTTATAGCCGCTCTTTTTAAAAATCATAAATCCATAAAGGAGGTTGTTACTAATAAAGATCAATTCAAATATCACAAAATAAGTTTCATCCTTGAAGAAGGGATTTGAATAAAACTTAGTCATAAGATTCGTAATGACAAAATGCAATTTTTTCCTAAAGCTAAATCATAAATAAAATTAATGCAAATATAAACACTTCTTGGGACATTACCTTTCTCACAATAGTATGTTGTTATTGTTCTCCTAGAACATTAAAATGTCTCTTTGTCTAATAACCTTTTCTTACCAAATCTATGTCTCCCCACCAAATTGTTTTTTGATTTCTATATTATTACTCATAGGATCATACAATTATCCCAATATCCTCTTCACCAAAGATCTATATTTGCATACAATAATGTTTTTATAATTTTTACTTCCTTGTGTTTTTATTTTTGTCTCTAGTTCCATTTTTCTAAGGATGAGAATAAGAATAGGAATTCTTTATGTCTTGACCCACTAGTGAATTTTTGCAGTTATTCTAATATATTTAGCTCTTCTCATTTATTATTCTTCCTATTCTCTATGGATTTATACCTACTTATAGATATTTTTCATTTCTCACTGGGATCGAAGTCCCTTCCATTTTATTTCATGTCTTTGATTCATTTTCATCTCATATTTGGCATATTTATATGTCATATGCCATTTTATATTTTTCTCTTCTCTAGTTATGATCATGTGATTTTACCTCAAAATGCAATATGTCCATTTACATTTAATTGAGGATTGCCAATTGCCCAAGAGATCACATGTTGTGCATCCTATGGTATGCACGATGGGTGTTTGTAACTAGAGATCTTACTATGTAACTCAAATACAACCTAGATGGATAATGTGTAGATCCTATACTAACTCATATCACCATTAGTATAAATGTATCTTTATTTTATTGTAATCTATACAAAAAATAAAAATTTATCATGGTACCTTTATTGCTGGTGCATTCATTTTCTTTATCACATTTACTTATATTTATTTATTTAGATTGATACACTAATTACTTATTGTAATTAGTTTATTAATTATTTGCACCAAATAGGATAAGCTTAGCTAGTAGTCAACTTGTGTTGGTCAAGCACACAAGATGAACAACTATCTTGTTATCATGGAGTTGCACTCCACTATTCATTTAGACAGATGTCAGTTGAATACACTTGTTGTGTGATTTCACTTATCTTCATCATGCATGCCTTGCTCTATTTAAGCATTGGCTATTTGTATATTCTATATCTGATTTATATTGAATTATTGAGTAATTCATCATATTTAAGTTATTAATTCATTTTAGTTATTATCCTATATATATAGTTATTACTCATTACTATTACTATTTATCTCTTGTTTATGCTTTCTTTTAGATTCATTAGACCATGTATGCTAATTCTAACATGGTATCAGAGCTATCTTGAATCTTTAGATTACAAAATATTTAAGGAGATATATATGTAGATCTCAGATTAGTTTTTAAATTTATATAAAGACCAAAATTTAAAATTTGTGGATAATTTTTGAGCTCACTACCAAGTTTAGAGTCCCTGATATAGTAAAAAATGTCTATAATTTTGTCTAAATTGGGCACATGAGGTGAAATTGGAGAGGGTTTGATCTAGAAGCACCATGCCCAAATCCAATGAGTACTTGAAAAATAAAATAATTAATAAACAAAATGGACCTCATGATTGAAGTTGGAAGGTTTCAAAACCTATAGATCCATATAAATCTCATCCCATTTAGACAAAGACACTCAGAAGATAATTTTTTTGCCTCCTAGGTATGACCATACAGATTGTACAGGGAAAATTAATTTTCAAAAAAAATGAAAAAAAAAACAAGCACCACCTACAGGTAGCCTTAGCATCTCCCCTGCACTACTAGGGCACCACCTCAACCCCACCACCACTAGTCCTACCACCAGATAACATGCTTCATGGATACATAGGCAAATATGATATGACAACTTTGAGAGCCCGCTATTTCAACACTAGGAGGTATTTTTGAGAAAAAGTTTTTTTGAAATAGTTTAAATTTTTTTATATTCATTGTTTTACTTTTAAATTTTTCTATAATTATTTATATTTTTTTGGAATTTAGGTTTTTCTACATCAACTCTTGCCCAACCTCATTTTTTTAAACTTCAAAGTCTAATAACTTTCACAAACAACCTCATATTGAGATTCCATTGTTTTTGAAAGTTAATATTTTTTTGAGCACAACACATTGGTGCATAAAAATTTGTAATAAAGTGTAGATTATTTTTTTTAAATTTTAGCCTAGAGAGCGTAATTGAGCTTTTTATAAACTAAAAAAAAAAAAATCTAGCCTTGTAAACACACTCATTTATAAAGTGCCAAAAATTATTTGCTGGATGAGATGAAACTAAATTTTTAAAGAGAGTTTATGTGGTATGTTTTGTACTTTGATATCTTCTTTGAGTTGGTTTATTTTCTCTTAAATCATGGGGAATCCTATGTTTCCACTATTAACAACATATAACTATAACAGATGGAAATAGAATGCTTGAAATGCATTTATGATGCTAGGATATACATCTTACATAGAAACTCTTCTTACTCCACCTACTAATAAAAAAATTTGCAACACTTTCTCTTTGAAACTACTAAGGTTATTGGATGCATTTAGTCTTGCATTATTTAGATTTAAATTTCCATATTGATAAATGTAAAACTCTAAAAGAGGCTTGGGATAAATTAACATCATTGTTTGGTAAAATATATGAGGTTTGTGGTTAACAAATTGACAATAAACTCATTAGTTTGGATCTTAAAAATTCTGATACAGTACAAGACTACATCACTAAAGTCATAGATCTTATATCACAACTTTATAAATGTAAAATTGATTAAAAAAAAAAAAAAAAAAAAAAAAAAAAGA